>CM031951.1:9326496-9781496 GCA_018749465.1 Paracanthobrama guichenoti
AAAATTTGCTAAGAAAATATATAACAACATTACACCACCTGTTGATACAGCAGGATGATCCAAATTTGGCATTTTTGCTCAGCTAAGAATCACACTCACCGGATATTTCCTCTTTTTCAGACCATTCTCTGCAAACCCTAGAGATGGTTGCAAAGTGAAAAATCCCCAGTAGATCAGCAGTTTTCTGGAAATACCCAGACCAGCTCCTTCTGGCACCACACAACCACTACTGTGGACCTCACTTAAAACTCACCTTTCTTCCCATTCCCTGACGCTCGTTAGGTCTCAAATAAAACATCTTGACCATGGCTAAATCCAAAATCACCCCTATACTCTCAATAGGTATTATTTGAGGACAACTATTTGTAGTGATGTCTGGAAATCATAGTGATATACTGGCGCACCTATTCTATCCCAGCTGTAATCGCAATAACGAAAATAGCCAAAGTGTAAGGCTCAAGTTATTTGAGGGTTTAGGGGCTTATCGATCAGTCAATGCCTACATGTCTGAATGTATTGAGGTCAGAAGTATGTGATTGGCTTGATTAAACATTTGCATTAAGGAGCAGATCGAGTGGGGAAAGTACGTAATTTAAACACACTACAGTTAAAAAACCTAGTTAAAGTTATATTAAAATACATTTTAAAATTATTAAAATTATTTATTTAAATCTGTTTTATAAAACTTTTTAAATCTTTAATTTGACATTATTATAAAGTGCATTTTTTTAAAATTATACTTATGTGAAGAAATATATTCATGAAAGTAAACTTATAAACTCTCTTTTAAGTAGCTTTATACACACTTTAAGATTTGAAGACACTGTATATGCACATCCAATACGATAGTGTGTGTTTCTTTTCAAGACAAGAACATGTTACATTATAGGAATGCTTTTTAATAGGAGTGGTTCTCAAAATATTTGGACTATTAAGTCACATCTAAATGTTCAAATGCCATTGCATCATATTTTAAGAAAGACAATTTTAGGGGCACACTAAGTCGTTATTATTTAAAGGGATACTCAATATCAGCATTGCTTTGTATCAGTAGAAATCTAGTAGCATATTCGAATGATTGTGCTTTCCTCACATCCCCTGAGATGAGAGATTTGCGGTGGGATCTCACCTCACAGCGCACTGCTCGGGCAGCTGGTGCCATTCATGTAAACGGAGCAGGCGTGAGGTGAGCAAGCCTAACCTTTTCAAATGAATTTCTATGAAAGTGGTTTGTACATGATCTAAAACGCTACCAGACTGAACACACACCATGAATGCCCATAGACATAAAACGCTTACCTCAGCTCTTTGCCTCGTGATGAATGTAATCTGACTCTGCCGCGCTTTGTGCTGTGACACTCGCCGTTCACTCACATTATAATGAACAGATATGTCTAGTTTTTAATTGTAGTGTCTGTTTCTTAACTGAACTAAATTATTTATTATTGGTGAGAATGAAAAACAACAGCAGGGGCGGTGCCAATGGATGGGCAAGTGATCCAAAGGAACCTAGTGCAGCCATGGCCTCCCAAGAAATAAGCAAGTGCATTCTGGGGAGTTGTTGTCTTTCATCCACATGAGCCAAAGCATCACATTTTCTGGCTTTTCAGTCTAGAAGCTGGCACCCAAATTAAAAATAATTTAACATTTTCAACTACATAAATTACCACTTTAAAATACACATATAACTTCCCAACGCTGGAAGTACTTTCTTTGGGCGACCATTACTGCTAGACACCCTCAGTGAACCTGAGGGGAACTTGACTTATTAACTAAAAACTATTAATTTACTAGAAATTCCAAAACAGCATTTGGAGTAAAAGACACCCAATGAGAGTGCTCTGGACACATGTATCTCTCTGGAGGGCCTCTGATTTGTTTCCTCATCCACTCAGCTGGTCTTGAAGCAGACCTTGGCTGTAGTTACTGATAGCATGTTGAGTTGTGGAGACTGGGGAGGCTCTGCGCCGTAATATCTGATCAGTCCTGACAGCAGCGCCGACTCCGGCAGCGGCCTCACCCAACCCCACCCCCGCGGCTGCCACGGCTGAGATTGTGGGGCCGTCCGCTGAATCACAACCCAGCGCCGGAAGCACCTGCCTCCCTCCAGGGCTCAAAGCACAGGATCAGACTCTACACCTGGATGGCTTTTTCACTAAATACACATATTGACTTGCAACCACAGAACACACACACCAGCAGAGCTTCCAACAACTGCCAGTCACATCTGTGATCTCCATAAGACGAGAACTGTATGACTCACACTGACAAAAATGTTTTGTGAAACACATGCACAGGATGTACTACATTTTATTCCTTAGATAGGTTTCAGAAACACACTAACATACTTTGTAAGTGCAAAAATTAATATAATGTTTATGGATACTTAATTGCATCTAATTGTAGTCAAATGAAATGTATTTCAGTTTAGCATTTATATTAGGATGCAAACATTAAATCCTACTTTATAGGACTTAAAAGTAATTCACTGTCAGCCAGTTTTCACAGACAAGGCTTGGGCTTCATTGTCCCAGACATTTGAGAGCAGTGGTACCAGCGTGCACTGAGGAAAATTTATCATAAAGAATTTATTCATAAAATTACTATTGTTTCATTGTTTTGTTAATAAGTTTAGTTAGTAATAATAGTACTTGTGTGTTTATTGAAATTTAACAGTGAAGTGCTGAGCTTGAATTGATATGCAGAAAAAATGTATTAACAAATGTTACAAATATTAATAAATGTAATGTGCAAAAAAAATTTTTATAAGGAACACTTTAATATTCCACTCTTTATTAAATGTACTATTGTTCTAATATAGTATCATACTGAACTAAAAAGGAGCGCTCTATTTACTTGTTTTCAGTAATTCAATCACAATTTGAAGAAAAGTCTTTTGTTTTTCACATATGAGACTTTGACTTCCTACTTTTTTCATATATTAAGGAATGGAACGTCTAATAAGTGCTCCTGTGCCACCACCTACTGGCTATAGTGGTAAAAGTGCTTTTTTGCCATAAAGTGGCCTACACATTTAAAAACAAATCAAACTAAAAATAATATTAAAATTGATAATATTTAGAGCTTTAAAGTGCTGGGGGAAAGTGTGTGAAACACTCTGAAAAGTGCTTCTAACTTCACTCTAAAAGGTTTTTTACTGAGATGTAAAAAAATAAAAATAAAAATATTAAACTATTTCTTCCACAATACCACATGGGTACATTACATTAAATGTTTATGATTTGTGGACTGAAACCCCTGAATGTTCTCTCCAGGGGTCCGTTTTTCGCACGCCGCTAACTCAGTTAGCTGGATTTGGATTGTTGATGACGGCATGATCTTGATTGTTTGGTTCTTCGGCTCATCCTGAACTTGCTGTTATAGCAACAGGTTCTGTTAAGCTTAAACCTGCTCGGAGCAGCTTATTTCATGTAAACAGGATTAGATCTGCATCTTGAGGTGATAATTAAAATCTGTCCCAGCCACTGCTACTTTATTACAAGAGTTTATTACTGAACCAGGGGCAATAATATTTTAATATTATATTATATATTATAAATAACAACAATATAAAAATGTATTTGAAAATAATATTATAATGTTGTTTTAAAAGGTGTAATAATTATATAGACACAGCCACTTCTGATTGAGAGATTTTGTGATTGAATAATTACTTTATCATTTTAATGGAGTGTTTATAACACATGCTGTAACGTTACTTGAGAATAATGCTTTTAATTTGAGTAGCCTCAATGATGGATTTTATGGGGAGTGGCTTGATGTGGTGCAGGAGATGCAGATAACTTGACCTTGACCTCTTAAGAAACTTTACTGTCACTCCTTCGGCCTGCAAAGTTTGATTGACAGGTGATCTGACCAATCACACCCTAATCTGCATGTTTTGTCTGACAAAAGCAGTCAGAGAGTTAGTAGATCAAGTCGTGGACTTTGAACTTGAAAACGGTGTGCACCATAATCGCCTTCCCTATGCTGAAACATCTCTCTTTTAGTGTTCATTCATGTTTATTTTAATGTTATCGATGAGCTAGAAGGAAGAGATGATCGTGGTTCACGAGCAGCATTTAACTGAGGCGCCACAGCGATCACGCACACGGTATTTATTGTTTAAATACATTTTAAAAAAAAAAAAATGAGACTTTGTTTCATATCTATGCGGTAACTTGCTCTGTCTGCATCTGTCTGCGCTTGTTGTCAGTGTCAGTCTTTGCTCATTTAATGTATTTTCTCTCTCTCGTGAGAACATGTGTGTGGTGTGAGAGCCAATAGTAAACCAAAGGCCAGGGTTTGGCCTTTAGTTAGTGTCCAGCGCTGTGTATCTGTGTGTCACGAGATCGGAAGCGCTGTATGAGCTCGCACTATCTATTATTGCTCCCATGCAGCAGCTCAAACGAGTAGCAGCACGTTCCGCTCATTTGCCGCTCGATGTTTCTCAAATGTAACAGAAATGGCAGCCTATCAGTTAAAAATAGCGTGCGAATTAGTAACCAAATCTCAGGCACCAGTAGGGAAAAAGGTGCAAAGTGTTACTCATTTAGTCGCAGTCTGGAAACCCTGGCCACAGACTACAAAATTCATGTTTGTGCTGTCTTAACTAGCAAATATGTCAGTGCAATTCAGTGTACCTTATAAATCAAGATATATACTAGTAATGATATGTATATATATATATATATATATATATATATATATATATATATATATATATATAATAAAGGATTATTAGGAACACTCTGTTCAATTTTCTCATTAATGCAATTATCTAATCAACCAATCACATGGCAGTTGCTTCTCTAATGCATTTAGGGTGTGGTCCTGGTCAAGACAATCTCCTGAACTCCAAACTGAATGTCAGAATGGGAAAAGAAAGGTGATTTAAGCAATTTTGAGCGTGGCATGGTTGTTGGTGCCAGACAGGCCGGTCTGAGTATTTCACAATCTGCTCAGTTACTGGGATTTTCACGCACAACCATTTCTAGGGTTTACAAAGAGAAAAGGAAAACATCCAGTATGTGGCAGTCCTGTGGGCGAAAAAATGCCTTTGTTGATGCTAGAGGTCAGAGGAGAATGGGCCGACTGATTCAAGCTGATAGAAGAGCAACTTTGACTGAAATAACCACTGTTATACAACCGAGGTATGCAGCAAAGCATTTGTGAAGCCACAACACGCACAACCTTGAGGCGGATGGGCTACAACAGCAGAAGACCCCACCGGTACCACTCATCTCCACTACAAATAGGAAAAAGAGGCTACAGTTTGCACAAGCTCACCAAAATTGACAGTTGAAGACTGGAAAATGTTGCCTGGTCTGATGAGTCTCGATTTCTGCTGAGACATTCAGATGGTAGAGTCAGAATTTGGCGTAAACAGAATGAGAACATGGATCCATCATGCCTTGTTACCACTGTGCAGGCTGGTGGTGGTGGTGTAATGGTGTGGGGGGATGTTTTCTTGGCACACTTTAGGCCCCTTAGTGCCAATTGGGCATCGTTTAAATGCCACGCCTACCTGGAGCATTGTTTCTGACCATGTCCATCCCTTTATGACCACTCATGTACCCATTCTCTGATGGCTACTTCCAGCAGGATAATGCACCATGTCACAAAGCTCGAATCATTTCAAATTGGTTTTTGAACATGACAATGAGTTCACTGTACTAAAATGGCCCCCACAGTCACCAGATCTCAATCCTTTCCCTATTTAGCCGCTAAAACCTCCTGGAACAGTCTTCCTAGCATTGTTCTGGAAGCAGACACACTCTGTCAGTCTAAATCTAGACTAAAAACGCATCTCTTTACTATGGCTTACACATAAACATTATCAATTTCTATTATTCAAAATCAGTAGATGATTGTTAGGCTGTGCATTAACTAGGTCAGCCGGAACCGAACACTTCCATAACACCTGATGTACCTGTTACATCATAAGAAGAATGGCATCTACGCTTAAATGTTAGTCTCTCTTGTTTATACCGGTGTTTTACTGCAGTCAGTCGATCCGTGGGCCATATCCAGGATCAGATGGTGGATTCGGGCGCCTCGATTACGACCAACGATCTCGGAAATGTTCGCAGAGAGTATGTCACCAAATCTCCCCAAAATGCTGCTGCATCGACACCGACATCCTCATTAAAACCCGCCTCCGCTTGACGACTCCAATCTTTCGGTCAATCTTACTAATATCTACTTACTTAATATGACTTAAGACCTGCAATGTTGCCAGAATTATAATCATATACTGTTTGTTAGTCGGGCCAGAGGAGAACTGGCACCCCCGACTGAGCCTGGTTTCTCCTGGGGTTTTTTTTCTCCATTCTGGCCCTGAAGGAGTTTTTTGCTCTGCCACCGTTGCCTCTGGCTTTTGGCTTGCTCAGTTGGGGACAACCTCAAATTTCATCTATATTACCGATCTGCCCGCATTGACACTATATGATACTGAAATTAGCTGGATAACATCACCTGCTTTCACCAGAACGCTGTACAGCTTCGAATCAAATTCTGCTGCATTATTTACTGTTAACACTCGTGAAGCTGCTTTGAAACAATTGACTTGTTAAAAGCGCTTATATGAATAAAGGTGATTTTGATTTGATTTAAATTTGCAAGACGTTAAAGACCATTTTAACACAAATTAAACAAAAAAATCAAAACGTGATTTTTGTAAGAATTGTAATCAGGCTCTGAACAGATTACCCATTAAAAGTTTTTTCAGCCAATAGAACTCGCTCTGGGGGGTCTTTAAGCGGACACTATTTCACACAGGGGGGACAGGATTTTCTCGCGACACCAAGCGAGAGTGGTATGGTGCATCTCGGACGATTTGGGCCGCCGAGGAGATCAACTTTATGGTAATGAGCTATGATGCAGTTCGGTGGCAACCAATCGGAATGTAGAAGTGCTGAGAGGATTCCAGAGAACGCTGTCCTGTAAACGCGTTTTGGTTCGACCACATTAGTTCCCAAGCAAAATGGAGGTGAGGTTGGATCATTGCTGTAGTTCGATGGTTTGATAAGAAGGTGCGCAACATTATTTATAGGCAACATTTTCGCTCTAGAAGGCTTGTTTTTTCAGCGGAATGCAATCATTTGCTCAAAACAACACCCGATTTAACCAATTGCATTAATGCTGCACTTCAACCAGGACAGTTATTGTAATGTAGGCTGGACACAAATTAATGTTACAATGTTAATTAAAGACCACAGCTAGTAAACGCCTCCTATAAACTGCATGTTGAAATTAGACTAGCGCTTAACCATGAACACACAAATGGCTTTTTACAAATTTATTTTTAATTGGTTTATTTTCATAGCAAACATGTAACATTTTTTTAACTTTCAGATTTACAATGATTTCATGAGGTTAACTTATACGTTATACTCCTGGTTGTGGTCAGTCTGCACAAAATGCTGATAAACATGATTGTTTGCATTTGCAGCCCTTTAAATAAAGTTTAAAAAGACCAAGCATTCAATCTACGTCAGAACGTTCATGAATCTTTCTACAGTGTCGCTGGCAGGGCGGCCAGCTGTGTTTGACGCGCCTCACCAGCGTAAGTTCCTGTCTCTATGAAGCTCCCACTTTCTGAAAAGTTGACTGTGGAAGGTGGTCTGGTGGAAGCTGATATATAATTTGATTAAGTTTTGGGGAATATGGATATTTTTCTGCACACAAAAGCACTCGCTTGCTTCAAGAAGTGTCCTCGCAGCCATGTTCTATGATGAATTATTATAATGGATGGATGCACTTTTTTGGGTTGCCATTATAATGCATGGATTAGCCAGAGACATTTTTTTATATAATAGAGAAGAATGCAACATACACCTAGGATGGCTTGGAGAAAAAGTAAACTATGGGCTAATTTTCATTTTTGGATGAACTATCTGTTTAAGTGTGCTTCTTGTTTACAAGATAAGTGTGCAAGATAAACACTGTGAGTCATCTTAAAGTGTTCCAAAATGTTGATAAATGTCATTATTGTAGCACTAAATTATTTTAAATGTTTAAAGATCAAGCCAAAAAGTATTTGTATGCTACACTTTGTGTTAGTGGATTATAGAAAAAATGTGCTGTGAACATTAGAGAACTGACTCTAGGAAGAAGAACTGACTTCATGCATCCACTAAAAATCACCAAAACACCAGCTGATAAAAAAACACAAAACATTCACACATCAAAAGTTTGAAGAAGTTCATATAAAAGATCTGTGAGTAGGATAAAAGCACAAATTATAAAGTCTCATATGACCTTTATGAAGTGAAACCAATGCTGGACTGTGCAGAGGTCACATCCACCAGGCCCTGTAGTTCACTCCTCATCTCTCTTAGTCTCAAGCTAAGCCGTTTGAATGCCAGTACAAGAGGTGCTTAAATAATCGAGGTAATAACACACTGTTCCCACTGTCTGGCCAAGTAGTTGCAGCTAACTCTGATGTCAGTATATTTTCTCGTTAAACATTTTTTCTATACAATATCTGTAATGCTTTAGCTTGAGGTCTCTAACATCCTGCCATCGCCTGACTGCATGTGTGGCGGCAGATTTCATGTACAATATTTTACTTGGACCTTTTAGTCTTGCATGAGGTGATTAAACACACTCAACCTGAACAGCCTTTGTATTTAGATTAAAGCTAGAAGGTGGTATAAAAAACATTACTAAATTGCATTTATAGCTCGGGAATTTAACATGCATTGCTAGTTATCAGCAGCAGTTGCTGCTGGGTTGATTTATTTGGGAAAGAGAGAAGACTGGAATGACGCCTGCAGCCTGTAGTCAGTGCGTGTGTGTGTGTGTTATGGCTCGCCCAGTCTTGTTTTTCTTGTTTGTGTGTGCTGAAACACACATTATAACGCAGCAGTAATGCAGGTTATAGGATTGTAAAAGCTTGTGGAAAAAATGAGCTCATGCAGCTGGGGAGCAAGTCTGGGCTTCCCAGTGGGAGAGCTGAAGCTTGCCTCCTTCCTCTCTAACACCACTATTCCTCTCTCTGCCACAACTCCTCCAGGGATGGACTGGAACTAAAGAAGTCAGTCTGGGATCATTATAAATCCGGCTCATCACAACCCCACAGCAGATAATCACCTAAATGCATTACATAATAATAAAATAATAATAATATTACCTAAATGCATTACATAATAAAATAATAATAATATTACTGTATTCGGATAAGTTTGAAATAGCTGTTTGGCAACATTGGGAGCAGTTGAGTGGTTAAGAGGAAGAAAACTTTTTCAATAAAGTATTTGGTCACATTTGCATTTACTGGTCAAAAGTTTTTTTTTTTAATGATTTATGATTTTAAAAAGAAGTATCTTCTTCATCAAGGCTGCATTTATTTGATCAGAAATACAGTAAAAACTGTAATATTGTGAAATATTATTACAATTGAAAATAACTTTTTTCTGTTTTAATATATTTTAAAGTGTAATTTATTCCTGTGATCAAAACTACATTTTCAGCATTACTCCAGTCTTCAGTGTCACATGATCCTTCCAGAAATCATTCTCATATGAGGATTTGCTGCTCAAGAAACATTTATTTTCATTATCACTGTTATTAAAAACGTTGTGCTAATTTATATTTTTGTGGAAACCGTAATATACCATACAAAGGTTAGGGTATATAAGATTACAAATCAATGGTTTCCAAACTTTCGATCCACTTAGACTGCAGTCACACTTTTTCCATTAAGGGACAATATTTTGCCCCTTAAATTAATATTCAGGTACATTTTTACCTTTAAAAAGGCAAAGTTTAAATCTAACCATATTAAATGTGTCATTTTGTATGTCAAATTCTTAAAATTCCATTGATATAACTATTATAATGCAATTACAATGGCATAGCCTAAATAATGTTTGAGATAATGTAAAAACAAAAAACAAAAGTGATGCTTTTAAAAAATTAAACTAAAACCGCCAGTAGGTGGCAACAAGTCACTGTCTTAATGAGTGAGTCATCCAGTCGTTTATTCAATCCTTCATTAAGTAATGAGGCAAGTGGCTGTATTTATGAATGGGTCATTGAATCACAAACTCTCACCATTGCTCAAAGCTGCAGATTCGTTCATTAACGAATTACCGCTGTGTGGAGAGGCACAACAGTTCTGCTGTGGCTTTTGTTTGAACTATTATTTTATTGCAAAATAGAGCAATGCTGACAATAGTTTACAAAGGTAGATTATCGAGAACAGCAGTAATGTAGAGCGATTTGCAAAGGCAGCATATTCTGCATGCAATCATATGCAAACTGCTTGTGTGGATGCGGTCAGTTTAGATGCAAAGGATGAGGTAAGTTGATTGGATGTCATGTATTTGACATTATACAGCACTACATTTTCCTTTTTTTACACTAGAGGTGGCATTTTGCCTGTTAGAAATATATGCTTGGATTTAATGTTTGTTTAAGGCGGGGTAGAATTAAGTGAACAGGAAAACTCAGCATTTTCTTCGCACACCCCATCTTTCACCTCGTGTAACCCAGTTTGGGAACTCCTGCCATAAATGAATCAAATTGACAGTAAAGACATTTCTAACATTACAAAAGACTTTTTCAAATAAATGCTGTTCACTGAGCTTTCATTTCATCAAAGAAAACCTACAAAAACATTAATGTTAGGGTTGGTTCAAACAAGGAGAGATGAGAATCTAGATTTAATGAAAACAAACCACTAGGGATCACAGGAAAAACTAAGCCATACATTGACAAGAATCGACTACAAACTATCGACTATACTGTTCAGGCATAACATTATGACCGGTGAAGTGAGTAACACTGATTATCTCTTCATCACGGCACCTGTTAGTGGGTGGGATATATTAGGCAGCAAGTGAACATTTTGTCCTCAAAGTCGATGTGTTAGAAGCAGGAAAAATGTGCAAGGGTAAGGATTTGAGCGAGTTTGACAAGGACCAAATTGTGATGGCTAGACGACTGGGTCAAAGCATCTCCAAAACCGCAGCTCTTGTGGGGTGTTCCCGGTCTGCAGTGGTCAGGATCTATCAAAAGTGGCCCAAGGAAGGAACAGTGGTGAACCGGCCACAGGGTCATGGGTGGCTAAGGCTCACTGATGCACGTGGGGAGTGAAGGCTGGCCCATGTGGTCCGATCAAACAGACGAGCTACTGGAGCTCAGATTGTTCAAGAAGTTAATGCTGGTTCTGATAGAAAGGTGTCAGAATACACAGTGCATCTCAGTTTGTTGTGTATGGGGCTGCATAGCCGCAGAAATCCACTGCCGAAAGCACCATGTGAAAGTGGTCATGTGAACATCAGAACTGGACCACGGAGCAATGGAAGATGGTGGCCTGGTCTGATGAATCACGCTTTCTTTTAGATCACGTAGATGTTGGGTGCGTGTGTGTCGCTTACCTGGGGAACACATGGCACCAGGATGCACTATGGGAAGAAGGCAAGCCGGCGGAGGCAGTGTTCTGTTGGGAAACCTTGGGTCCTGCCATCCATGTGGATGTTACTTTGACACGTACCACCTACCTAAGCATTGTTGCAGACCATGTACACCCTTTCATGAAAACAGTGTTCCTGGTGGCTATGTCCTCGTTCAGCAGGATAATGTGTCCTGCCACAAAGCAAAAATGGTTCAGGAATGGTTTGAAGAGCACAATGAGTTTGAGGTGTTGACTTGGCCTCCAAATTCCCCAGATTTCAATCCAATCGAGTATCTGTGGGATGTGCTGAACAAACAAGTCCGATCCATGGAGGCCCCACCTCACAACTTACAGGACTTAAAGGATCTGCTGCTAACATCTTGGTGCCAGATACCACAGCACACCTTCAGTGGTCTAGTGAAGTCCATGCCTCGATGGGTCAGAGTTGTTTTGGCAGCAAAAGGGGGACCAACACAATATTAGGAAGTTGGTCATAATTTTATGCATGATCGGTGTATATGCACACAGACTAAACAAGGTGTAAACAAGGAACAGGTGTGGCTAATCAATAAACAAATCAGTAACCAACAAGAAGACACAGGGACAAAATACAGGTAATGAAACCAAACTCAAAGAACTCAACTTGACAAACTAGATCTGACAAATTAGCTGTAAAAACTGTTCCCTTTTGAAGTGGAACTCAGCACTGCATCTTAGATTGATGCTATGGGGTACACCATCATAGTGACCAGTGTCTGGAAGCATGTGTAAACGTATGCAATAAAACCATTGGCAGACGGCAGTCCATGACGTCACACGTGGAGCACCCGTGAGTATAAAGGCGGTGTATGAATTTGTCATCAACTCTTTTTGTCTTCAGGAGACATTTGTTTGTATGCACTTGTTAGACAAACACTATGGGTGAAGCACATTTGAGCTGGATGTGATTATTACAATTCATTTGCAAAACTGACTGAAGGAGACTGGTAAGAAGCTTTGTTCTGTTTTGATTCTTCCCGAGGGATAGTAGTCAGCATTTAGCACAAGCGCATTTGACTTTCGAGGAGTTGAGGGCACTCAGCTGATGCATTTGTGGCAGTAGACTCTGTTCTCGCCTGATTCTTGTTAGAGCAGTGTTTCTCAAATGGTGGGTCACGAGACTGCCCTGAGTGGGTTGCCGAGTGAAAACGCGCTGTGCTGATTCAGTATCTGCGGTCAGATGATATGTTGTAAGGTTATAATGTCAGTGTCATTATTCTAAAGTTATTATAATTTAGCTGGCTAGTTTAGAACTGCTATTTAATAGCCTTACCTTATCGATCTATTTATTCATCAGTATTAGTCATATTCGTATAATTTATGTGTATGTTAAATAATATTACTTGTGTTTGTCAAATTTGCTTTATTTTTAAAAAAATTATATATATATATATATATATATATATATATATATATATATATATATATATATATATATATATATATATATATATATATATATATATATATACACTACCTAAAGGATTATTAGGAACACCATACTAATACTGTGTTTGACCCCCTTTCGCCTTCAGAACTGCCTTAATTCTACATGGCATCGATTCAACAAGGTGCTGAAAGCATTCTTTAGAAATGTTGGCCCGTATTGATAGGGATAGCATTTTGCAGTTGATGGAGATTTGTGGCATGCACATCCAGGGCACTAAGCTCCCATTCCACCACATCCCAAAGATGCTCTATTGGGTTGAGATCTGGTGACTGTAGGGGCCATTTTAGTACAGTGAACTCGTTGACATGTTCAAGAAACCAATTTGAAATGATTCGAGCTTTGTGACATGGTGCATTATCCTGCTGGAAGTAGCCATCAGAGAATGGGTACATGGTGGTCATAAAGGGATGGACATGGTCAGAAACAATGCTCAGGTAGGCCGTGGCATTTAAACAATGCCCAATTGGCACTAAGGGGCCTAAAGTGTGCCAAGAAAACATCCCCCACACCATTACACCACCACCACCAGCCTGCACAGTGGTAACAAGGCATGATGGATCCATGTTTTCATTCTGTTTATGCCAAATTTTGACTCTACCATCTGAATGTCTCAACAGAAATCGAGACTCATCAGACCAGTCTTCAACTGTCCAATTTTGGTGAGCTCGTGCAAATTGTAGCCTCTTTTCCTATTTGTAGTGGAGATGAGTGGTACCCGTGGGGTCTTCTGCTGTTGTAGCCCATCCGCCTCAAGGTTGTGCGTGTTGTGGCTTCACACATGCTTTGCTGCATACCTCAGTTGTAACGAGTGGTTATTTTAGTCAAAGTTGCTCTTCTATCAGCTTGAATCAGTCGGCCCTTTCTCCTCTGACCTCTAGCATCAACAAGGCATTTTCGCCCACAGGACTGCCGTGATACTGATGTTTTTCCTTTTCACACCATTCTTTGTAAACCCTAGAAATGGTTGTGCGTGAAAATCTCAGTAACTGAGCAGATTGTGAAATACTCAGACCGGCCCGTCTGGCACCAACAACCATGCCACACTCAAAATTGCTTAAATCACCTTTCTTTCCCATTCTGACATTCAGTTTGGAGTTCAGGAGATTGTCTTGACCAGGACCACACCCCTAAATGCATTGGAAGCAACTGCCATGTGATTGGTTGATTAGATAATTGCATTAATGAGAAATTGAACAGGTGTTACTAATAATCCTTTAGGTGAGTGTATATATATATATATATATATATATATATATATATATATATATATATATATATATATATATATATATATATATATATATATATATGTATATATAACCAGCCAAACCAGTTGAGAACCTCAGCATTAAAGTGATAAGAATCTAGCGTTTAAATGGAGAGGTGTCCTGGAGAATGACAAATGGACATATCTCTTCTTTGGTGAATGAACTAATTGGGCAGTATAATTTCCTTTACTTCCCTCCCCGACTATGAATTAGGATATCACTCCTTGGAGTTAATGCAAAGCAAACTAAGTATGGTAGGGCATTATCTCCCTCTGTTACTTACTATGTCAGCGCTAGTGCTCAAAACTAGGTGTTGGAGATAGCAGGTCGTAGAGAAATGTTTTACCTAAAGCATGGTTTGAGATGCCTCACCCAGACTTAAGGGGTCTTGAAATAAGGCCTGACTCCCTTGGGGCTGAGTGTTGAGGCTCCCCCTTTGGAGAGGCAACAACATCAGAGATGGACCCCACTGAGGGTTTTTTAAAATCACAGTGGGCTCACTTTGGTAAGTTGCCCTTCATGCCGTAGGGTTGAGTGAGGTGTTTCACTCCCCTCCTGACTGTATTGGATATTAAAGTAGGGTCCCATTGCTATTTTAGGGAGGTTGTATTGGCCGGGAGTTATAAAATAAATAAATAAAAATAGTAAACAACACATACTCCCAAAATCAAAGTGAACAGACCTTAAATGAAATTAATTCCAAAAACGTTTAAAATGTTTACTTTACTTTAAACATAATGATAAATCTGGGAAACATCTAATCTACTCAAACAAAATAAACACTATAAGAACCATCAAAACTCTGAAAATAAAATAATCCATAAATCACAAGAGATAAATACATTCAGGATATTTTATCAATCATTATACAATAAACAATAAACAAAAGGAAAATAGTACAGATAAAGACTTTTTTTTTTTTTTTAAACATAAAAATACCAAGATTAAATCCCACACAAATAGAAATATTAAAAGAACCATTACCAGTTGAGGAATATAAGAAAGCACTCTTTATATAGCTCCACGCCTAGATTCCAGGCTATCCATCAGAATTTTACAAACACTTTTGGGCAATAATTTCACCACTATTTCAGAGAATGACTACAGACATTAAACTTTAATCTACCATACCACAACATATGAATACTGCCCTGATTACAATCTTGCTAAAACCAAATAAAGATCTGACTTTATGCTCCAGTTATCGCCCACTGTCACTTAAAAAACACAGACATGAAAATAATCAGCAAATCATTAGCAATACATTTAGAATTCGGCATGGCTTCATCAAAGGACGCCATTCATCTAACAATACATGTCAGCTATTCAACATAATAAATGACTCCACTAAACAAAAACAAATACAGTTGTCGCCTCACCTTAAATTGGAATAAATCAGCAGTACTCCCATTATACAAAGAATTTGAAATCACCAGAAAAAATAGCAATTGATTTAAGACAGGCAACATTACATACTTAGAATACACTTCTCTCCAAATATATCAGATCTATTTGATATTAACTTCACTCCAGCATTAAAAACAACAGAAAACGACTTAAATAGATGGAGGAACCTGCCACTATGAATTATAGGATGAATAGACACAATCAAAATGTCTGTACTACCTCTCTTCACAATGATTCGATACTACAACCTACTAAAAATGGTTTAACACATTAGACTGTAACGTTACATGAAACACGTAAATAAGAACCAAACAAAGGAGCTTATGAAATAATGAACAGAACACAGGTGGAACCAAATTAACTAATCAGAACATTGGAAAACTAGGTCACAGAAAAGCCAGAGGCCATACATGTTACAGATCACCCTCCTCCGGGAAGGTGTCCTCATGCCACAAAAAGGAAAGTCCAGCTGAGGAGGAGGGCGGGGGCTCTGGAGGTAAAACCAAAATAAGTCAGAATAAGTCCATGGGCGAGTGGAGGGTGGGAGGAGGCAAGGGAAACTAGGAGCAAGAGGAGCCAGATGTTAGTCTGAGTCGGAAGGGGAGGAACCATGATGTAGCGACTTGTTGGTATGCACACTGGGGATGACCGACGGAGATGCAGCCACCAAAGATGGAGGAGCGACGCGACAATGAAGGTCCTGGAGACCAAAGTGGAGCAGCAGCGACGCAGTGTCCTAGGTGGAACCGGGAATCAGAGGACAGAGTGGGACCAAGGACTAAGGCAAAGCCAGAGCCAGAGGGAGCCGAAGGTGCAGTCAGGTCAACGGCTGACTAAATGAGAAGCCGTATGGCTGATGGGGCTGAGGAACTGGCTGTTTGAGGAGGCGGGAAAGAGAGGCTGGGCGGGAATTCTAGAGACACTGGGGGTGTTGGAGATACAGGGAAACTTGGAATTATGTCTCCAAAAAGTCTATCAAATCCTCCTCAAACATGTCCTTTAAGTCTTCATAATATCCTGAGGCCAGATTGCACTCACTCACAATGGCGGGAATGTGGGCAGGGCTATCTTCCAAACAGTCAAGCTCCACCAGTATTCCTCTGCGATCTGTGGTGTTGCCGACTCACACACCTGGTCAGAAGCATGAAGTGAAGCGAGCTCCGGGCAATGACTCCTCCAACCTGTTCCTCAGTTCGCACTCGCCCTTCATGGCAGGCCGGACTCCATGGTCTGCGGTGGTCCCGTGCAACATCTCCGTCGAGTGGCTCGCTGGTGGTAGTTGGCTGGTCTCTGGCGGTGTTGGAGTGGGGCTGGTGACGACGTCATCCTCTGCGGGGCCGATGGTGAACAGTGAGTCATTCTTCACCAGCACCCACTCTACAAAAGCGGCGAAATCCCCTTTAGGACCATCCGTTGGAAGGCGTGCCTTCGATCGCTCACTCAGGCTGGTGTGGTAAAAAACACAGAGCGACCGATCAGGGTAGTGTGTAAGGCATGCCAGATGGATGAAGTCCTGGGTGTGTTCTTCAAGTGGACGGTGTCCCTGCTCCAAGCAGAGAAGCTGGACAGCAGGAAGGTCCATGGAAAACAAAAGTCAAAAAACCAAACAGAAACAAAAAAAACTTTAATATATTAACTGTCAGGTCAGTTCTTCTGTAATGTTTTGTGCAGATAAAGCTCACAAAGATAAAGACTATAAGATATACTTTAATCAAAAATACAGGAGGCAGGAAATACTCACGCAAACATAAATGAGAACCAACAAACACTGAGGGAGAACTGAGGATTTATAAGCAGGAACCAAACAAAGGAGCTTATGAGATAAAGAACATAACACAGGTGCCAAATAACTAATCAGAACATTGGAAAACTGGGTCACAGAGATCACAAAAGGCCATACATGTTACATAGACAGCATAATAAACAAATTCTGTTCGAAAAATCAGAAACCTAGAATTGCACTAAGAACATAAAGGAGGATTATCAGCACCTAATTTTCAATACTATTATCTTTCTGCACAGTCACAGCACTTAAGTAAATGGATAAATAATGACCACCATCATAACCCATGGATAAAACTAGAACAAACAGTATGCAAAGAAAACCCAATATCTGACTTCCCGTTAACACCATTGAAAACATATTTCTATACACAGCAATCCAGATAACACACGAATAGCTCGGTGGAAAGTTATTTTCCTGTTTCCTGTGGAGTTTTTTGTAGTTCTTTTGTTTTTTTTTTCATGTCTCCTTGGTGTTTCCCATTTACCACACCCCTTGTTATCTCATTAAGCCAGTCTTCCATGTGTATTTATAGTCCTTGTTTCTCTGGTTCTCTATCAGTCGTTGTTTGACGTCTTGCAGGTGTTCCCTGTTCCCTGTTCCCTTGTTCCTGATTAATTTTTTTATTGTTTATTTTTATAAAATTTCCCTGCATTTGGATCCTCATCTCTGCTTGTCGTTTTGATTTCCCTTGTGAAGATCCAGCAGGAGATTAACATTTTTTCACCAGGGGGAGCTCAGCACAGAGGACTATGTGCTTGAATTCATCAGGTTGGGTCGCCTGACAAAAATGAGCGAGATATGCTTAATGATCCTTTTTTGGAGAGGATTGGCAGATCCACTCGGTTCATGGATGCCACTATGGGGCCCCGACGGGATGTTGGAGTGCTACACAGCCCTTGCACTACAGCTGAACGGCTCAGTATTGGTGGTGGAGTTCGATTCGGCAGCCACCACGCCAGAGTTCTCAGCCATCAGGGTCACCAGGTCAGAGATCCCATTAGCCATGATCTTGGAGGAGGAGGACTTTAGGACTGCCCAGAGGCACGTGAGACTGGTATCGAGGCTGGAGGACACGGCTCTTTGCTCGGTGTGAGACATTGGCATCCTTGTGGTCGGGTCAGGCCAGAGGATTTCAGCCAGGATAGCCACCACCTCTGGGCCTTCAGCCCGTGCTCAGAGCCCAGTGAGGTTCCCTGTCTTTGTCCAGAGCCCAGCAACGGCCTCGCTCTCCGTCCAGCGCCCAGAGATGGCTCCAGCCATCCATGGATCAGTCCAGTGGCCTGCCACCAGCACAAGCCAGCATACAATCTGTGGTCCAAGAAGGTAGCCCGCCATCAGCACAAGCCTGTTACCAGTCTGTGTCCCAGCTTGGTGGACTGCAATCAGCCCAAGCCCGTTACCAGTCTGTGTCTCAACCCAGCGATCTGCAGTCAGCCCAAGTCCTCTACCATCTCTGTCCCACCCCATTGGCCTGCTGTCTGCACAAACTCGTTACCAGCCTGTGCCACCCAAGCTACCTGACCCGTCTTTGTCACACTGGCCACTTGAACAGCCTCTGCCACCCAAGCCACCTGACCAGCCTGGCTCTTACTGTTCACTTCATCTGCCAACTCTGCCCTGGCCACTCGATCTGCCCCAGTCCCCATCCTGCTTTCACTCATGCTCCTGACCCTCCATCCCTCCCCCTGTTCTGCCACCTTTTCACCTCCCTCTGTGACTGGTTCCGGAGCATCTGGAAGCTGCTCCTTGCTTGAGGAGGTAATGTCATATATGTTTCTGTACCTGGCGCTCAGTGGGACTTTCATGTTGTAGTTCTCTGTGCATTATCTCTGTGTTCTTTTCTGTGTCCTGTTTCCTGTGGAGTTTTTGTAGTTCTTTGTAGTTTTTTTTCATGTTGATTAGGCAGTGGTACGTGTCAAAGCAACATCCACATGGATGGCAGGACCCAAGGTTTCCCAGCAGAACATTGCCCAAAGCATCACACTGCCTCCACCGGCTTGCCTTCTTCCCATAGTGCATCCCAGTGCCATGTGTTCCGCAGGTAAGCGACACACACGCTCCCAGCCATCCATGTGATGTAAAAGAAAACGTGATTCATCAAACCAGGCCACCTTCTTCCATTTGCTCCGTGGTCCAGTTCTGATGCTCACGTGTCCACTGTAGCCACTTTTGGCGGTGGACAGGGGTCAGCATGGGCACCCTGACTGGTCTGCGGCTATGCAGCCCCATACGCAACAAACTGCAACACACTGTGTATTTTGACACCTTTCTATCAGAACCAGCATTAACTTCTTGAGCATTTTGAGCTCCAGTAGCTCGTCTCTTTGATCGGACCACACGGGCCAGCCTTCACTCCCCACGTGCAACAATGAGCCTTAGCCGCCCATGACCCTGTGGCCAGTTCACCACTGTTCCTTCCTTGGAGCACTTTTGATAGATACTGACCACTGCAGACCAGGAACACCCCACAAGAGCTACAGTTTTGGAGATGCTCTGACCCAGTCGTCTAGCCATCACAATTTGGCCCTTGTCAGACTCACTCAATTCCTTACCCTTCCCATTTTTCCTGCTTCGAACACATCAACTTTGAGGTCAAAATGTTCACTTGCTGCCTAATATATCGCACCCAGTTTTCCAAGATCACGGGCATCCAGTATGGTTTTCCGGCCTTGACCCTTACGCACAGAGATTGTTCCAGATTCTCTGAATCTTTGGATGATATTATGCACTGTAGATGATGATAACTTCAAACTCTTTGCAGTTTTTCTCTGACACTGCCACTCTGAGAGGCTCTTTTTATACCCAATCATGTTGCCAATTGACCTAATAAGTTGCAGATTGGTCTTCCAGCTGTTCCTTATATGTACATTTAACTTTTCCGGCTTCTTATTGCTACCTGTCCCAACTTTTTTGGAATGTGTAGCTCTCATGAAATCCAAAATGAGCCAATATTTGGCATGACATTTCAAAATGTCTCACTTTCAACATTTGATATGTTATCTATATTCTATTGTGAATAAAATATAAGTTTATGAGATTTGTAAATTATTGCATTCCTTTTTTATTCACAATTTGTACAGTGTCCCAACTTTTTTGGAAGCGGGTTTGTGTATATGTATATGTATGTGTGTGTGTGTGTGTGTCTGTCTATGTATGTGTATACATATGTATATGAAAATATGAATGTTTATTTAGATGCGTATGTGTATGTATAGTCCTTATACATCATGGGAATTACCTGATTCAGATTTCTGTAATAAGTATATACACAATATTGTCAAAAGTACTGGGACACCCTCCAAATCATTGAATTCAGGTGTTCCAATCAATTCCATGGCCACAGGTGTATAGAATCAAGCACCTAGGCATGCAGACACTTCTAAAGAATGTGTCGCTCTCAGGAGCTCAGTGAATTCAAGCGTGGTACCGCGATAGGTTGCCACCTGTGCAAGTCCATTCGTGTTGCAGAGGTGGCACAGAAGTTGCATATGGATAGAATTTCACCTGCATTAATAATGTTGAAAATAATATATATATTTTCAATATAGAAATATGAGAAAATTTTAATTATATATCTACTTTTAAATATAAAACTGAAACCACCAAAGGTGGCAACGAATCATTTATTCAACCGATTTGTTCTGCTTTTGTATTTGTATTTGTTTGGAACTATTTCCATTGTTGGAATAGCAAAAACGTGTCTAAAATTGTGTCTAAAATATAAGTTACTTAATATTAACTTTGTGTTTACTGAACGTTTGCAATCATACTCCTATATGTGAAAACAGATCTCTTGCTATTGTGATATTGCTTAATCAAGCTGTGTTTCCACCGTAGGAACTTTCCGCAGGAACTTTCCGCAGGAACTAGGGACTTAGGGGTGGTATTCGGTGTGTTTCGACCACAGGGTCCAGGGTCTAAATGAATTTCTGGGTACAAATTTTCCCTCAGAAAGTCCCTGCTCATGAGGTAGTACTTTTTCAAAATTCAGGAACTTTTGGGGGTAGGACTTGGGCACTGAACATGCTGATTGGTTGAGTCCTGGCACAACATTAACAAAATAAATCACATTAGAAATAAGTTATTGATTGCATTTAAAGCAGTACATTTTACATCAAATCGTATACATTATGTTAAAAAATAAATCTGACATTGCACCAGCAATTTAGTGATATTTTTCAGAGTTGTGGTCTTGACCAGTCTTGAGATAAAATCCTGAGTCCTCTTAGTCTGAGACGGAGACAAGACCGAAATGCAGTCGAGACCGAGACAAGACCAACACTTTCAAAAAATTACTACAGCACTAATGAGAGGTTATAGAACATCCCTTCAAAGGCTGTCTGTGCATATTCCTGGGGGAGGGATGGGGCTGTCCTGCACTGGCTGACCAAGCTGGGGGTCCACTTGACTTTTAGTGAGGTATGCCTGGGGGTGAAAGATACAGAATAACCTAAAACAGGTCCTAACACCACCAAAAGACATGTATTTCTAATTATAAGGTCTATCTTTTCTCTACCTTTTTGTTCTTGTTTCTTCTCCCTTTATATTGTTTGTCTATTGTGTTTTGTTTTATATTTGTCAATATGTGTATTTTGTACATTTTCTGTATGTATACCACTCATTACTGCAATAATAATAAAAAAATATCAGTAAATAGTTGACCCAGCAGTGCTATAAAATTATTTGTAAAGCATATCTTAGATAATTTTGTCGAAGAAGAATTTGATGAGAAATAAAGCAACATATTCAAATCTAAAAATGACTTTTGATTGCAGACTTTGATATCTTGCCAAATCTGAGAACACCTTGAGACATTGATGAGATTAATAAAACATCACTGACATATGAGATTAATGTGATTTTCTGATTTTCTTTTTTTTTTTTTTTTTTTTTTTGTTCTTCTTCATTTAATCTCATTGCTTTCTAGAAGAAACATTTGTTACTGAAGATATGTCATTGGTGATTTTCTTTTCTGTGGGCCTCAGAGTTTCAGCAGTTCCCTTTTGTTATGATGTAGGTTTTAAAGGAAGCTTTAATCTCCTGGGTCTCTCATCCTCTATAATGCCATAATCACCTGCTTATTACAGGGAAAATGACACAGGCTTTCTCCAAAACAGAATTAGCAAAGGGACATGCACTCTTTTGTAATCCAGCATTACATACAACTAATTCAAGAAAAAAAAAAAATATCCCCAATTTCCTGTCGCAGTGGCTTGTCGTCCTCACTCTGAATGAATGCATACTTCACACAAACACACACACACATCTGAGAGTCTTTAATAGCTGCTTTTATCAGGACAGGGCTTTCTGCTGCGTAATTGTGTGAAGATTCTCAGTAGAGGTCTGTTCATGTGAGAGAAGGAGAAACGAGACAGACTGTAGGTAGCTGCTTTAGGCAGGATCCTAAGTGAAATATTGGGACAAATATTGGGTCTCACTTTTTATAAACTGAATTTCTGTCCACCATCTTGGATGGGTTTCACTGAGCTTTTGCAGTGCATTTTGGTTATTTTCTTTTTTAAAAGACTATTTGAGATGCTACCTTAAGGTGCGGTTGCATTTACTTTATTGCAGCAAATTTTCATGGGTGAAATCTGGTAATTTCAATAGGAATCCACAATCAAGAATTCTGTGTGAGGGCGAAAGTTTTCCCCATGCAGATTTCTCAGTGGGTTCAAGTTGGTCATGCAGATTTGACCAACAGAAAGCTTCTTGGTTTGAAAGTGACTTCTGTGTGAGTGGTGCCTCACAACACTATTGACAGCAGACAGACCTTATTTGCTCATGAAATTTCACTAAAATGCACAGTAAAGATGCAGACACATTTACTTTTTTTTTTTTTTTCAAAATAAAGTTATTTCAATAGAAATCTACACTCACCTAAAGGATTATTAGGAACACCATACTAATACTGTGTTTGACCCCCTTTCGCCTTCAGAACTGCCTTAATTCTACATGGCATTGATTCAACAAGGTGCTGAAAGCATTCTTTAGAAATGTTGGCCCATATTGATAGGATAGCATCTTGCAGTTGATGGAGATTTGTGGGATGCACATCCAGGGCACGAAGCTCCCGTTCCACCACATCCCAAAGATGCTCTATTGGGTTGAGATCTGGTGACTGTGGGGGCCATTTTAGTACAGTGAACTCATTGTCATGTTCAAGAAACCATTTTGAAATGATTCGAGCTTTGTGACATGGTGCATTATCCTGCTGGAAGTAGCCATCAGAGAATGGGTACATAGTGGTCATAAAGGGATGGTCAGAAACAATGCTCAGGTAGGCCGTGGCATTTAAACGATGCCCAATTGGCACTAAGGGGAAAACATCCCCCACACCATTACAACACCACCTCCAGCCTGCACAGTGGTAACAAGGCATGTTCTCATTCTGGTTACGCCAAATTCTGACTCTACCATCTGAATGTCTCAACAGAAATCAAGACTCATCAGACCAGGCAACATTTTTCCAGTCTTCAACTGTCCAATTTTGGTGAGCTTATGCAAATTATAGCCTCTTTTTCCTATTTGTAGTGGAAATTAGTGGTACCCGGTGGGGTCTTCTGCTGTTGTAGCCCATCCGCCTCGAGGTTGTGCGTGTTGTGGCTTCACAAATGCTTTGCTGCATACCTCGGTTGTAACGAGTGGTTATTTCAGTCAAAGTTTCTCTTCTATCAGCTTGAATCAGTCAGCCCATTATCCTCTGACCTCTAGCATCAACAAGGCATTTTCGCCCACAGGACTGCCACATACTGGATGTTTTTCCCTTTTCACACTGTTCTGTGTAAACCCTAGAAATGGTTGTGCGTGAAAATCCCAGTAATTGAGCAGATTGTGAAATATTCAGACCGGCCCGTCTGGCACCAACAACCATGCCATGCTCAAAATTGCTTAAATCACCTTTCTTTCCCATTCTGACATTCAGTTTGGAGTTCAGGAGATTGTCTTGACCAGGACCACACCCCTAAATGCATTGAAGCAACTGCCATGTGATTGGTTGATTAGATAATTGCATTAATGAGAATTTGAACAGGTGTTCCTAATAATCCTTTAGGTGAGTGTATGTGATGGTTAGTTTTGTGTGAACATGAAACATTTTCCAAAGCAAATTTCACAATGGGTTCAAGTTGGTCACACAGATTTGCCCTGTTGACCAACAGAAAGCTGCTTAGTTTTAAAAATACTGTGTGAGCATTGAGTCACTACTATTGACAGTAGACAGACCTTATTTTCTATTGAAATTTTTGGGCATACTCTATATTAGGTGTTTTAACTACTATGTACTTATAACAAAAAATAAGTACAATGTGCATATTATGTTTATGTTGTATTGTAGAACACTTGTGCTGCTACTGGGGTGGGATATGGGTAAGATTAGGTGGTATGGGTAGGTTTAAGGGTGGGTTAAAAGGTTTAAAAGATCAGCAGTGTAATTATAGATGTAATTACAGAAATGTATTACAGGTGTAATTACTTGCAGTTAATTATAATAATATAAGTACAATGTAAAAACATGTATGCATATAATGATGTAACAGTATGGCTGTGTACAAAGTGCACAACGCAGGAGAATACAATACAAATAGTCATTAATCCACGATGCCCCATGGCAGAGTCGAGCGAGGGAGGAGCCATGGTGGGGATGATGGATGGAGATAGAGCCCAGTCCGAAAGCAGAAGGACCGGCTCAACACTGCAGTCTACGGAGACTGCAACAAAGCCATAGTGACATCCCCCCACTATGGTGGAACCAGTGTGACTGAGGGCAGAGGTGAAGCTGGAGGGAGGGTGGAGCCAGACGTAGACATAAGGGTGGAGAGACGGAGCTCAGGGGACGGCTTGCAAGTCTGTGGTGCAGACAAGGTGATGTCCAACCGAAGTGGTGCTGGAGGGTCGAGGGAGCCCGAGTGAAGCCATAGGGCCGATGGTCCCAGGTGGAGCCAAGAAAGATAAGAGCCATGGTGCAGGAGTCAGGGTGACAGGCTCAGGTGGAGTGAAGGGAACAGCGGCTGGAGGAGGAGCAGGGGAATCCCCTTGACAGAGCGGAGCTGGAGACTGGTGGACCTGAGGCACATCCACACAGAGATGTCAAGGGGCTGAAGGAAACCAGTGGAGGTGAGGCTGAGGAACTGGCTGATTTTGGATAAGGAGGTGGGAGAGGGAGGTTGGGAGTGAATTCTGGGAACACAGGAGAATTTGAGCTGGGCAGGACCAGCAGGGGCACTGAAGAGTTCATGCTGGTGGAAGTTTCCTCATTCACCCTCAGAGGTAGGAGTGTGGGCGGGGTCTTCTTCCATTCCCTCATATTCCACGAGTACACACCTGGTCAGACATCTTGCGAGGCTCAAGCTCCGGGTATGACTCTGTCCTTGTAGTAGGCTCCTGCTTGTTCATTGTGACAGGCTCAAATCCTCTGTCTGTGATGGGCTCTGGTGATGTAGCCATGCATCGGGATGGTGTCTTGCTGTTCTCTGGGTGCAGAGCAGGGTTAGTAATGGTGATGCCACCATGCTGGAGCACCAGTGATTAAAGCCTCCTAATATAAAGTGGGACAAAATTTTGCAAATGTGACCACATGCACAAAAAAATTGAGTTTGGCCAAAAAAGGTATCTTAAATGGCAACTCATTGGGATTTGGAGCAGAGCTTTTATCTGTTGTGAGAGTGTGAAAGTCTGGATGCAGAGTCGGAGGTGCCTATGGGCCATCCTCTCTGTTATTTATCTCACACACACACACACACACACACACACACACACACACACACACACACACACACACACACACACACACACACACACACACACACACACACAGGCCTCTCTGGGTGTGTAATTACAGTGACTTCTTTGATCAAAGCACAGCCTCGTTAGCATTCTGCCCTACAGTAAAAACAGCTGTGTGTGTGTGAGAGAGAGAGAGAGACCCATGATCCTCAGCTGTAGAACACACTGCTGTATGTAGATTTCAGTGCTCAGGGTAAATCCCACAGGTATAATCACCCAAATCTGCTCTCTCACCCAGCTCCTGCAGGATGGAGAGAATTGTGATGAAAAGAAATAGAAGGTTAAACCTTTCACCCCGTTCACCTTCCTCAACAGAGCTCAATGATTTTCTGAAAGCATTAAACATGTCAATATCCAATCTGACCCCTTAAAATCTAACCACAAAAACCTGAACTGTGAAGTCAAAATAGGAAAATGTTTTAATCTTTTTTAAAAGGAAAGCTTTTCTGTTATCAGATTTCATCAGTGTACAGGTGTTGTTCTGTTTGCCATATTTTTGTTTCTTCATAACCTGAAGAAGTGTAACTTTGAGTCTATTTTGATTGAAGAAAGCTGCTTGCAATTAGATCCAGCTATTTTATTCTGCATCTTTGTTCAACGCCACATCGACAGAAAGTCTGACTCAGCAAGCAATAGCCGTAATTTCATAATCTCATATTCATCATTCATATTCTAGATGACTAGTCTATTCTTCTGCTATGGTTAGATGTCTATTACATTTTCACAGATAGCCCAAATTTTGCCTTGTTTTAGCCTAGACGAGGGCTGTGTTTGGATATTTAAACACAAAATTGCTTGCTGGGGACCTGTACATGATTTCTTGATCTGGTCCCCTTCTGGTCTGCATGTTTTTCCGAGCAGGTCTAAATCAACAGATCATGGTGTTCTTGCCCAGAAACAGCCCTCAAGGTACATTCCACAAATTCGTTGAGTGGGTATTACATCAGTGCAAATCCACCAACTACATCAGAGAGAGTGAGGAGGATCTTTACCTATCCACAGCGCATGCCGCACCATCAGCCATGCCTCCTACAGACCACGTGACAGAGTCCCCCGCAGACTCAGAGCACAAGCCCACTACGATACAAAAGCCGAAGATCCACAAGGAGGTGGAGCCAGAGCATAATGAAGCCAAGTCTGACCAGGTGTCTGGCCATCACTTCCTAAATGGAGCATACACTGAAAGCATATATTCATCACCGGAGCCAGAGCCAAAAAAGGAATCTTACATACCTTGGTGTGGCTCATAAACCAGGTGTGTGAGCCAGTTCTAGTGTCCGTTCTGGTGGGAATTCTCATATTGTATGAGGGCATGGAGTAGAGCCCCATGCAAAGTACCTATCCGCTGATGTGAGTGTGTGACTTCGAACTACAGTATTAAGATTGAGGAGTGTGAAAGGATTAGCACCAAACCTGTTAGTCACCCACAAACATGCCTGTTTCATTGCCTGTCCCGTCAAAGAGTCTGTTTTTGAACTCTTTGCCTGTTCTGTAGTGACCAAGGAGGCCATTTTTTTTAACTCTTTCGTAAACATGGTGAGTCCTGGCACAGTCCCAACAACGATTATTACCTCAAATCCAATCTTTGGCCTGGTAAGTTTAGCAAATGCTTTGCAACGACTCAAAAAAATATTCTGTACCATCGCAAAAGGGACAGAAACATTTCACTTGGACTGGCTTAGTCTGTTGAGTAGTACTGTTCTGAGGTGACAAAGAAGTTACATTTTGAGCCTCTCCAACCCCATGAAGAATAGCTACAGTCTTTTTACTCTATACAGATCTAGAAGTCTGTAGGTCTTGAACTCCTCATGAGGCAATCTCTAAATCAAAGTCATGGCTCCAGTATTCATAGCACAGCCAGCTTGAGAGATCATGTAAAGTAGGTACAGCTCAAGGTTGCTGGAACACATGATGACGGAACTCAGCTTGCTGCTCAGAAGGACGTTTGCTCAAAAGATGTGCGACATGGTACCCACAGTTCAAGTCAATGTCACCTTCTAATATGATTAGTTATTATCCTATGTAGCTGAGGATAATAACTCTCTGAGGTCTTCAGGTGTTGGAGGCAGTTGTGATCCATCTGGATTTTGACAGTAATGCTGATAATGGCAGTATGCTTGTGAAGGGTGAGCTTGGGAGACATTTACATTTACACATTTGGCAGACGCTTTTATCCAACATTGGATAAAACATTGCATTCAAGGTACAATTTTTACATTTTGTCAGTTCTTGCTTTCCCTGGGAATCGAACCCATGACCTTGGCATTGCAAGCACCACGCTCTTATTGTTTGAGCTACAGGAAAGCTCTTGAATACTTTGGTACCTCTGGTTGGTTTGTAGCTGTGCCAGGTTTTTGTCACTTTAAAGTCTCCATACGCCTTCTCAGTTCTGAATCAGGCTCAGGCCAAGGTGGAAACTCAGGCCACTCTTCATCGTCAGCTGATGTGGCCAACTCTGTCTGAGCTACGTGACAGGGAGGATTGGGCGGCAGTTTGGAGTCCAGTCATACTGTGCTGAGGTCTGACCAGTCTTTTCAGGAAAGGAAAGAAAGAGACTGCTAGGCTCTGGTTCTATTAATACGCAGTATACACTCATGGAATTAGGAAACTGGAGCTTCTTTCTAAAGTGTATTGAATAGTAGTTTTATGGTCATGTACTAACACTTTGAACACCAAAACACCAACGAATAACAGGCAGGGGGGAGCTTCTAGCCACACAGCTGATGTTCTCTCAGTATTATACAATGACTGCAGACAGCAAACTATAACAGTAATGCCTCCTACAGAAAGCATTGGGAACAGCACTTTACAATAAAAATAGAAGTCCCACAGTAAGCCTTTTATACAATGATTCTGTCATTAAATGATGAAAGAAGTTTCATTTTGGGGTCAACTATGCCTTATGTGAGCAACCACTTAGTACTATGCCTCACTTAGTAAATAGCAGTGTATAATCTGTGTCCAACACTCTAACTCTTACTTTTCTGTCCACATCGGATCTGACAAACTATAGTTTTATGAAGCTCAGTTCATACTCTCTCTCTATCTCCAGCTCTCGCTGTCTGGCTGCAGGCTGTGATGTCTGCATGTCGTTTCATTCTGGTTTCCATTGTGGGAGGTGAGTGAGGTCTGTCCTCTGCGGGGTGGGTAACCGTAGCTGTACGTACCGTCAGAGAATGATACAGACAGCGAGAGAGACAGTGTGTGTCTGATCTAAAACTTTGGAGGCCTCAGATCCGGATGGCTCAAATCTTCCGGAACCACAGTGGAATCTCTTACTAATTATGGCTGAGGAAACTGATACAAGGAGACGACTGTATAATAATGCAAACACACATGCTTGAGGGCTCACCACACACACACTTACACAACCACACACACACTTACACAACCACACACATCTTCCTCCATTACAGCAGTTTTTATCAACTATTATTTATTTATTAAAATAAAAGGCAAATTTATAAATGAAGATAATAATACATGCATGGAGGAAAAGTGAAGAATTGGTAACATCAAAATTAATTGGTTTTATTCAAGTCAAAAATATTATTTAACATCACTGAATTAACCTAAATATATTAATTTATTGCAACAAAACCATGTGTATCATGGGTTTAATCAGGTAGAAACAACTCTTTAATGTAACAATTGTGGATTACCACTTTTTACAGTGTACTGTGCAATAAAAACACAGAACTAGCCCTCTCTTTTTGTGTTGGAGCAGCAGTCATTGCATTGGCTCACACCCAACAGAAGTACGTTCCTGGGACTGACACTTGCTGCTGCACTCATGACTTCATTTACATTCCCGTTGATGCCAATGACAGATGCTTTCTTACCAAACCCGCATACAAGAATGTGGCAATGGTGTGGTGTGACAGTGTCTCCTGAGCAGATAACAAAAGATACAAATCAAAAGAGCACAGTGTTGTCTGCCACAAACACACAGTAACAGTTTTATTGCACACAGAGCTAGTGTACATAAAGTACACGCTCTCTCTCTCTCTCTCTCTCTCTCTCAGACACACACAGACATCTATGACTATTAAGATCATTGTAATTAGCACAGATCAACTCTAACTCAATAACTTTAGGCATTTTTCACAGTGAATAAAAAAACGTTAGTTTGTTGCTTTATAAATATTTCCCTTTGAGGAACATGACATAATTTAATCAGATATTGCTGGGGGGAGATAGTACAAGCGTGAGAAAATCCATCAATAGCCATTAAACTTGGCTTGCATATTTGCCCTGCAAACTGATTCACTCTCATTTGCATGTTTGTGGCAGCAGGAAGTTCATATTTTGATTGACATCTGCTCTGAGTGTGTGTGGTTCTGTCTCTGTGCGAGTGTGTAGTTCAGAGTTCATATTTGGACTATAAGTGTATGTGTGCGTGAGTCTGAATACTGATGGAGAATGCGCAGGGTTTGACTGACAGATTTGCTTGGTTGTCCTGAGAAGCAACAGGAGCGACAGCTGTGTAACCCATCGACCTGGTGAAGACCTGCATACAGAAACAAATGTCCGATGGATTCTTTGAAAGTTAGCTCATGTACAAAAATAGCTTTGACTGCATCAAGAAATTACTCTGTTATGAAGGCCTCTAACTTTGGCTTCAACTGAGTTAACATATGAGCTGTCAACTCTGTTATTGTAACTGTTACTATAGCTGTTGCGGTCAGTTTGTTACTATCAGCTCTCTTAAAATAAGCTATGTTACTATCATGTCTGACATATTAAGGTTTGTTACTGTCACCTCTGTTGCTGTCAGCTCTGTTACTGTCATGTCTGTTCAAATCACTATCCTCTCTGTCATATTCAGGTTTGTTACTGTCATCTCTGTTACTATCAACTCTGTTACTGTTTGCCCTGTGGGGTACTATCAGTTATAATATCAGCTGTTACTGACAGCGCTGTTAATATGAGTTATACTATCAGCTGTAACATACAGCTCTGTCACCGTCAGCTCTGTTACTATTATTTTTGTTACTGTCACCTCTGTCACTATCAGCTTTGTTACTATCCTTCCTGTTATATTTAGCTTTGTTACTGTCAACTGTGTAACTATGTTTATAAAGTCCATAAAAGTGCATCTATCTATCATATAACTGCTCCACACAGCTCTGGGGGGCTAATAAAGGCTTTCTGAAGCGAAGTGGCACGTTTGTGTGAGAAAAATATCCATATTTAAAACTTTATAGACAAAAATAAATAGCTTCCCGCGGTCAGCGGTATGCGAGTCGATTTGCGCTAAAAGAGCGACCCCCGACACTATGTTTTGCTTTGCTCTATCCTCTGCGCTTCTGTGTTCATCAATATGCATGCATCAGAGGTTCAAGGGTTACTCTTTCACCGTAAATTGATGCGTGCGGCAAACCGCCAGAAGTTAGCTATTTTAGTCTATATTAAATATGGATATTTTTCTTACACAAACGCGCCACTTCGCTTCAGAAGGCCTTTATTAACCCCCCAGAGCCGCGTGGAGCAGTTATATGATGGATAGATGCACTTTTATGGACTTCATAAACGAGGCAACAGTTCACTGCTAAAATAATAAAGCTTGTATTAGCCAGGACTTTTTTAATATAACTATTTTATTCGTCTGACAGAAGAATGTCATATACACCTAGGATGACTTGAGGGTGAGTAAATCATGGGGTAATTTTCATTTTTGGGTGAACTAACCTTTTAATATCTATTATAATATCAGATGTTATTCTATAGGCTGTTGCTGTGATCACAGTTGCCATCAGTTTTCTTAAATCAGCTTTGTTACTGTTACCTCTGTTACTATCAGCGCTGTTACTGTAAGCTCTTTTACTATCAGTTACAATACTGTTTGCTTTGTAATTGTCAGGTCTGTTACTATCAGATTAGTTACGATCAGCTGGGTTATCTCCTTTTCACTAAGTATCTTTTACTGTCAGCTCAATTAGGTAAAGCATGCTACTTTCAGCTCTGTTACTATCAGCTAGACCATCAGATTTTACTGTCAAATCTGATACTGTCAGGTCTCTTAAATTGGCTTTGTTACTATCATGTCTGTTATATTAAGGGTAGTTACTGTCAGCTGTTTCTGTTAGTTCTTTTACTATCAGTTACGATACTGTTAGCTCTGATCAGCTTTGTTGCTATCAAATCTTCTAACATCAGTTCCATTACTGTCGTCTCTGTTATCTCTGTTAATTTTTTGATGCATACATTATATTCTGGTCAAAATCAATTAATCTATTATTAAATTGTATCTATTATAGATAAACACATTTTTTGAACTCGTATAGTAAGTAGGAGTATCCCATGAGAGCTTGTAGAGTATCAGCTCTCGTATCATGAGGTTTGTTGCTAACAGGTCTGTTACTTTTAAATCTGTTACTATCAGCATTATGTCAGCTCTGTTAGTGTAATTTGATGCCTTAAAGACAAACACAGTGATTTTGGATCAGCCATCATGGTTCACTAAAGTCAAATAGTTTTGTTGGAGTTTAATGATAGAGCTGAGCTGAATGACTGATACGATTAGAGCTGAGGTGATAATGCAGAAGCAACCTGTTCGTGGAGTCAGTTCAGTTTATACAGACACTGAGATTCTGAGTCACTTCTGAGGTTTATATGGTACTTGCTGATTTGCAAACAATAAGAGGGACCACAGTGAATTTGTGTTATTTTACAAATGATAAGTTATTTCACAAATCTGAAGATTATGCACCAGCCACAGAGTGTGATGTTCTCCCAGGATTGTACACATGCCACTGAAAGACAGACCTGTGTTTTTAGAAAGCAGTCTGCCTCCCAGGGGATTATGGGCCAGTGGTTAGTGTTACTCTTTTCTCTTAAGATGTCAACAGCACAGAGATAAACCAGAGAGAGAGAGAGTGCCTCCATACACTCCGCTAATCCACACACACTCACAGAGAGAAACCTTTTTTAGAAACATGATGGAGATCAATACTGCCATCTACTGCTGCCTATGGCGTTTCGTACTTCTCTTTGTGTCTTAGTGTTTATCTCTCTCAATTCAGCTCTCTCTCTCTCTCTCTTTCTCTCTCTTTCTCTCTCTCTCTCTCTCTCTCTCTCTCTCTCTCTCTCTCTCTCTCTCTCTCATACTCTCTCTGGTTCTCTCTCTCTCTCTCTCTCTCTCTCTCTCTCTCTCTCTCTCTCTCTCTCTCTCTCTCTCTCTCTCTCTCTCTCTCTCTCTGTGCTCTCTCTAAACAGCTGTCTCTCTCACATACTGTGCTCTGTTTAAATAGGGGTCAGCACTTCCAACAGCTCGGTTTAGCAAATATTACAACCTTTCTTATAAAATATTCTTCCTTGGAACTCACACAATGAAATTTTAAAGACTTTCAAGTGTCAAAAAACAAATACACCATGAAAGTATTACAATAACGCCCCATTTGACTGTTGGTTGATTGTAAGTTTGAATCATGTCTTTGTATTTTCTCTGATATGTAATGTGATTGGTGGATATTATACCATCTGACTTTTAACTTCTTATTATCCCTTGTTGATTTTGTGAAGTTGCACCAGCATAACCATACAAAAGCATTTGATTATGCTACACTAAAATCCAAATTTGTGAGGAATCAGATTGAAATTTAAGTCACTATTCAATGAAAATCAGACTGATGTGGTTCTCAGGTTCAACTCACTCACTCAATGATCCGGTCACAGCGGTTGACAGGCCGCTAGAGGGGAAGATTATAAGTGAATACTTTGTGTTTTTACATGTTGTATGGCTTCCGAAGACTTGGAATATAGTGAGTGTATGTTTCATGGACCACTTTCTTGGTACTTTTATAGTTCATTTGCATCCTAAGAAGATTTATCCAATTTCGCTTCACTTTTACAACACACCTCTATACATCTAGACCTCTGTTTTATCACAATTTAAAAAAGTAATAATCACGTCACGCCCAGTTGGGTGTTATTGCGGCAGCAGAGTAATTGTATTGGGTGTGAGGTGACTCGTGATTATTCATGCAAGTAAATTATTTTTGAGAGATAAATTAACCATTGAAGACAATAGCATCCCAGAAAAGTCATACTCGTATGTGTGTGTGTTTGTCAAGTTTTTGTTATTAGAGTGTGCATTGATGTATTAGTCTTTGTTTTCTAACCCTTACCTCAAATCATGTAGCTTGTTGAGTAGAGATGTGCTTGCTTTTTTGTGATTAGTGATTCGACATGTGATTTTTGCCTACAGTGGACAATAAAACAGACTGCTGCAAATTAACTGCAAATAAATGCTGTTCTTTTAAACTCTCTATTCATCAAAGAATCCTGAAAAACAAGTAGCACAGTTTCCACCAAAATACTAAGCAGCACAACTGTTTTCAACATTGATAATATTTAGAAATGTTTCTTGCTTCTTGAGGAGCAAATCCTAATATTATAATGATTTCTGAAGGATCATGTGACACTGAAGACTGGAGTATTCTTTTGATCACAGGAATACGTTACATTTTAAAATATATTAGAATTTATTAATAAGTTTATTTCCACACTTTTTGAATGTCCCATTTCTTATCATTATAATTTTTGGTATATCAGCCATCCTTCTCTCTAAATATCGTTAGGGCCATCAGCTATTGAAAAACACTTAGCAGTCAAACACTAAGCTCACATTTGACCACACCTTCTAATTCACAGCAGTTTTCAAGAATGTTGCATAACTAAAGACTATTTTTATCAAATGCTATTTGTGCATATGTAGGCTGGTAGGTGTGTCAGATAATGCAGAGAGAGAGAGAGAGAGAGAGAGAGAGGAGGGCTGAATTCAGAGGGTCAGGTCTGCAGGGCTGTGACCTCTGTCAGGGCATAATTAGGGCAAGATGCCCTGCAGGACTGTGGCTAACTGGTTGCTGTGTGATTGTATTGAGTTTGACAGCAGTGTGTATACCTGCGGCCTTCACTGTTATGGCATGTAGAAACCGCCAACACACACAAGCGCAGCATGCACAAGACTTCTGTTGAATAATAATGGCCAGTAATTTTTTTCATCACTGTTAATGTTGACCATGCTTAAGGGTGAGTGATTTGAACAGAATTATTCAGCACTCGTCACACACAATTTGTTCTAGAGACTTGAAAAATGATATTACTTTTTTACGATTTTCAACTGACGGAAGCGCCCGTCCACTTTTCAGCGGCCTTGGTTCTAGAAATACTTTTCCCATTCATTTTTCCCCATCTTTTAAAAGTCTTTGTAAAAGAGTTAAAAACCAGGAGCCAAACCAACCAGCAGCGAGGTCAATCACAAACATTACAAACTTTGATTTGAGGCAAAAAGGTATTTGGAAATCGGACAAAAACATAAAAGTACAAGACTTTAATAAGAAAAAGATGAAAAAAAACAACAACAAAAAAAAACAACAGATAAATATAAAACTATTGATTTACATATTTTGATTTTACACTGATCAGGCATAACATTATTCGTAATATTATCTGGTACCAAGATGTTAGCAGCAGATCCTTTAAGTCCTGTAAGTTGTGAGGTGGGGCATCCATGGATCGGACTTGACTTGTTTGTTCAGCCCATCCCACAGATGCTCGATTGGATTGAGATCTAGGGATTTTGGAGGCCAAGTCAACAACTCAAACTCGTTGTTGTGCTCCTCAAACCATTCCTGAACCATTTTAGCTTTGTGGCAGGGCGCATTATCCTGCTGAAAGAGCCACAGCCACTGGGGAATACCGTTTCCATGAAAGGGTGTACATGGTCTGCAACAATGCTTAGGTAGGTGTTCCATGTCAAAGTAACCCAAGGTTTCCCAGCAGAACATTGCCCAAAGCATCACACTGCCTCCAGCGGCTTGCCTTCTTCCCATAGTGCATCCTGGTGCCATGTGTTCCCCAGGTAAGAGACACACACGCACCCGACATCTATGTGATGTAAAAGAAAACGTGATTCATCAGACCAGGCCACCTTCTTCCATTGCTCCGTGGTCCAGTTCTGATGCTCACGTCTCACTGTTGGTGCTTTCAGCGGTGGACAGGGGTCAGCATGGGCACCCTGACTGGTCTGCGGCTATGCCGCCCCATACACAACAAACTGAGATGCTCTGTGTATTCTGACACCTTTCTATCAGAACCAGCATTAACCTCTTGAGCAATTTGAGCTCCAGTAGCTCGTTTGTTTGATCGGACCACATGGGCCAGCCTTCGCTCCCCACGTGCATCAATGAGCCTTGGCTGCCCATGACACTCATTTTGTCACAGTTAACGTCCTCATATACATACACTCCACATTTCAGTCTTAAATCTTCCATTTTTGTAGGTTTTTTTTACACTTTTTATTCATTTTTGCAGTCCTAAACCAAATCTTTGCAGGCAATATTAGCCATTAGAGTTTGGACCTGCACTTCGAAATTCCACAGGAAATAGTAGACCATCCAGGTAACTTTACATACTACGATTTGGGACGCTCTAATTCTAATTTGGAATGCTAGTATTTACAATGGATAGTATGTGATTTGGAACGTAGTGTGACTCTCAGTTACATCATGTGTGGTGTTTCATGGGAATGGGCAGGTGCTAAAGAGTTCGATTAGTGCGATTTGCTTGTTCCGATACTCTTTAGTTGTTGAGATTGTTTCACAGTATCATGTTTTTACCATGGAATTCCACTGTTAAACATTATTATTTAAAAAATATGCTGAAATAATGCAGGCTTCAACAAAAATCCATCAGTTAGCAACCTTGTATGACTGTAATTTACTGTTAAAAGTTAGTTCCCTATTATTTATTTAATGTATTTATTTATGTGTGTGAATATGCAAATATATATATATATATATATATATATATATATATATATATACACACAGTTCTGGAAAAAAAATAAGAGTACATTGAGAAACACTTAATATTAACTTAACGTAAATGTATATGTATATACATGTATATGTGTGTGTATATATATACACACACATATGTTGTATATGTTTTGTGGATTTTCATGCACAACCATTTCTAGGGCTTACAAAGAATGGTGTGAAAAGGGAAAAACATCCAGTATGCGGCAGTCCTGTGGGCGAAAATGCCTTGTTGATGCTAGAGGTCAGAGGAGAATGGGCCGACTGATTCAAGCTGATAGAAGAGCAACTTTGACTGAAATAACCACTCGTTACAACCGAGGTATGCAGCAAAGCATTTGTGAAGCCACAACACACACAACCTTGAGGCGGATGGGCTACAACAGCAGAAGACCCCACCGGGTACCACTCATCTCCACTACAAATAGGAAAAAGAGGCTACAATTTGCACGAGCTCACCAAAATTGGACAGTTGAAGACTGGAAAAATGTTGCCTGGTCTGATGAGTCTCGATTTCTGTTGAGACATTCAGATGGTAGAGTCAGAATTTGGCGTAAACAGAATGAGAACATGGATCCATCATGCCTTGTTACCACTGTTCAGGCTGGTGGTGGTGGTATAATGGTGTGGGGGATGTTTTCTTGGCACACTTTAGGCCCCTTAGTGCCAATTGGGCATTGTTTAAATGCCACGGCCTACCTGAGCATTGTTTCTGACCATGTCCATCCCTTTATGACCACCATGTACCCATTCTCTGATGGCTACTTCCAGCAGGATAATGCACCATGTCACAAAGCTCGAATCATTTCAAATTGGTTTCTTGAACATGACAATGAGTTCACTGTACTAAAATGGCCCCCACAATCACCAGATCTCAACCCAATAGAGCATCTTTGGGATGTGGTGGAACGGGAGCTTCGTGGCCTGGATGTGCATCCCACAAATCTTCATCAACTGCAAGATGCTATCCTATCAATATGGGCCAACATTTCTAAAGAATGCTTTCAGCACCTTGTTGAATCAATGCCACGTAGAATTAAGGCAGTTCTGAAGGCGAAAGGGGGTCAAACACAGTATTAGTATGGTGTTCCTAATAATCCTTTAGGTGAGTGTATTTGTATGAAGGTGTGCCTCTTTTTCTGGGAGCCTCTATCATTTTTTGCTTATTGCCATATTCATTGTTTTTATTATTTATGTTTTCTAGCTGCTGTCCAGCCTTTCACGTTAAACGACAGCTTATGGACCGAACAAACGTGACATTCCTTCACAAAATGAATGGGATTTTGGTAACACTTTATAATAACTGCACGCTGTGAATCATTAGTTAAGCATTAGTAAATATAGTCAATTCATCATTTATAATGCATTAATATACATTAGTAAGCAGTTTATAAATACAGCTGTAAATGCTTTGTTCTTGATTTATAAGCATATCTATAATGCATTTAGAAATGATAAATTGATCATTAATAAAGTTTGAAAATACAATTATTAAACTCATATGCTTATAAATCAAGAATAAAGCATTTAAAACTGTATTTATAAAGTACTTACTAATGTCTTTTAATGTAGGGACAATGCTTTATAAATGATGAATTGACTATTGACTAATGCTTAAATAATGATTTGATTCATAGCGTGAGTTATTATAAAGTGTTACCGGGATTTTTATTCTCAGAACTCGATTGTTGAATTCTATATAGGCTTACACTGATTAATTTTTTTCTTCGACTGTCCACTTTACACATATTGTACTAACTTTGTCCTCCTAAGACCCAGGAATTTATTTTCTTTTATTTATTTATTTGTTTATTTGTTTATTTTTTTCATGACATTACATTGCTTAGAGCATAAGAAACAAAAGGGAAAAAAGTTTTGAAAAAGAAACTTTATTCATATGTACATAGTGCATATATACATAGCATACTATGTACTCATATGTGGACACTGGGATGGGTGGGACAAGTTGTTTAAAAAATTAAAAATAAAATTACATGAAATTACATGTATAAGCAAAAACAATGGGTTGCCTTTTACGGAGTGTCTGTTCACACCAAGTGTAAATGGCGTGCCTTGTTGGCAAGTGCTATTCACACTAGCTCCGCCTAACCATGCCTGTAAAATAATGGGCACATTTCAAAGTCTTTAGTGGCGTAGTCAGTAAAGCATAAGGCTCAAAGATCTTGGTTTTGACGCGATCGACACAGGTTCGAATCCGCCTTTTGCCGAGCTCGCTCTTCTCCCTTTTCCCATCACATATCACATCGGAAAGGCTTTTACTTTCAATGAAAATTAAGAAAATGTTCTAGAAGTGGAAATAAAGTGCCTAACGAAATGTTGAATAATAAAAGCATTTATTGGGTAGGGGTAGGGAGAGCTTTTATTGTCCCATTAAGGCGGCATACATTTAATAATTTTAATAAATATAATCATTTACACTCTGTTATTATTTCATCCTGTTAATGTACAACAATAATGAGGTGCAAATAGTATGTCTGTCAAAATAAAGTATAAACTGCATGTAATTATTATTTACACATATTGCAAAGAACTACTTTTAGATAGCGTAAATAGAATACATCACTATTTTCACTTAGTAAAGAGCATCTACAGCTGGTTGCTGCTTGTGTGAATGTCATCTATCGCTAAGAAAATATGTTATTTTCACTTAGTGTAAATAGAATCTAGTTGCTTTTACACAGTGCAAATAGCTGCTGCCTTTTTAAAATTTGTATTCACCAATACATTTTTGGTTTCAAGAATTTTTAACAAAAATTTGTTTAAAGATGATTCTCAACTATGTTATGAAAGATATAACGGAATGAATTGATATACCAATTTACTTTTTGCAATATGTGAGTGAAATGGCCATTCAATCCCATTCAATGCAATGCATCTATACACTGTCTCTAATTTGCATATTAATGTGTTCTTGGAACAACATGTAATGAAAAAAAGAAGTGTAATAATGGGAGTAATAGTTGGCAACATTTTCCTAATAATATCTAATATTTTATAGGAACATTGATGTAATTTCTTTCCCTATTCACTCGTTGTGTCTCCCAGAATGCCTAATAAACATGCTTTAAGTCCCAGTGTCCTCTGTTGAGGACATGTATGAAATCAATGACCTGTTATGTAACAGAAAGTCATATCTTGATTAGAAACCCCAGAACTTTTTCCTGAGATGTTGATTTATAACAAACAATTTAAAAATTAGTCTGATTTAAATGGTTTAAGTTACAAAATATTACCAAATTTGATCTGGTGAAACCTCAAAACAAACGGTATCTCTGAAAAGCCCTGAGTGTGCTCTTTACAGGACATCCACACATAAAACTGTGACGTATGGTGTCAGAGAAATTCACAAAATGTAATGTCCTTGTATGTGGACAGTGGCACCCAGGAGGATAAGTAACTTTGCACCTTCATGTCAACTAACTCTCATTAGACTGTCTGCTTAATATCTGCTAACTCTTTAATTCGATGCTCCTCAACAGACATTCTGCTGACTATAAGTAACTTTGCAACATACTTATTCTACAAACCCGGACTCTAACCTAACACTCTAATGAGAGTTAGTTGACATGTAGTTGCAAAAGTGGCTTATAGTTAGTATAATGTCTGAAGTAGACCATTGAATAAAGTGACCAAAAATAAAATCTAATTCAATACGATGTAATTGACACTAAAATAACACTGTTCAAAAGGCAGCATCAGTTCAAACTGTGTTGCACCGCCTTGCGCTGTAGCCATCCACCACAGTTAAGCTAACAGGCTAATTAGAGCTATTGATAGATCACTGAGGTAGTTAAGAGGAGTAATTAATGAATCAAATGACGGATAGGATCTTTTTTTAGAGTAGCGGATGTCCCACTTTACCTCTCGGATCTTGACGGACAGTCTTATAACCTTTTTAAGGAAACCGTTCGGATGTTTACAGAGTCGAACTCGACCCCCGCGTGTCACGTCCGCCCCTCTTTGGCCCTGATTAGGGTCCCGGAGCAGTGATAGATGCACCCGAGTCAGAGGCCGAGATGCCCCAGGCGGGACTCGGAGGGGATGCTCTCTCTGGGGAGAGGAGGGGGCGAGGTGGGCTCACAGGCCCAGTGAGCCGAAGCCCTGAAGGGAAAGACCCAAAGAGAAAAGGGGGTGTTGCTGGAGGTCAGGACCCGCCAGACTCCGTCTCACACCAACCCTGATCCTGGATGACCTTTGTGTTTCTGCTCTGAATGGACGCTTGTTCCGCCCGCTCTGTCACTCTGACACAGTGACATCACGCCTTAAAGAGACCTTTGTTTTAGGGTTTATATAGCTGATTTAGAAACACTTACTGGGGTGCACAATCCTGATGTGACAAAAATTAGGGGCCAAACTGTCTACCTCAAATGCCCCCTCCTATCTGATTACTCCAAACAACCCCAAACGTCTTTAAAGGACCCTAAATGTTGTTGTTGTTTTCATAAAGAAGGCAGTCAGATGAGTTATGGTATCTATAAATAGCCAAAGAAAGTTCAGATGCTTTTGAATAAATGTTGCAGAATGTTTATTTGTTACTGCCATGATTTTCACAGTGCAAAACAGTAAAAAGTTGACACATGTCCTTTTTATAATTCTGGCCTTGAAGCCTGGTCCTACCAAACTCTCGTACATTTCATTTGTACAGAGAGTCTGGCCACTCTCCATTGACAAGCGTTCACTTCCTTGAAGCCGGGAACTCTGTTGAAGTTTAAAACTATTGGATCTGCCCAGAGCCACTCTGGATCTGCCATAACCAATCGCTAACATTTGGTTGTGACCAAACTAGCGCACGACATCAACGTCATCGTTCTCAGGCACTCCCTCTGTTCGCTGATTAGATCGGAGAAAACCAGAGAATATACCGCAATCCCAGACGGAGTACTGAAGGAAAATTAAAATTGAGCGGAAGTACAAAGGAGGGCGGAGCCCGGCTAGAGCCAATAATCATCCATTTCAAGATTTTATGTTCAGGGTGGTTGCTAGGGCATTTTTTGAGTGATTTGGAATTACAGTTTTTGGGATATGGGTCTAGATACTATATAGAGGATGGGGGGCGTATATATACATACCCTAATCGGGAAGAAGTACAGTTCAGCATACTTTTAATAAGAGAATATATTTTAAAAGAATATACTTGAATGTTAAGTTTTCGTGCACTTCATTTCATGTTGCAATTAAATGAAACTGTATTACATTATTTGCATACTCTTTTATGAGTATTGTGAATTCAGACACACGTCTTTTGTCACTTACTGTTTTTCCACTATATATAGGGAAGTATGGGATTTCGGATGCAGCCACAGTAAGTAGGTTAGTTGTGTATAGGTTTATACTGTCTGTACTTATGTAGCACCGTGGTCCTGTGAGGCACGACATTTCGTTCCATTGTATGTCACCACATGTAGCGGAATGACAATAAAGCTCAGCTTGACTGTTTAAGTTGTATTACTCAGTTTTTGCCTTGTCATTATAATTAATCTTACATTATAATAGGAGCTGCAGGGATGACATATTTATGATGGGCAAAACTCATAAATGATTTAGCATTTTGCATTCTGGTTCCATTGTCCTGAAGTCAGTGTGATTGTACTTAAACATTTAAGGCAGCAACTTTTTTTTTTTATTTATTTTTTTACAGTAACTTAAGTATCTCTTTATATGTAATTTCACTTGTATTTTCACATCTGTTGTCTGAAATATGTCCTGCTGGCAAGCATCAATGGTAAACTAAAATAAACTTTAATATAATTTCTATTGACTTGCATGCCATGAATATATTTTACACATTTGTACTGACAAAGTTGCAATTTAGCAAATTTTTATATATATAAACATTAAACGTAAAAATTACAGTAAAAATTATAATCAAGTGCTTTACATGTGCTTTAGTATGTTAGTCAACACATCAAAATAAGTGTACTTCTTTAAAGCATGACAAAAGATTATTAAAACCATCACTCATAATGTAGTAAAACTGCATTAAAAGGTTAAGGCCTGGTTTCACAGACAGGGCTAAGCCTAAATCAGGATTAGGTTTTAATTCAATTAGGACATTTAAGTAGCTTTTATAAACGTGCCTGAGAAGAAAAAAAAACATTGAGACAAAGGCACTTGAGGTGTGCACCTTGAGACAAAACAATGCCACTTATTTTAAGATATTTCAATGCAAGTTGCTTTCAGTTAAAACAGCTCAAACATGCATTTTAGTCTGGGACTAGCTCAAGCTTTGTCTGTGAAACCAGGGGTAAATGTATTACACTTAAGTGGCCTTTTTTCCATTAATATCATATTATCTGCAAGTCAATTCTTTTTAAAATATACTTTCAAGATTTGAAGTGCATATTCAGTACAATTCAGCACACTTCTTTTTTACTATGTTGTAAAAAATGTATATGTTAAATCCCCTGTAGAACGTGATATGCACATCATGATGTTTGTATTTGAGTCTATAGCTTAGCGTTGGGGAAGTAGAGTTATGTGTGTGTTTGTGGTACCAGTATTATTTTTCAGTGTGTGCATGTATGTGTTTGTGGCCAGTGGTCGTTCTCTCTCTGCTTGAATTATACTGCCGTGGTTTGGCTTCATTTTGAGTCTAACCACAGACTTATTCCACAGCCTTCCCACAATCTCACCCATAAACCCTCTCAGTGCTGTTCCTGGATCAGTTGCGCTGCCTGAAACACAATGGTTTAAAAACAGTTGAGATGGAGCAGTCTGACTCTAGTTCAGCGCCGTGGCTCTGGTGTCTGTTTGGGGTGTTGTCTTTCTCTGAATCAGCGGACTGGTTTGCATTAGGATTCGCAGATGAGCAGACTTGAGGTTTCTGATATTAACGTGTTCATACAGGAGAATTCAGCAGAACTGAAACCATATGGGAACTTCTCAACAAAGATCATTAAAGGGACTTCCAAAGCAAGTCTGGAGTTTCCCTGTGAGACTAAAGACAGATCATTTCAACAGGTGTGTATTAGTAGTACATTAGTCCATCTTTTTAGACTGCAGTGGGAAAATGCTCAGCATTTGAATAAAGACTCTAAAAATGTTACATTATACAGTGGACTGCTTCAGATTCTTCAGGTTGGACTCTATACAGTACAAAAAAAAAAAAAAAAATGTTTATCATACAACACTAAACGCAATCTACTATTTTGGGGCACGTTCAATATTCATATTAGTGTTCAGTGGCCGATTCTAAAAAGATCACCAGTAAACCTAAATATGTGGTTTCAGGCTGGCAAAGAACCAAATACCAATACCATGTCACAGTAAAGTGGAATTTATATGCTTAGAATCTGAATATATAACTTAACTGATTAAGTTAAATTGTATCACTCAATTTGTGTGCCTTGTCATTACAATTAATCTTAAATTACAATAGAGAGCTGCAGGGATGGCATATTTTTGTAGGTCAAGATTTAGCATTTTAGCATTTCCCAATAATAACCAACGGCAGAACCATAGAAGCATATGTCACAGCTGTCTGAGGACAACACAGCGCCATGCCAACAGTCTCACACCGGTGTTGGGGTGGAGCGTCATTAAGGGTAGGTTTAGTGGTTGGGTTTGCATTCATTAAAGGGTTAGTTCACCCAAAAATTATCCCATAATTTACTCACTCACCCTCAAGCCATCCTAGGTGTATATAACTTTCTTCTTTCAGCCAAACACAAGAGTTATATTGAAAAATACACACATTTGTGTGTAAAAATATCCATATTTATAACTTTATAAACAATAATCACTGGCTTCTGGTAACAGCCGTAGGCAAGTCTAGTTCTGGCAGAAGAGTGACCTCTGACCCGAAACATAGCTCCTCCAACATTTCTCTTTAAAAATTCTAGTTTTAGACTTATAATTTGTGACTAGTGTTTTGTTTTGCTCTATCTGTGCTTCCGTGTTCATTGATACGTCATGTGTCGGGTCAGAGGTCACTCTTCCACCGGAACTAGACTCGCATTTAGACTTTTTATATAACTCATATTGTGTTCGGCTGAAAGAAGAATAAAGTCATATATACCTAGGATGGCTTGAGGGTGTCACGGAACAGAAGAGGAGACACAAGTCGGAAGTTTCAGCTGTTTTATTAACTGAAGAAAGGCAAGCGGTACCAGGCCGAGTAGGAGGGTACTGAGGGAATGCTGGAGGATGCGGTGACCACAGAAGAAGGACAAGATACTATCAGGCTTGACGGCGGAAGAGTTCGTTGAGAAGAGTGAAGGAGTCGGGTAAGTCGTCTGCATTCACTGACGAGACCGGACACAGAGTAGAGTGAACACGGCAGATATATAGAGTCCTTAATAGCAGGTACAGGTGTGTGTGATTAGAACTCGGGAGATCGGGATCGTGTGGGCGGAGAGTTGTGATCTGGTGTTGCGGTTTCTGGTGGTTCTGTGACAGTACCCCCTCCCCCAGGGGCTGCTCCTGAAGACCTCCGAAGACGGCGACGTGGACGACCTCTGCCTCTGGGAGCTGGGCGATTAGGGTTGGTTTGATGGAATTCCGTGAGCAATGTGGGGTCAAGGATGTCCTTCCGAGGTACCCATGAACGCTCCTCAGGTCCATACCCCTCCCAATCAACCAAATACTCGAGATAGCCCGCTCGCCTACGGGAGTCCAAGATAGCCTTCACCTTGTAGATGGAGCCTTCTTCGGATTCCAAGGGAGGAGGTACGTCAGCAACACCAGATCCTGTGGAAGGAGAGACCAGAGGGTTAGAATAGGGTTTGAGTAATGACACATGAAAAGTGGGTGAAATACGGTACTGGGCAGGCAGATTGAGGCGGTAAGTGACTTCATTTATTTGTCGTTGGATGGTGAAGGGCCCAATATAACGGGGGCTTAGCTTACGGCAAGGGAGTCGGAGACGCATGTCCTTGGTGGACAACCAGACCCTTTGTCCAGGAAGGTAAGAAGGATTGGCTGATCTTTTGGTGTCAGCCTGGCTTTTATGTTGCCTAATGGCTCTCTGAAGGTGTGTGTGCGCTGAGTCCCAAACCTCTTCGCTCTCCTCAAACCAATGGTTAACTGCTGGTACTTCTGAAGGTTCCCCGGACCAAGGAAACAAGGGTGGTTGGAAACCCAGCACGCACTGGAAAGGTGTTAAACCTGTGGTCGGTTGTCGAAGGGAATTCTGGGCGTATTCTGCCCATGGAAGAAATTGGGACCAGTTGTGTTGTTGATTGTGACAGTATGATCGTAGGTAGCGGCTGATCTCTTGAATCTTTCTTTCCGTTTGACCATTGGTCTGGGGATGATAACCCGAAGAGAGGCTGACAGAGACTCCTAATAACTTAAAGAATGCCTTCCAGACCCGAGAGACAAATTGAGGACCACGATCGGTGACTATATCTTCAGGAAGTCCAAAGTTTCGGAATACATGATGAAATAGAGCTTGTGCCGTTTCCATGGCGGTCGGGAGATTCTTAAGAGGTATTAGGCAGCAGGCCTTGGAGAATCTATCTACTGCGATTAGAATACAGGTTTGCTGGTCGGACGGTGGGAGGTCAGTCACGAAATCAACTCCAATGTGTGACCAAGGTCGTCTAGGAATCGGTAATGGGACTAATTTACCCTCAGGTAAGCGACGAGGGTTCTTGGCCATAGCGCAGGTGGAGCAACCCTTGATGAACTGAGTAACATCCCTGGACATACCTGGCCACCAGTATTTTTGACGGAGGAGTGATAGGGTTTGATGGTTACCCGGGTGACCAGTGCCTGGAGACGAGTGGGTTGCATCCAAGAGGGGAATGCGTAGGCTTCTAGGAACATAGGACCTCCCTGCAGGGACATCTGGTGGAGCTGGGTCAGACTGCAGCGCAACACCTATTTGTTCATCTAGAGACCACTGAATAGGATTGACAAAAACTGTCGGGGGAAGTATAGGTTCTGGAGAAGTTGAATAAGTGTCAGGTAAGTGTTGACGTGAAAGAGCATCCGCCTTACCATTACGAGAACCCGGTCGATATGTAACCGTGAAGTTAAATCTCGTGAAGAACAGAGCCCATCTGGCTTGACGGGGATTGAGCCGACGAGCTTCCCGGATGTATTCCAAATTTCGATGATCAGTAATGATCACAAAAGAATGTTCAGCCCCCTCCAACCAGTGTCTCCACTCTTCAAGGGCCAGTTTCATGGCCAGCAGTTCCCGGTTACCTATATCATAATTTTGCTCTGCTGGTGATAATTTTCTTGAGAAGAAGGCACACGGGTGAAGTGTGGCTGGGCTTCCCTGGCGTTGGGATAGCACAGCTCCAACCCCTGTTGACGATGCATCGACCTCCACAACGAAAGGTAGTTTGGGATCAGGATGGACTAGGATTGGGGCCGTACAGAATGCATCCTTGAGGTGTTGGAAGGCGTCACTGGCAGAGGCGTTCCAGGATAAAGCCTTAGGTCGATTCTTGAGAAGGGAGGTGAGTGGAGCGGAGATCTTGCTATAATTAGCGATGAAGCGGCGATAGAAATTAGCAAAACCAAGGAAGCGTTGTAGTGCCTTTATGGTGGATGGAACTGGCCAGCTTTGGATGGCCCTTACCTTCCCTTGGTCCATTTCAATTCCGAGGTTACTAATTACATATCCCAGGAAAGAGATGGAAGTCTTGTGAAACTCACATTTCTCTAACTTGAGATACAAGTGATGGTCACGGAGTTTCTGGAGAACTTGGATAACATGTTGGCGATGAGTGACGATGTCCTGGGAGTAAATAAGGATGTCATCAATGTAGATGATGACAAAGCGGTTGAGATACTCGCGGAGAACCTCATTCATAAAGTCCTGAAATACTGCTGGGGCATTTGACAAACCGAAGGGCATGACCAGGTATTCATAGTGTCCCGCAGGGGTAATGAAAGCCGTTTTCCACTCATCTCCCCTACGTATGCGGATTAAATTATAGGCACTACGAAGATCTAACTTGGAGAAAATGTGAGCCCCTCGCAGTTGTTCAAGAGCTGACGGGACTAAGGGGAGCGGATAACGGTTCTTCACTGTTTGAGAGTTGAGGGCTCGATAGTCTATGCATGGTCTCAAACCTCCATCCTTCTTTGCCACAAAAAAGAAACTAGAGGCCGCAGGAGAAGTTGAGGGTCGAATAAAACCTTGGGCAAGAGCTTCATTGATATATTCAACCATGGCCTTATTCTCAGGAATTGACAGGGGGTAAATCCTTCCCTTCGGTAACACTGCCCCTGGTTGTAGATCTATGGCACAATCCCAAGGTCTGTGTGGGGGGAGTTTAGTGGCTAGGGTCTTACTGAAGACATCCTTGAATGCCGAGTACTCACTGGGAAGCTCTACCTCCCTGTGGGTTTGAGGACTTTCGATGGAAGTAGCGTGAAGACTGATGGACGATGGAGTCTGAGTAGAACAGTTGAATGGCGCCCCCTTAGGTAGACAGGTTTGAAAACACCCTTTACTCCATTTAGTAATCTCTCCGTTGGCCCAAGTGATCATGGGTTGATGTTTTGCTAGCCATGGGCGCCTAAGATGATATCAGTAGTAGAGCCCTCCAGCACCATGAAAGAAGTATCCTCCTTATGGAGGCAACCAACAGTTAGTGTGATGGAGGGTGTGCGATGGGTAATATTACCTAGAGGTTTTCCCAGGATGGTGTTGATACTTAGGGTTGTGTGTGGGGATCGTCTGGATGTGGAGGCGTTGGAGGCAGGTGTCTGAAATGAAGTTCCCCGAGGAGCCTGAGTCGATGAGGGCCTTCGCTGAAACGGAGTATAGAGGAGTACTTAGAGTAATCGGAGTAAGGTTCAGGTGTGCAATGGCAGGCGATATAGTAACTTTACTCACAGCTGGGCGAGGCGGTCTTACAGGGCACCCCGACAGCAGATGATTGTTAGCTCCACAATAGAGGCAGAGATGGTGAGTAATGCGCCGACTACGTTCTGAGTCGGTGAGATGGTATGCATCGATTTGCATTGGTTCAGGTGAGGGTGCTAAGGGGCTGGTTGTAGCGATAGGTATTTGAGGATGTATGGGGACCGGGATCTGATCAATCGCAGAAAGGTGTTGGGCGATCGAAATTGACTTGGTGATGAAGGTCTCCAACCCAGTGCTGTTATCATAAATGACCATCTGCGAGCGGATAGCTGGCGACAAACCCTGGCGGTAGGCGGTGAGTAAGGCAGCCTCGTTCCAGCCGCTGGCTGCTGCGAGTGTACGGAAACGAACCGCATAGTCCGCTACGGTGGACTGCCCCTGGCGCAGGTGGTAAAGTTGATCATGTACTGACAGCACATCACTGGATAGACAAAACACCTCTTTAAAGTGAGACGTGAAGGCTCCAATGGAGAGCATCGCTGGGGAGTTGGATTCATACAATGATCTCGCCCATTGTAGGGCCTGCCCTGATAACAAGGACATAATATAAGCAATCTTGGATTTGTCTGTAGGAAATCGCCGTGGTTGCATGTCAAAAACCAGGGAACACTGCATTAAAAGCGCGTTGCAATCCCCGCCTTGCCAGAGAACGGCGCTGGTTAAGCTACTGGGACTCGCGCGCCATCCTGTGAGGAAGTCAGCGCCGAGGTAAGCGTGACTAATGTCTGCTGGAAACTATGGATAAGTTCAGAGATCAGATCACGAGATGGATTAGCAGCGGCATCGGCAGCGGCATCAGCAGCGGCAGCGGTAGCGGCATCGTCCTCCATAAATTACCTCTTCTTTGTGGTCCGGTCTTCTGTCACGGAACAGAAGAGGAGACACAAGTCGGAAGTTTCAGCTGTTTTATTAACTGAAGAAAGGCAAGCGGTACCAGGCCGAGTAGGAGGGTACTGAGGGAATGCTGGAGGATGCGGTGACCACAGAAGAAGGACAAGATACTATCAGGCTTGACGGCGGAAGAGTTCGTTGAGAAGAGTGAAGGAGTCGGGTAAGTCGTCTGCATTCACTGACGAGACCGGACACAGAGTAGAGTGAACACGGCAGATATATAGAGTCCTTAATAGCAGGTACAGGTGTGTGTGATTAGAACTCGGGAGATCGGGATCGTGTGGGCGGAGAGTTGTGATCTGGTGTTGCGGTTTCTGGTGGTTCTGTGACAGAGGGTGAGTAAATATTTTAAATTTTTGGGTGAACTAACCCTTTTGAGTGTATATAGTGAAGGGTAAAGTTAGTAACTTCAGGTCTGGCGCTCTTGTCCTGAATGCAGTGATGTGTGGTTCTGTGGTTTTGCAGTTAGATATATTTCCACATTTCTGGTTCCATCGTACTGAAGTCAGTGGGTTTTTTTAAATAAATCTGTGGTTAACACGATCTCAAGATATTTTCACGTTTTATTCTACAACATAAAATACATCAGTAATACAAAGACCCTTCTGATTTCTAAAGCTTTTGCTTGTCTTGAAATAGGCTGCGGTTGCTAACAAGTGGCTAAATTAAACGTCATCAGTCGAGCCCGACCTTTATTGGTCTATATTAATGATCTATCTTTTAAAACATGTTTTGTACAAACCCTGACAGATTCAAAATGGTTAGTGTTTGGACAGAAAGTGCAGGGACAAATAAAGCATTTTGGAAAAAAATAGACATACACTACATTGCCAAAAGTTTTGAGGGATGCCTACATGCTTTAACGACATCCCATTCTTAATCCGTAGGGTTTAATATGGAGTTGGTTCACCCTTTGAAGCTATAACAGCTTCAACTCTTCTGGGAAGGCTTTCCACAAGGTTTAGGAGAGTGTTTATGGGAATTTTTGACCATTCTTCTAGAAGCGCAGTTGTGAGTTCAGGCACTGATGTTGGATGAGAAGGCCTGGCTCGCAGTCTCCGCTCTAGTTCATCCCAAAGGTGTTCTATCGGGTTGAGGTCAGGACTCTGTGCAGGCCAGTCAAGTTCCTCCACACCAAACTCGTTCATCCAGTTTTCCTGTAGTTCAAACAATAAGAGTGTGGCGCTAGTAACGCCAAGGTCATGGGTTCGATTAGCAGGGAAAGCAAGAACTGACATTTAAAAAAAAAAATGTGTATCTTGAATGCAATGTAAGTCGCTTTGGATAAAAGTGTCTGCCAAATGTGTAAATGTAAATCCATGTCTTTATGGACCTTGCTTTGTGCACTGGTGTGCAGTCATGTTGGAACAGGAAGGGGCCATCCCCAAACTGTTCCCACAAAGTTGGGAGTATGAAGAGTTCTTTTTACTGGAACTAAGGGGCCAAGCCTAACCCCTGAAAAACAACCCAACACCATAATCTCCCCTACACCAAACTTTACACTTGGCACAATGCAGTCTGGCAAGTAACATTCTCCTGGCAACCGCCAAACCCAGACTCATCCATTGGATTGCCAGACAGAGAAGTGTGATTGGTCACTCCAGAGAACACGTCTCCACTGCTCTAGAGTCCAGTGGCGGCGTGCTTTACACCACTGCATCCCACGCTTTGCATTGCACTTGGTGATGTAAGGCTTGGATGAGCTGCTCGGCCATGGGAACCCATTCCATGAAGCTCTCTACACACTGTTCTTGAGCTCATCTGAAGGCCACATGAAGTTTGGAGGTCTGTAGCTATTGACTCTGCAGAAAGTTGGTGACTTCTGCGCACTGTGACTCTCAGCATGCGCTGACCCCGCTCTGTGATTTTACGTTGCCTACCACTTTGTGGCTGAGTTGCTGTTGTTCCCAATTGTTTCCACTTTGTTATAATACCACTAACAGTTGACCGTGGAATATTTAGTAGTGAGGAAATTTCAGGAATGGACTTATTGTACAGGTGACAACCTATCACGGTACCACGCTTGAGTTCACTGAGCTCCTGAGAGCGACCCATTCTTTCACAAATGTTTGTAGAAGCGTCTGCATGCCTAGTGCTTGATTTATACACCTGTGGCCATGAAGTGATCGGAACACCTGAATTCAGTGATTTGGAGGGGTGTCCTACATTAAATAGAATTAGAATGTACACTACGATTCAAACATTTGGAGTTAGTAAGATCTTAATGTGTTTGAAAAAAGTCTATTTCTTGAATTTATTTAATAAAAAATACAGTGAACAGCAATATTGTAAAATATGGTTACAAATTAAAATAACTGTACAAATACATTTTATTACAAATAAAATGTAATTTATTCCTGTGATGACTGAATTTTCAGCAGCCACCCATAATCAAGTCTATCAAATGTGATTCAGTTCAGTATTCTGTTATTAATATCAGCAGTAAGTCATAAATGAGGCACCAGAGGACGACCCACGCCTATATATATGGGCTACATTAAAATCATATCACTGTGTTGGATAATATCTTATAGATATTCCATTGCAAATGATGTCAATATCTGAACATGAAATGCATCAGTCATGATGCCCTAGTACTTTTGGATTGCAACTCACCTTTTTTAAATTGCTGACAGTGTTATGTAGATGCTCTACACCCATTTGAACCTTGTATAGCAGGATGTGATGGATGTGAGATTCGTCTGCAGGTATTACGATAGAGCTTTTTTGCATTGTAATACATTTGTTGTATAGTTGTTCCTGCTGCCTTGCCGTGACCCCTGCTGATGTCATCAAAACGTGCATGCGGGTGGCAGCTCGATCGGGCCGGACAACGTACAGCGGTGCAATTGACTGCTTCAGGAAAATGGTGACAGAGGAGCCAGTAGCTACAAACACACACCTGCTATATCTCACTAGGGTAAAATTAGAGGTTTCACCGTTGTAGAAAAAGCCTTCCAGGACTCCTCTAATTGCGCTCTGGAAGATGTGTGCGAGATTGCATTTGGACGCAACCAAAGCTCTTGTTTCTTCACTCTGTACGTGTTTTCAGATCATCTCCACATTCTGCTGTAACTCGTGACCTTCTGCAGAGATTGTTTTACATTGACTTTGGAGGACAGAGTCTCTCTAATATTTCATTCTGCATCCAGCAGGATGCGAGTTAACCAACAGGTCGAGGTTTGACTGGTCCAGTTAGTCCTTGCTGGTAGATGTTGAGATTCCTAATGTTGAATTAGCTGTGTATTCTGGCTAAATTAGTGTTTTTTTTTTTTTGTTTGTTTTTTTTGCATTCAAATTACAGGAAGGCCTGTGTCTTTCTATTATAGAAGATGTTTTTGCCTCAACCTCAGAACTTCCTCAGGTTAGTGTCAAACGTTGTTAGAAATACAGCTATGTGCTACTTATTACTCTGCACAGTATAGGGTGGTTAAGTCTACTCAAGATCTTCATCTTACCAAAAATGTATGCACCTCTTGATGGAAATAACATCACAACATTTATTTCCATCAAGAGGTGCATCAGTTTTTGGTCCAGATCTTATATTGACAATGCAAGAGTCCAGCACTCTGTAAAGTCTACACATCCCAAAGACTTTCAACGAATCTAAAGGGGTCATGAATTGAGAATTCAACTTTCCCTTGAGCTTTTGATATATAAAAGGTCATGGTAATTATAAGAATATCCTGTAAGTTTCAGAGCTGAAAATGTCCTTGTTAGTCAAAGAAAAGCTTTTATTGACACCAAACGCTCGATCTCAGAATGTGCCAGGCTGTGACGTCATCGTGTGGTGAAACATACCTCAACATAAGATGAACAACGCCTGATTCTGTAGCCCCGCCCACCAACTCCTGCCACTGACATGACACAGGCCTACATAGAGCTAAACCGGATCCAACTTCTAAGCAATAAACATACCGCATAAGCTTTATTCAGATTCCAATATTATGAATGCATGGATAACTTTATATTTAATGAATAAAGTTATCCATGCATATAACAAACATATACACCCCCAAATCATTCTTGTCGGCTATTGGCTGGAGCACTGTTTGTTATGCTTCGTTGTCCAGACTGCCCACGTTTGTTTCGGTTGCAGTTTGTGAGGAGATGTTTGCTGTATGTGACAAAAAAAGTTTTGGCCTAAAAACACGTGACATCGCTTAGAGCACCTTTAAATTGTGTTCAGCCCTCATCAGGTCCCTCTTCTTATTCTTTCAATTATTATCATTGTTAAAAATGATTGCACTTCTCAATATTTTTGTGGAAACCATGATACATTTTTTTTTTTTTTTTTCAGGATTCAGGATTTGATGAATAGAAAGTTCAAAAGAAGAAAAAAATTATCATTATAAATGACTTTACTGACACTTTCAATTGATTTGATGCGTAATTGCTGAATAAAATGAATTATTAAAAAATACTTACCGACCTCAAACTTGTGTATGGTAGTGTATTTCATCAAGTGTAGGCTACTTCTGTCTATTCTCTGCTCTGGAGGATTATTACACAGTGGCTTCCACAATCATTACCATTCATATGCTGTCTTTTTGCAGGAAGTAAAATCCTGCTTCTGTTTAAACTAAATGTTGTATTTTTTTTCTTCATATGACTGATCAAACAGAACCAAAAGTTCAAACCATGGCCAAAATACAATTATGCCTGACTGTGAAAGGGTTGTGGTCAGAATTATTGGCACCCCTGGTAAATATGATCAAATATGGCTTTAAAAATAAATCTGCATTGTTTATCCTTTTGATCTTTTATTTAAAAAAATCATAAAAATCTAGAGTAAAACAATTGAAAGTGGGGGGTTAATTGCATTATGAAATAAGTGCTTTTCTCCAAATCACGTTGGCCATAATTATTGGCACCCTGTTATTAAATACTTTTTTCATCCTCCTTTTCCCAAGATAACAGCTCTGAGTCTTCTCCTATAATGCCTGATGAGTTTAGAGAACACCTGACCAAAGATCAGAGACCATTCCTCCATACAGAATCTCTCCAGATCCATGTTGGTGCTTCTTCTCTTCAGTTCATCACTCATCTTCTACAGGGTTCAGGTCAGGGGACTGGGACGGCCACACATTTTTGTGTTGATTTTGATGTTTGTTTAGGATTTCTAGCAGAAGCCGTCAGGTTGATTTTTTTATCTGTTGGCATTTGCTAGAATCCATGAGACCATGTGTCTGAACAAGATGTCCCGGACCTCCAGCTAAAAAATAGGCCCACAACATTAAAGATCCAGCGGTATATTTAACCGTGGACATGGGGGACTTCTGATCCCTGTTTGCACCAAACTCATCTGGTGGGTTTGCTGCCAAAAGCTCTTTTTATAGTTTCATCTGACCACAGAACCAGGTCCCGTTTGATGATCCAGTCGTGTCTGAACTGAATATGCTGGAGTTTGTGTTTGGATGAGCGAGGAGGATTTTTCTTGAATCCTGTGGTGATGTAGGGGATGTTTGATTTTTTTTTTGTCTTTCTGAGCCCAAGACTCAAATATTCTCCATCTGTGACCGTTGGAGGGTCTTCGTCCACTCAAACTCTGCATTAGGGCGATACAGACACACGTCCTCTTCCAGGCAGATTCGTAACATCTTTAGTTGACTGAACGTCTTAATTATTGCCCTGATGGAGGAAATGGGGATTTTCAGTGCTTTAGCGGTTTTCCTACAGCCACTTTCTCTTTTGTGAAGCTCAACAATCTTTCTCTGCACATCAGAACTATATTCTGTGCTTTTACTCATTGTGATGATGATTAAGGGAATTTGGCCTTTGTGTTTCCTCTCATTTATACTCCTGTGGAACAAGACGTCATATCTGGACAATTTCATGTTCCTCGTCACTCTGGTGTGCTAAAATATGGAAATATGAATGGAAATATACTGCAGAGATATTTTACTCATAAAAAATTCTAGGGGTGCCAATAGTTGTGATTTTCCCCCGACTTTCCATTCTTTTACTTCAATGAAAGGTTAGGTTTTTGCTCATTTTTTAATGATAGATCAAAAGGATCTATTTTTACAGACATCTTTGATCATATTTACCGGGTGCCAATAATTCTGACCACAACTATATGTATGTGTGTATATATATACATAGTTATAGGATCTAACAGGGAATACAAATGTAAAATAAAGTCAAACAGACTACAAGAATTTGGTTAAATGCATTTTATTACTGTATTGTCATTTATTGAAATAAATCACAATTGTTGCTTTCAAATGCAGAAATTATTGGACATTCACTTAAACACGAGGAACACTGTTGGAAGCAACGTTTTGAAATCCTCATAAACCTCCTTTCTGCTCGTGAATACTACAGGAAAGACGGATGACTTCAAACTGATTGAGGTAAATCAGAAAAGATTTACCAAAGTTTTGGTTTAGAAAAAAGTATTCAGATATACAAAGACATTCAAAGAGGTTCTGCAAAAGTTACTGTTAGCGTTTCAAACAGGAGTGGAACACTGGAAGAGGAAGACCTTGCTCTCTAAAAGAGTAATTCAGCACGTCTGAAAATCAGCCCATTATATTGATATGTATAATAAATACGTGATTGTGCCTCTGTTGAGGCGAAGAGGAACAAATCAAATCATTAACAGGAGAGAAAAATAAAAGAGCAGAGTTGAAAGTCACATATGACTCCAGCATTTGGTCCACAGCTAGACAGCAGAAATCTCCATACGTGATGCAGGATGTGCCCCACTGAAACCAGATCTCTAGATTTAGATTAGAGGTAGAGCTCTAGATTTCTCTAGGTCTGTGATCTAGTTTGAAAAAACACAACAGTTTACTAGTATTGTGAACAGTAGAGTGAATCTTACAAAACCTCTCAAAGATAATCCATTGCATTTTTCATATTTCAACACCAAAATTAAAAGAAAACATCAAAGGATATTTGTATGACATTTTCTACTAAATGACAAAAAAAATCTACAATTTAAGCACACTCCCTCACCCCATTTTTACAATAAAAAGAATCTGTGTATATTTAAGGCAGTAAACCTAATAATTTTGAAAATGAACTATGAAACAGACATGGGTTTAATGAGCTTCATCTGTGTAAATGGTTTATATTTGGCTGTGCATAATGAGCTGAGAGTTTAGCACACTCAGAGATACCTGGACAGAAACATTCATTATGGTTTGGTTTTGTTTTTGCATGCGAATGTTAAGGCTTCTGGTTGTGGGGTGACTGGGAGGCCCTCTATTCTCGCACTATGAATCGCACCTACGATGTCAATGTTTCATATTTTCATTCCAAACAAAAGGCAGAATCAAAGGTTTTCAGACAGAAATCATTTCATTTCCAAAGAGAGAGATGATTGCAGCTTTCGGAGATCGCTGGAATGGTGCTGGTTTCCATGATGATCAAGCAGAAAGGCGTTGGGCCGCCAGCTCCTCTGCATCGTCGCGGTTCTCGTTGATCTCCACCAGTGTCCGCACAAATCGGGTCCATTCGTCACTTCGCGGGACTGCGATTTGCTATAGAGAGAAGAGAAAAACATTGTGTGTAATATGTGGCCGTTTTGTAAAGAGGTGTAAAGCCTGCCGTGGCCACACAGTGGATGATCAGGCTATTCTGAGAGAGTGAACTGACCCCTGGCTAACAATCCCCCCCATCTCATTCTTCTACTCTATCTGCTTTCATCCCATCTCGTGAGTGACAGAGGCCCTCTGTGGCCCCTGAAGGGTCGTGCTGTTAGGGCCCCTCTCTGACAGACATGTAATTGAAGTGTGTGTCATCTTTAGAGGCTCCGCATGGGCTTTTTACACCACTGTCTCAGTGACAGAACGGTAGCGAGAGTGAGAATGCCGCTCAACGTCCCGCCCAGGAGCTGAAGGTGTTGCTGTGAAGTCAGTCTGTGATGTGTCTTAAGTAAACTACTCTCTCACCTCGCCGACGTCGTAAATGTGGATCTGTCCATCTGAGTCCCCGACAGCGATCTCTCTGCCCGACTGAGACCAGCGCAGTCTGTTCAGAGCAGGACTTCCTTCCACAGCCATGCTGACAGTGGGCACCTGCACACAAACACACTCGTTGAGCTTATCGTGCGTTCAACTTTTTTAATATTACCAATAATACCGTTTGTTCAGTCAGTATCTGATCCATCCACATTATTAATCACAGAGGTCATGCAACCTTGCAACAGAAGGGGATTTATTACTTTCATGCTGATATTTGAAAAGTAACTTATTGTTGAACTACAAACAGGACAAGGCTGATCACAACAAACTGTACAATGTTCATGTACTGGTTCAGAGTCCTGCACAGGTCCTGTTTGGTAAACCCGCACATGCAGTACTTAACCCGACAGCAACACTATTTTAACTCTGTACCTGACCCGAACTGCACCGCGTTAAAATACGGTTGATTCTCCTAAAACTCTGCCGTGTATACGTGGCTGTTGGTCCTCTTAGCAGCATGAAAAATACAACTTTTTTTCAAATTGTGATAAACAGAAAGCAAGCAAAGAGAGATCCCTATATACCCTATTGTTCCGAATATAAGACGACCCTAATTATAAGACGATGGATAGAGAAGCGATGGATTGTTGGGCTGATTGGTTGAAGGACTATCCAATTGTGTACGGAGACATTTGAACTATGCCCGTTGATCACGCCTCTTGTGCAGTAGAAAATACAGAGCAGACTCCCCAGACCAATGTTCAATCTTAAAAGATTGAGCTTGGTCTGGTGATAGCCAGACAAGGGTACCGTCTTTATATTTTAAATCACATACGGGGAAAGTGTGGTCCCGTCAGCGAGGCATGCAAACATGACAGTCATGCAGCTCTTAGACGGTAATCTTTTCTTTGACTGTCTTTTTGTGCTTGCGATCTTCTAACATTACACACTGACACACTGTAGTTCTTGGCACACTCCTTTTTCACACGTATTTGGCACCACCTATTGTTGCGGATGTATTATTGACATGTAAAAGACCCTGAATGTAAGACGAACCCGGTTTTTTTCTAAGAAATTTATTTCTAAGAAAAAAACTATATATTCGGAACAATACGGTAAACACTGAAGCGGTCAATCATCTCAATTCGATTGCTCTATAATGCTCAACGCTGCAAACCGCTTTGATTGTCTTCAGAGTGTGAACACAAATATGCACAGGACCGTGTGGAAGCATCTACCGAATTGAGTCAAACTTGTCTTTGCTGTTGGACCAGCCCGTACCTATTGATTCCAGACCCGCACCCCAAATGAAACCGCAAATATCATTCCACCCGTTGCGTCAAATATTTGCGGTTCACATGCAGGACACTGTACATTAACTGTCTAGCAGAATAGCATATAAGAGCATGGATCCACAAATAATACCCTGTTGTGAATTTAGACTCTTTCTGAGTCGACTCCCCATGACTAACTGTGAGACTGTTACTAACACACCTTGACTGTGTCTGCAATCACCCCCTATATTGTAGCAGGGTTCCTCAAATCTTGCCTTGGAGGGCCAATGCCCTGAAGAGTTTAACTCCAACCCTGATCAAACACACCACAGCAAACTAATCAAGGTCTTCAGGACCACTAGAAAATCACAGATAGGTGAGTTTGATCAGGGTTTGAGCTAAACTCTGCAGAGCAGTGGCCCTCCAGGGCCGGATTTGAGGAACCCTGACCTATATCCTTAAATAGGTCACTATTTGAGTGGACAGCTATTTGTAGTGGTGTCCAAAACCATAGTGGACATTATCGAGTGCACTCATTCAATCCCATAATGCACCACAATAACAAGTGTACAACCGATATACACTCAATTGCTAGAGAATACCCTAAATGCACTGTGAGAGTCGTGCCGAATGAATTCCAGCATCCGACCAAAAGATGGCGCCTGTAGCTGAATCATCTATCCATTTTCTAAACCTCTGGTCCAATGTGGCTACAGCGTAATATCATACCCCCTATACCCTCATTCACTATTCCCTACACTACTCCACTAATATAGTTCACTTGAATGAGTGAATGAAAACGAGTGAGTTAATTTGAACACTGAAGGGCCAGCAAGAAGGGCGTCCGCTTCTGCATTGTTTGTGCTTGCTGTTTAATAATCATTTGAAACTTAGCAGAAACTGGCAGCTCCAGTCGTAATAAAAATCCTGTCATGGAAACTATGTATAAAATTGAAAAAATCAATTAAAACGGAATTTATACATAAGAGCTCTCGGATTTCATCAGAAATATCTTCATTTGTGTTCTGAAGATGAACGAAGGTCTTACGGGTTTGAAATGACATGAGAGTGAGGAATTAATGAATTTAATTTTAGGGTGAACTAACCATTTAAGCAGCAAAAATGCCATTAGAGTTTGAATCATTTCAAGAATCAGATCAAAATGTCCATTTCAGTGAATCAATTCAAAACTCTGATTCAAAAATATATTATGTTTAGGCAAAACTATATGTTGGTAAATATTGCTCTTCAATACTATGTATTATCATAATGGCTAAACTTTATTTTAATGTGGTACATTAAACATTTTAAATCTAATTAGCAACACTGACTGAAATCCTCTGACTGAAAATAAAAACCCTAACAATAAAAAATAAAAAAACACTTAAATATCCAAATATACTAAATATTGTCAAAAGGCCTATAATGTATTGGATATAATTGTTTACATTTCCCAACTACTAAAATAAATCAGATTTTGTCTGGTTGTTTCATGGCATGTAAGCTGTTTTAACCTCTGTGTCATTGTTGAGGTTCCACAGGTCGATGCGTCCGAGTCCGTCCACACACGCAAAGAGGGCGGGATGTACCGGAGACCACATGACATCATAAACATAATCCGAGTTATCCTCAAATGAGTACAGCGGCTTGTTATTCTACAGCAGAGAGAAAAACACACAGTCAGCTGAGCGATTCATGAATGACAGTGTAATGTAATGAGTGTGCATGAATGATCCATTACCTTGTTGCTCCAGAGTTTAACGGTCCAATCAAAAGAGGCGGTCAGGAAGAGATGAGAGAAATCTACCGGCCCAGTCGCTGTGTGACAGTGAATGCCTGTGATTGGACCATGATGTCCCTCAAACATCTCACTGATACCTGCTCGACTGCTCACACACACACACACACACACACACACACACACACACACACACACACACACACACACACACACACACACACACACACACACACACACACACACACACACAGAATGACAGAGGGTTAATGATCAGCATCTCAGCATGTTTCCATCAGTCAGGTAACACTTCACATTACTAACACACACCGCTGAGTGTGTGTGAGCTCATTACTGTGAGAGGTAAACAGGCGTGTGAGATGCTGAGAGTGTGTGTAGAGGGTGAGATAATCACAGCATCACAAATGAAGAGGAAACATTCGCTCTTTCAGCTCATTACAGCACACACAAACATATCTAATATATCCCATTCATAAACACAAGTTGATTTTCATATTTTTAATATAAAACAAAAACTTGCGCAGGAACTTCCATTCAGGGCAATAAAGTTTGGGGAGATAACAATGATCGTAACATGATTTCTGCTCCAGGAAAGCATGTGTCAATGTATTAATAGAAATAAATATTATTTACTTATACACATTTACTAACTATTACCTCAACTTTATATCTACACTAGCGTTCAAAAGTTTAGTTTGCTTATGCTCACTAAAAGGCTGCATTTATTTGAAAAAAAAAAAAAAAAGTTACATTATGAAATATTATTACAATTTGAAATAACTGTATTCTATTGTAACAAATTTTAAAGTGCAAGTTATTCCTGTGATCAAAGCTGAATTTTCAACATCATTACTCCAGTCTTCAGAGTCACATGATCCTTCAAAAATCAGTATAATATGATGATTTACTGCTCAAGAAACATTTATGATTATTATCAATGTTGAAAACAGTTGTGTTGCTTACTATTTTTGTGAAACAGCAATGTTTTTTGTGTGTTTTTTTCAGGATTTTCTGACAAATAGAAAGCACAGGATGCATTTGAGTTTATAAAATTACATCTACATATTGATTTATAAATATTTACATTCAATTTATTATATATTATTATATCTACACACGCACACACACACACGCGCACACACCCAAACCCGATTCCAGAAAAGTTGGGACACTGTACAAATTGTGAATAAAAAAATCTCAGAATATAGAATAGAATATAGATAACATATCAAATGTTGAAAGTGAGACATTTTGAAATGTCATGCCAAATATTGGCTCATTTGGGATTTCATGAGAGCTACACATTCCAAAAAAGTTGGGACAGGGAGCAATAAGAGGCCGGAAAAGTTAAATGTACATATAAGGAACAGCTGGAGGACCAATCTGCAACTTATTAGGTCAATTGGCAACATGATTGGGTATAAAAAGAGCCTCTCAGAGTGGCAGTGTCTCTCAGAAGTCAAGCTGGGCAGAGGATCACCAATTCCCCCAATGCTGCGGCCAAAAATACTGGAGCAATATCAGAAAGGAGTTTCTCAGAGAAAAACTGCAAAGAGTTTGAAGTTATCATCATCTACAGTGCATAATATCATCCAAAGATTCAGAGAATCTGGAACAATCTCTGTGCGTAAGGGTCAAGGCCGGAAAACCATACTGGATGCCGTGATCTCCGGCCCTTAGACGGGACTGCGTCACATACAGGAATGATACTGTAATGGAAATCACAGCATGGGCTCAGGAATACTTCCAGAAAACATTGTCGGTGAACACAATCCACCGTGCCATTCGCCGTTACCGGCTAAAACTCTATAGGTCAAAAAAGAAGCCATATCTAAACATGATCCAGAAGCGCAGGCGTTTTCTCTGGGCCAAGGCTCATTTAAAATGGACTGTGGCAAAGTGGAAAACTGTTCTGTGGTCAGACCAATCAAAATTTTTACTTCTTTTTGGAAAACTGGGACGCCGTATCATCCGGACTAAAGAGGACAAGGACAACCCAAGTTGTTATCAGCGCTCAGTTCAGAAGCCTGCATCTCTGATGGGATGGGGTTCATGAGTGCGTGTGGCATGGGCAGCTTACACATCTGGAAAGGCTCCATCAATGCTGAAAGGTATATCCAAGTTCTAGAACAACATATGCTCCCATCCAGACGTCGTCTCTTTCAGGGAAGACCTTGCATTTTCCAACATGACAATGCCAGACCACATACTGCATCAATTACAACATCATGGCTGCTAGAAGAAGGATCCGGGGACTGAAATGGCCAGCCTGCAGTCCAGATCTTTCACCATAGAAAACATTTGGTGCATCATAAAGAGGAAGATGCCACAAAGAAGACCTAAGACAGTTGAGCAACTAGAAGCCTGTATTAGAGAAGAATGGGACAACATTCCTATTCCTAAACTTGAGCAACTTGTCTCCTCAGTCCCCAGACGTTTGCAGACTGTTAGAAAAAGAAGAGGGGATGCCACACAGTGGGAAACATGGCCTTGTCCCAACTTTTTTGAGATGTGTTGATGCCATGAAATTTAAAATCAACTTATTTTTCCCTTAAAATTATACATTTTCTCAGTTTAAACATTTGATATGTCATCTATGTTGTATTCTGAATAAAATATTGAAATTTGAAACTTCCACATCATTGCATTCTGTTTTTATTCACAATTTGTACAGTGTCCCAACTTTTTTGGAATCGGTTTGTGTGTGTGTGTGTGTGTGTGTGTGTGTGTGTGTGTGTGTGTGTGTGTGTGTGTGTGTGTGTGTGTGTATGTGTATGTATGTATGTATGTATGTATGTATGTATGTATATATGTATATATATATATATATATATATATATATATATATATATATATATATATATATATATATATATATATATATATATATATATATATATATAAATAAATAAATAAATAAATAAATAAATAATACAGGGACTAAGAAAAAGCCATTTTGTGAGAAAGAAAATGTTTGTTCGCATAAGCAGATTACATGCAGAGATCCAGAGTGTGTGCAAGTGTGTGTATTACCTGCCATGGCGACAGGCTGTGTAGACTGATCCATCCTCACTTCCCACCACAAAGTTATTAACGTCACCCAGAGGGAAGGACATGGAGGTGACCGCAACGGATTTAGACTGCTTAAACACCAGCTCCATACTGTCCTGTTGGCACACACACACACAATCAATAACACCACAGCCAATAGCCTCCCTCACACATTAGCAATGCGCAATTTAAATTCAGCCAGCGCTTTACCAATCATTAACATCTGACACTGTGGTTTGGCAAATGTTTTTGGAAACTCAAGGATGAGTTAATGGCATACTAAATCCAAATGCAGCTATCTGTGTGTGTGTAAGGCAGCAGGGAAGAGGTTGTGGCTCTCTGTGGGCCTCTTATAGTGCTTCTGAAGCCAACAAATCACTTCCCTTGGCACTTGTCCTTAAGATTTGTACACAGCATTCACTATTTTTTCTGGTTGAGTGAACAAGTTGCTCTGAAACCATGAACTGAGAAATTCTGTTGAGAGCAGAGAGAATTGTGTGTACCTGTGGTTGAGACAGCATGTCCAGACTCCAGGAGCACATCTTTCCATCAGTAGAGATGCTAATGAGGTTATGAGCGTTCTGTGTGCCAACCACATTAACACAGTACACTGGGTGCTGGAAGAGAAGGAGAAAAATAAGGCTAGGGTGAAAACAATTTATAAAACAGCTTTGAAAAATAAGCAATTGACTGCAGCTACTGCTTTGCCTAATTTTCTGTGTGGTGTGTGATGCCATGTACCGTGTGGGCCGCAGCAGAGAGAGGTGTCCTCTGGACAGGAGTACGTCTGTTACTTCTGTTGTCCCACAGGACAATCTGTCCTGAATAAGTGCCACCGACAACCAGGTTCGGGTGAAACTTTGCAAACGCTGCAGACATGACCGCAGACTAAAGGAGAGAGTGAGAGAGTTTCAATTATGTAATCCTTATGAATCCTAAGCAGTTTAATTCAGGTCTTCTGAAGAGACACTATTGCTTTATATAATGAACTGATTTAATTTAGGCTTTTATTCATATAACCATTGATCAAATATAGTCACAGGCAGCTCAACTGTGCTTATTCGCCATGCGAGAACACACCTAATTGGTTCTTGTGGAAGCTCAAAGTTACTGAAGTGACAGCATTGGTTTTTACGCATCAAGCAAGCAGATTTGAGCCTTCGTTTACCATAGTTGATGTGCTGCATGTATGTTTATCACACTCTCCTCTGGGAGTTTACCAGACCCAATATACTCAGCTAAGATGTATAATGTAAAATCTTCTGTGAGTGTTTGTGAATACTTGTGGAGTGTTTTTGCATCTCAGAGAGCGCGAGCTGTGTATCCGTTCCTGAGGGCAGCACATGTGGTTCTACTCAGGCTATCCACAACGGATCACCTCAGGCCAAACACACTGAACATACAGTAACACTCAACAAATACAAAAAGAAATGCCACAATCTGCTTCCGTATTGCTTGTAACGCAGCATAATGGCTAGAATGATTAAAATCTGTGAGTCTCATGACTTTACTGACTGCTTGAGTATTTGCGCATATCCATAAATCAACTGAAGTCAATAGAGTTCACGCTGGTCAAAGTCAAAAGAGTTCTCACTGGTAATTCTCATTTTACAAGTTCTTACAAATTCTTTTGTTGTTTGACTAACATTAACACCATAGGACAGAAAACTGTCTATCAGACAAAGCATAAGTACTAAATCGATTTCTTGATTTTTTTCCCTTTAAGGTATCACGTGTGTGTGTGTGTGTGTGTGTGTGTGTGTGTGTGTGTATGTGTGTGTGTGTGTGTGTGTGTGTGTGTGCAGGGGAATGAGAGGGAGAGAGAAGAAGAGGATGGAAGAAAATCCAGCTGCAGTCTGTGTGTATATGACAAGCATGTTCACGTGGGATGTTTTCAGGAAGTGCGTGTGTGTGTGTGTGTGTGTGTACCTGACAGTGGAAGACATACTCCGGTGTGGCCTTCTTGTATTTCATGTTCCAGACCAAAGCCACTCCATCAGGCTCATGTGGGGCTTCCTCATTGTTGTTGTAAGAGGCGACCAGCAACTCTGGATACTGTGAACACACATGTACAGGTCAGGAGAACAAAACTTTTGGCTATTTACGGAAAAAACGTTTGATTGCTAGCATTAAGTCTGGTCCACGTTACAGCTTTTCTGGGCAAGAACCACCTATGTACACTTTTTAAAGCTGACTGTTTAATAATTAATCATTTAAAATACAAACTAAATGCTACCAAAGTAGTTATTCACCTCACAGCATTCTAAAACATGTATGACTACTCATATCAAGTCACATTTATTTGTATAGCAGCTTATACAGTATTGTTTCAAAGCAGATTCACAGAAATAAACAGTAAAATGCTATTGTTGCGAAATTCATCAATTATGAAATTATCTTAATTTCGGCTGTAAAGCAGCTCTACAGATGGTAATAGTATCATTCTTCAAGTCTGTTCAATGTTGATTCAATTCAGTTCAGTTCAATAACAGTGTCGCAAAACTACATGCTATATTCAAACTGAAATTTAAGTTGTTATTCACTGAAAGTCACATTTGAAATGACACGCAGATGAGTAAATGACTGAAATTTCATTTGTGGTGACCTCTTGCTAGACGTACATTTTTCAGTAATGTGATAGTGGCTCAACTTTTTTGAAAAACAAAAAAATAGCTTTACCAGAAAGAAGCTACTTATTTCAACAAGCTAAGGTGTAACATGATGCTTCATTGCAGCTGTGCAGTGTTTTAATTAAATCTTATAAGTTAAGATATTTTTAGTTTAGTTTGTACTATTTACTGTAAATGTATTCATTCGGGTTTGATGCTGTCACCTTTTTTTCCAAGAGTCATCTGACTATTTTAAAAACTTTGAAGGTGAGTATTTTTTTTATAGTTTATATACTTTCTCACATCCCAATATGCAGGGACAATTAATACTGCTAAAGAGGGATTTACACCAAATTAGACACAGCGACTCCAAAACGACCTCTGTTTGAGCTTCTGTTTGATACAGCTCAAAGAAATTAACTTGGAAAAGCACCTCTAAACATACATTTCTCCAGTGTTGGGCAAGTTACTGAAAATTAGTAATTAGTTTCAGTTACTAGTTACTTCTTTTAAAAGTAATTTAATTACTTTACCAATTACTGTATATCAAAAGTAATTAGTTACTAGGGAAAGTAACTTTTAAGTTACTTTTATGTCTGCTTTTTAAATGTAAATATGAACATTACTGAAGTAAAACACAATAAACATAATTTTTAGACCTATTTGTTGTAATCAACAGGGCAACAGGCCTTCAAATCAAGTAGTGCGGTGTTTAGTGTCTACCAGCAGAAGCAGCGAGCGTTCCTTCAGCGCCGCTGGGAGAGTTATGGCCTTTTTACACCTGGTCACTTCATTTTGATATCTAAATATCCAGATATCTATCCGATTGTGAAAAGATCAGAAGTATCAGGTTGTTTAAACCACATATGTAAATTTTACTCCTGGCAAATTGTAAAAAAAAAAAAAAAAAAACACACGTGAGCAAATGAGTAAAGCAAGTGAAAATGAAAGTAGGCTAAGTCTTAGATGCTCAAAAACACAATCATGTTCATTAAAACTAATGAGACTAAACGATCTTACCAGTGCTTAGCTCGCTCTTTCTCCTATTGTGGTATTTGATCTTGAAATGAGCTGATGAATAAAATGCAGCTTATATCTGTTGCTTTCGTTGACGCGAACTCCATAAATTGTTTTTCATTTGTTTAGATTGTGTAGCCTGTTTCGTTTGTGAGCACCTATACAATCAGATTAACCTCAATTTATCAAAAATGCCTTTTTACTGTGGTGGTGATAGTAGGCTAAACCCTCTGGAGTCGGCTATCATGTCCGCGTGATAGACTCACTTTTTTTCTTATCAGTGCCAAACAGACTCAAATAACTCTATAGTTTTTTTATCATTCAGGCAAGTGTTATACATCATTAAAATCTGTTAAGTTTCTATTATTTTTTATGTACAGTCACAATAAAAACAACTTGTGCTTCTTGCAAAATAAAGAAAACAAACATGATGCGCGATCTGCAGCCTCTCTGTCAAAGACGTTCATTCAGATTCTCTTCAGAAAATAACTTAAATATTTGTCTCTCAAACATGTCTAAAGAAACGTTGAAATGTCAGGTTTTAAATAGTGTAAATCAAATCAAAAAAATATTCTGTGTTTATGTAATCTGTTTGAAGAGGGAGAGATGATCTGTCCTGATCTGTCCTTCAATCCGTGCAGACGTGTTTCTTCTCTCTGCTCCCCGCTGTGCTCTAGCGCAGTTTTGTTTTGTCTAGTGTTTCGTCTCTTCTCTTTCTCTCTGACTGCTGCTTTGCTGGACTCCTGAAAATACTGAAATGGAATTGATTAACTGGTCAATCAGCGATCGACAAGATTTTCTCACTAAGGAAGGGTGCCCCGGGAGAACCCACCTGCCCGGACGGGACCTTTGCTGCAGGGTACGTGAGGGACGCATGGAACAACTGGCAAGTCCTGTGCCTGGAGGCTCTGTCCGTGGAGGATGCGGAAGATTTATACATGATTGGATTATTGATGGCGGGGTTCCTATTCTTTGGCTTTGGGATTGCCCTGACCTATCGGAAGATTGGTAAGACAGCTGCAAGCAAATTCACCCAGCCGCTGTCTGTGGAAATTAAAGAATGCTTGGGGTTGTGTGTGACCGTTTGAAGGAATTAGATCAGAAAGTGATAGGAATTGAGGAACTGAACCGTAATAACGCAGTCCGGACTGCGGATACGCAGGGTAGAGTGGGCTCCATCGGGGTCAGATCGGTGAACTTTACGGACTGTAACCGGTCTGGCCATGAGGCTGGACGTAATGTCTAGGGAAACTGCACAGACCGGACGCGAAAACGCTGAGGACCAGATCTGATTGATTGATTATGATCCGGACAAATTACCGAAGATCATCAAATGGATTAAAAAAATAATAAATTGTATTTGCCTGACCTAATCCCCACTTGGTCCCTTTCTCTCGGTTGGGAGTCCAGCAGGGCAGCCGGGCAGCTGTCTTATCTCCCTTCAAGGACAAACCATAGAACTGAACTCGAAAACATCTGAAGTTATGGCTAACATTCTCACAGACTCACTCGCACCATACACAATACCTAACCTGATCACTACTACCGTCTGCCTGTTATCTATCTCCTCCCCCAGTCCATACAAAAAATCCCATCACGTGACCACGTGTACTGTGTCATGTTTATGTTTATGTTTATGTTTTGTTGTGTTTTGCTATGTAATGCTTGCTAAACTGCATTCTTGTATTTCTGGAGAGCGTGTGGTGGCGCCTGACTAATCGGCTGCGGCCCGGAGGCTTGCTCCAAACTCATTTCGTTACACTGTACTTGTACATGTGTAATGACAAATAAAATATTCAATTAAATTCAATGTCAGTCGTTCGCGAGCGTCTCATTATAGTCTCATTACCCACTAATGCGCCACGCCCACGGAGTGCGCGTTCTTTTGAGATTCAAATCTGACGCGATCCATGAGAGTAGAGCCGACGCCCACATCAACGCCGACATCAGCACTTCACATCGACACTTTACATCGGTTTGAGATGCGGTGAGGAATAATCCTGGAATATTTTACCTCAGAAAAAGCTGTTTATTTCTAAGAGCAACAGATCCAGGCGAGGATTGTGAGGTAAGTTTATTCTGTTAGCGTCTGTGAATATTAAACGCAAAACACAGTTTAAATATGAATCCTCCTGCTACATAAAATGTCATAGATGCAAGACATTTTAGACAAGATTTATTTGGCCTGTTTTGGCCAGATTATGAAGAGTTTAGGCTATTGTAAGTGTAACAATAGGTAAAGCTTTTATTAGCACGTCTGCTCAGATGCTATAAATATAGTACGGAAATGATTTTGACCACTTCATTAAGGTTTGTTTTGTAGAAAGCATTTATTTAAAGTGAATTTCGTTTTGTATAAATTGTATCTTAATTTTAATCAATGTTTTTTTTTTTATATATTTGCTTCTCATTTAATAAGAATCAAATATAACAGACAATAGCCGTAGCACTGGCGTGATCATGCATTGCACGCGTGTCTCATAAATGAACCGAAACTCCAAATGATATTTGAGTATTGTGTGTATCGGATAGTTTACAAAATCAAATGATTCAGAAAAGGTTTACCACTGAAATAACTGGGAAAAGTGTCCCAATCAACCTGAATTCACCAAATACTCTTTGAAATCATAATTGCATTGAATTATGTTGTTTTAAATCCCAAATATTTTACTTATAACGTTGATCATTACCAATTATTCAGTTATTTGTATTTACTGAATACTGAATTGTGTTCAGTGTCACAATATTACTGTTTTTTTTTTTTTTTTCCCATGAGACTTCTTTCAAAAACATTAAAAATAGTACACTGCCAAAAATGCTCTTAGTATTTTCTATTGTTTCCAGTCTAAATATCTAAAAGTTCTTAAATCAAGATGCATTTACTAGAGAAGTAAAATGACATAAGATATTCTTTCTTGTTTTGTTGAAAATAAAAATCACAATTAAATGTGTTTTTGCTTAAAATAAGCAAAATTATCTGCCAATGGGGTAAAAAAATAATATTGTTTCTGATTGAAATCTTGTTCCTTTTTCTGTCCTAGACAGAAATAAGATTATTTTTCCTATCCCATTGGCAGATAATTTTGCTTGTTTTTTATTTATCTATTTTTTGATATTTGGAATGAAAACAAGAAAAAACAAAAAAAAAAAACTAAATAAGAAGTCGTTTTTGCAGTGTAGTCAAATCTTTTGATAATTTCAAATATAATAGGTCTTTGTAAAGTGCCTTTGTTGACTACATTCTAAATAAACTACAAAAAATATATTTCCTTTGTCCCTTTGCTTAGCCCCATCTCAGTCACACACCTGAGATCATTTATTATGCAGCTCATTATGCGATCTTTTGTTCTCTCAGGTGTGATTCACTGCATTATTCATGAACATTCCTTTGCATATTGACTTTGTAAAGAAAAATTGTCTTTCAAAATCTAAATCAATGTATTGTTTTATATGAATTAGCAGGCTCAACTCTAGGCAACATCACCCATTAGGCTAAGTATTGTGGTCGCATATCTATTGTGTGTTTTGAGGCCTTAATTTAAAAAAATAAATAATTGATTTTCAAAAACCATGCATAAACATCATTCTGTCAAAAATACAAGCATGTACATACATGTTGCTCAAATATTATGGTAGCCCAGTTTGTGCTGAATATAGTGTAATGATACTTTTGGCATTAATATGTTTATAAGCAACTGAAAAAAGCACAAATGTCAGAGCATGTCAAAACTGCTAAAGGGCCCCAAAACAGCTCAGACTCCAGAGGGTTAAACTAAATTTGTGATGCTTGAAGTGTTTGATAACTATGGATTTTATTATAGGCAAGACAAGTCAAGTGTTGATTTGAGAGGCTAAAGCGTTGGGTTAACTCACTGTCGGCTGCTGGCCGCTTGGTAGTCAGTTTAAAAAATAAAAACTTTAATTCGACAAACAAAAAACCTATTTTTCTAAATTAACTTAATAAAGAAACTAAACGAAATATAACTACTTTGACTTTCAAAACAAAACTGAACTATTTTAATGGCTGCAACAATGTGTAATAGGGAGGATAAAATAAAATAAAAAAACACAGGCCGAGCTAGGGCCTAGATTTGAGCTTGTCTGCAAGCATTCATTTTTCACAAAAGAGAGTAACGCGAGTAACAAACTCAAAATTTCAGCAATTGTAATTGCGTTACTTGATTAAACAAATATTTAGTTACATGGGCGTTACTGTTAAAAGTAGTGGAATTACAGTTTTTACAGGAATTACTCCCAACACTGCATTTCTTCACATCCATATTTGTTGGTTTAAAGGGGTCATGAACTGAGAAATTAAGTTTTCCTTGAGCTTTTAGATAAGATGAAAGAGTGAAAGATGCCTCTGCAGAAGAAAATCAAACGCCTCCATCATTGCAACTTTGGCCCCGCCCACTGGTGTGTTAGTGAGATGACGAAGAGAGGGAGATGTTAGTGAGATGACGAGGACGATAACATACCTTCCAGGTTAGGAAAAATGCCTTTTATTTCTAAATTACGACAAATTTCTAATGTAAAAATCATACTAACATTATAAGTGCACCCCAGGAAACATAAAATGGCAAAACAATGCAGTTCATGACCCATTTAAAGTCCAAAACTGTTATATACTGGAACACTGAAAACAAGTTTACCAGATGAGCTAGAGCCCTGGTGTTTTTAGATGATCAGTAATATTTTCAACATTTCGGTTTCATTCCTCTCTTATTTCATATTCTCTTTTACTGCCATCAGAAAAACATTTAAGATTTACAGATTTAAGAACATCATGGTTCATTTTGATATGTAGTGAAGGTAATTCAGAGAAAATCCACTGTGGATATATAATAAATAAATGTGTGTGACTGAAATTATGAGTATAAAACTGAAGTGTTCTGTGATTTTATTCATTCGAACAGGGTCAAATTGACCTTGAAAAGCAAAATGACCTGTACATCTGTAGATTAAAAGGTTCTGAAGATCAGTCAAGCATGTCAAAACTTTTAAATGTTACTGTATTATAATAAATATCAATTCATGGTTACAGTAAATGACCTATAATTCATATTATACCCAATATTATATCACCCATTTAATTTATTAAAATGTGATCAACACCTAATTTCATGTGTTATTATCATTGTATGTAATGTATGGAATCATGCCTGATTCATAAATCAAGATTTATACAGGAAGTTTTGACATGAGGTTTAGGAGGTCACGTACCTGTGGGGACCAATCCAGACAGGTTACCACTCGCTGTTTGGACCAGCGGTCATCAACAAACTGCCTGTTTAGAGACAGTTTCGCCCCAGCCTGCATCTCACTAGATACACACAAATCTCAAATTAAACAGTGCATATGAGCTGGTTTGTGTTTTTTTATTTTAGGGCTGATTGTTACCCCTCCTTCTCCTCCATGTCACGGCCGCTGTAGTCGAAGAAAACATCCACGTGTTCGGACAGAGCACGCTCCATGATGCGTGTGCTGTGATCAAAAAACTCCATGAACTCCTCTGAGTGCAGAATCTGTAACTTCTCCTCCTCTGTTAGCTCATGAGGGGACGCTACACTCACCAACAGACAGGAAACAATGGCAGGTGTGTAATTCCATTTATAAATCAGTTGAAGTCTTGATTCTAATGTTGACAAATATTTCAGGTTTGTTCTTGTTACTCCAGTTGAGCCATGCAAGACACTTAATTGTTGTCTAAATGTCCAAGCGCAAGTATATCGCACAGTGTAACTGCACATAAAATGGAAATTATTTTCGAACCACTTAACTACTGAACATTTAACACACTCTAGATAAGTCCATAACTTGAAGCAAGAGCACTAAATTGTGTGCATTAAACTGTCAATAATTCAGTGGTCTGTTTTTCCCACTTGCATTGTGTTCTCATCTAGTTGTGTTTCTATTATACCAACATTATACTAAAAATCTGATTTCAGCAACAACTCCTGCAAAATTTCATAGGCAAAAATAGAAAATAAATGAATTGTCTTCTACAATCATGAATAACAATGTCAACAAATATCAGTGTTTGGATATTATAGTGAAACGTATTAAAACATGCAAACACACCACATGATCTGTAATGCATTACGGTGGAGTTGGTAGGACAAATGAACTTGAGGTGTGTTCAATACTTTACCTTCCTCTTCTTGTTTCTCTACTGGTTTCTCTTTCTCTGCCTCAACCTCTGGCTGTGGTGGTGGGGCCTCTTCCTCCTCATCTTCCTCTGCAATAGTACAATCACAAACAGTATAGTTTACACCAGAGCTGCAGTACTGTGTTATTAAATGATGTTTTACACTGTTCATACTTGACCTTGTCCAATGTAAAGTACATTACATTTGTAAACTGTTAGTTAAAGTTCTTATGTGGATATTACAAGTCATTTACAGCACAAGAGAACTCAGATAAAGGCTTATTAAAGCTGCACTATGTAACTTTTTTTGTGCTCAATTTATATAATGAGCGAGTACATCATGAATCCATTTTCCAAACGTGTCTTATCCTGATTCAATGTGGTACACTTATAATAAGTGTTTATATTCAGACTATTTTAAACCCGCCGGGTCACCACCACTGCGGAGTAGCACAGTACCTCCGTTACTCGCCATAGACATAAACAGAGAGAAGTAGCTCCAATGTTCTTCCACAAGACACATGCAGTTCTTTATTAACCGCTAGAGCGCCAAAACTTACATACATGCTGCTTCAAGGAAGGTTTCTGTCAAAAAAAATTACTTGTATTAAAAGGACAGCTATAAAAAAAACAAAAATCAGCATTTTTAGCATTTTCCAGCAGTTCGATATTCTCTCAGTATCAGCAAAGGTACCGTTTCACCATTTGTACCTACGTTTATAATCCCCTTAACTGTTAAAAGTACAAACACAAAGACATCACTTTCCTCAGCAGACACTTAAACTGATTTTGTGATTATGAATAGAAGATTGACCAGAAGAATATCAGTTAGACGCAGGTAATGTACAGCACTGTGCAAAAGTCTTAGGCACGTTAATATTTTTACACACAAAAAGTGGGTTTAAGCAAGATATTAATATCTTTTGCTGTAGTGTGTCAGTAGGAAATATCAGTTTACATTTATAAATGAATTGCCATTAAGGTTAATAATCCAGATTTTTGTATGCATAAAGAGTCTGACAATAGTCTCTCTGCTCCACATGGAGATCTGATCTCATCTTCATCGAGTCTGTCTGTGATTACATGAAGAAACAGAAAAAACTGAGATGGACTAAATCCAGAAGAACTGTGTCAACGTCTCCAAGACACTTGAGGAAACCTTCCTGCAGAACCACAGGAACAGGTGTAGGAATAGATGCAGGTGACAAAAGCCGTTTTAAACGCAAAGGGTGCTCACCCCAAATATCCATTTGATTTAGTTAATAGAAGTTAATTCATAAATAAAAGCTATTTATGTTATTATTTTTGACAGCATTCTCACTTTAAAGCATTCTGACAAGTGCCTAAACTTTTCACAGTCCTGTAGTTTTGCAGGAAGGTCTCCTCAAGTGTCTGGGAGACGTTGCCTCAGTTTTTCTGGATTTAGTCTGTCTCAGTTTGTTCTGTTTCTTCATGTAATCACAGACAGACTCCATGATGGTGAGATCAGATCACACCGACTGCTGTCAGACTTCTTGTGCATAAAAAAAATAAAAATAAATTCTTACTGGATTATTACAATTAATGGCAAAATGAATGTTTGGAAATGTAAACTGATATTTCCTACTGACACACTACAGTAAAAGATATAAATAACTGGCTTAAAAACATTTTTCGTGTGAAAATACCAACGTGCCTAAGACTTTTGCACAGTACTGTACTTGCTTAGTCTATCTCTCTCTCATAATACTCCACGCTACATAATACAATAAGCTTCAATGAAGCGATATAACGTTCTTTATATATAAACTATATTGCCGAAAGTATTGGGACACCCCTCCAAATCATTGAATTCAGGTTTTCCGATCACTTCATGGCCACAGGTGTATAAATCAAGCACTAGGCATGCAGACGCTTCTACAAACATTTGTGAAAGAATGGGTCGCTCTCAGGAGCTCAGTGAACTCAAGCGTGGTACCGTGATAGGTTGCCACCTGTGCAATAAGTCCATTCATGAAATTTCCTCACTACTAAATATTCCACGGTCAACTGTTAGTGGTATTATAACAAAGTGGAAGCAATTGGGAACAACAGCAACCCAGCCACAAAGTGGTAGGCCACGTAAAACCACAGAGCGGGGTCAGCGCATGCTGAGGGTCACAGTGCGCAGAAGTCGCCAACTCTCTGCAGAGTCAATAGCTACAGACCTCCAAACTTTGTGTGGCCTTCAGATTAACTCAAGAACAGTGTGTAGAGAGCTTCATGGAATGGGTTTCCATGGCCGAGCAGCTCATCCAAGCCTTACATCACCAAGTGCAATGCAAAGCGTGGGATGCAGTGGTGTAAAGCACGCCGCCACTGGACTCTAGAGCAGTGAGACGTGTTCTCTGGAGTGACCAATCACGCTTCTCTGTCTGGCAATCCGATGGATATGAACATTCTTTCAAAGACACCACAATTCAGCACACCCCTTTTTACATATCAACACCTATTCAGTGTTCAGCAACTTTAACCCTAAAGACAATATGAACTGTTTCATGAAGTCAGCCAATCATAACAAAGGTCATTAACATATTTAAACGACCTCTTAAAAGGAACAGTAACCTTTTTAAATCTATGGGTCATAAAAACACTTTACAATATGGTTTCATTTGTTAACATTAGTTAACTACTTTAGTTAACATGGACTAACAATACTTCTATACAATACTTCTAATTTATTAATCTTAGTTAATATTAATTTCAACATTTACTAATACAATTCAACAAATATCAAAAGTTGTACATGTTAATGCACTGTGAACACCCAAGTGAATCAGCCAACAAATTTCAAGTGCAGGACTGCTGACAGACTGTTTGTCTGCTCAAATGCTCAAGAACAAGATCAAGAACCTGGAGTGTGTGTGTGTTTGAACATTGTATCTACATCCTAGACTCTGTCCTCTCTCTAATCTACAGGGGTCTTTGCCATCACAGAGGTCTTAACCTACAGCCCGTCCAACAGACTCCTGGCGTAACTGAGACAGGGACTATTCAGCAGCGCATCCCATAGACACACGCAGGGCAGCAGGTGCCAGTGGCTGAGACAGCTGACGGCTGTGTGTGTGTATTAGGCAGATGGTTTCGCTGCAATTGTGTGTGTGGTGGCACGGGGATGGCACAGGGGTTTCTGCCTGACTGCTCTTAGTCAAGACTCTCTCCGGATACACAAGTTTGTGCAATTAGAGAGTCGGCAGGGGGTCCAGGGACCGCTATTCACCCCCAAACATGAGCAGCTAAATGAAGCTGCTGCCCTGACCAGCTGTAAGCCACACACACAGCTCATCTCCTACAATACGCACCACTGACGCCTGAACAAATGCGAAGAAAAAAAAAAACACGTTAAAAAGACGTTAAAGGAATAGTTACCAAAATTAAATGTCTTCATTTATTTGCCTTCATGCCATTCCAAACTCATATAACTTTCTTTCCTCCATGGAACAGAAAAGGTGAATATCTGAAGAATGTGCTATAGGACTGTGACCGGTGTTGATGGACTCGATGTACTCCAATCTGTGTTTTCATCGTACTGAGTCTCATCTGTATGTAGTCTTTGACAAAAAACGTGATTTCCTCTGCTTTTTGCTCAATGTTGCTTTTTTAATAAAACTGACCCACATTCAAGTGTTGATAAAAAATAATGCATGAAGCTGGAATAAAACAGAGGCTCTGTTCTTTCTTTTGATATATTGCAGGTTCAGATATTCAAACAAGATATTCTGTGGGCCATGAAACTTGTGAAAATGACCAAAAACGCTGGCGGTGACATGATCAAATTTCATGTTTATGTTCACTTAAGACATAACGGCTGTGTACAATGATACTTGACAAGACAGGTATTTTGACAATTTTGTGTGAATATTCGCTCACCGGGAGACACGTGGGCACGTTCATATCAGTGCCATATACGCAAATCTATCTTTGACAGGCTCATAAAATCGGCAGACCGATAAAAAGATCGGGCTCTAGTGGAAACGCTTCAGGATTCTTGAAGTCGTCATCTGAATGTGTTGTGTCCGACTGGAAACAAAGCCGTCGTAACACCAAACCCCGTTGTGGAAGAAAAACTCCATCGTGTTTACAACTGTGACAGTGAGCGCTTACCAGGATCACCTAAATGCTGGATTTTCAAAAGTATGTGAAGTTTGCGGCTCCATTGTTGCAGTAAACTTGCACAACATTCTTGAATGAATAATTTATTAGATGCACACAGATGTTATCACAGGGACATCAACTTTACATTTTCACACCCCTAAACATGACTCGGAAACAAAACTAATTATGATTGGTAGCGTTACGTCAAACGTCCTCTTGGGTAGGAGACGTCTTTTTGTTGCACATCGAGGAATTTATTCAGTAAATATGTTTCCATCGTTGTTTATGGGTCAATGCATGTATTTTTTGTGTCCGAATTCATTATTTTCTTACAAAGAATTTTAATAAATACATGTCATATATCAAATTGATCTACAAGATTTCCTTTAGAAGAAACACTTTAACTTTTTTTGAAATTCAATTGACTTTTGAGTTGTGGTCTTTGAAAGACCAAAAATGTCAGGTGGTGCGACCGTCCGAACGCGCAAGCAGAAAACAAAACTGCAATAAAAAGATTAATTTTCTCAGTAAAATTCTTAATAAAATAGCTTGGCATAATTTTACGTTAAATTCCTTATAAATGAGGAAAAATAGTGTATCTGTCCTATTGCAAAACTATTCTACTACTTTAAAAACTTTTGTCCGGGGTGGGGGGACACAGAAGACCCCAGAGGACCCCTTTAATGCAGTAACAATGTTAGTCACCCTCCCATAAATATTAGATCATTTGACATTTTTGAGTAATGATCTATCATGTTAGGTGGTATGACCCCTGGAAAACTTTGAAAATGTGTTGCTATTATAAAAATGTGTATTTGATTTAAAAAAATGTATGTATAACCTTGATCATATGAACTGTTAAATTTGAATTGAGCTTGAAATGTCAGGTGTCGCGACCAAAGTTACAGTTAAACCAACTGAAAAAAAGTAATGTTAATTCATGTTTTTGAATATATTAAATACATTTGAATAAATATATAAAGCTTTCAGTAAGATAAGTTCTTTAAAGGTGCAATCAATATGAATATATTAAAACAGCACATTGTCCATCTAAAAGTCCTATTCTTCAAGAATATAAGACTGTATATCCAAAATTGCATCTTTAAGTTAATCTATTTTAATTTGTTTTTGTAGATGCCATTATCAAGCAAGCAGAAAACAGCACAACATAGAGCGTGTTTAAAAAGCGATCCAGTTGCAAGGGCAATATACCTTGGACAATACATTGCTTTTCTTTACCTTGCCAAAATAAAAGCAAGGTAATGTGTTCATTTGTATATCTAGATAAATTTAAGTTAATATGGTGTACTGTTATTTTTTTGTAGTAATTGTAATACAGTAAACACAGCTATTACATGTTAATAATAGATACTTGATAGCAGTGTCATACAGTATTACAAAAGAGCAAAAACAATAAGTCCGCTAACCCTAACAAGAAAAAGCAATGGAAGGGACTACCAAAAAAAAAAAAAAAAAAAGAGAGAAGGGAAGGGACAAGGGACAAGGGACAAGGGACAAGGGACAAGGGACAAGGGACAAGGGACAAGGGACAAGGGACAAGGGACAAGGGAAGGGGAAGGAAGGAAAGGGAAGGGAAGGAAGGAAGGAAGGGAAGGAAGGAAGGAAGGAAGGGAAGGAAGGGAAGGAAGGAAGGAAGGGAAAGGAAGGGAAGGAAAGGAAGGGAAGGGAAGGAAGGAAGGAAGGGAAGGAAGGGAAGGGAAGGGAAGGGGGAAGGAAGGAATGGAAGGGAGGAAGGGAAGGAAGGAAGGAAGGAAAGGAAGAAGGAAGGGAAGGAAGGGAGGGAAGGGAAGGAATGGAAAGGAAGGGAAAGGAAAGGGAAGGAAGGAATGGGAAGGGAAAGGGAAGGGACAGGAAGGGACAAGGAAGGGACAAGGGAAGGGAAGGGGAAGGGGGACAAAGGGAAGGGACAAGGGAAGGGACAAGGGAAGGGACAAGGGAAGGGACAAGGGAAGGGAAGGGACAAGGAAGGACAAAAGGGAGAAGGGAAGGGACAAGGGAAGGGAAGGGACAAGGGAAGGGAAGGGAAGGGACAAGGGAAGGGACAAGGGAAAGGACAAGGACAAGGACAAGGGAAGGGAAGGGACAAGGGAAGGGAAGGGACAAGGGAAGGGAAGGGACAAGGGAAGGGACGGGACAAGGACAAGGGCAGGGACAAGGGCACTGGACAAAATAATGAACTTTACACCTGAATCTATGAATTCATTAGCAACAGATGATCTAGTTGATCTTCCAGTAGAGGCTCAGCCTAACCCTATGTAATTTATGCAAATGTGTGCAGGATGGGAAGCAGCCACAAGAATCCTCAACACCAGAGAAAGAATTAAGGGAGAAAAAACGCTGCAGAATTCTGTCCCCAATATTTGCACTAATCCACTGTTCAAAAAACAAAAAAAACAAAAAAAATTAAATGTGTTCCTTGAGGTTTCAAAGTTATATTTATAAAGAAGCGATGATCAAATGTTATCATAACACACAGTATTGTTTTGCACTTCTTGTTATTGATTGAGTTACAGTATAAATTAATCAGAGGATTAAAGTAAAAAAGCTAATTGAAACATATCTTTCTTTTTATTTTGTGAATATCAAACATTATTGATCACAACGTCAGGTGGTGCGACCAGCAAATTTACATTTAAAAGTATCGATACCCACTGCAATTGCAAAATGAAGTAAGAACTGTAAACCGTTATATAATGTATACAAATAATGTTTACAGTTAAAAACAAAACATAAAAACTCCTTATGTAAAATTGGGTGTTTGGACACATAGAAAAGTGCTCGTGTATATGAATTGGACTAAAAGGGCAATACATAAAGAAATGGAAAGAAAATGTGATATGCATTTTAGACACTACAATGATTCATATCTACAAGTTCTCAGTAATGCTAAGTACATTAAATGTATATTATTTTAAATGAATATATGGTTGTACTACCTGACGTTTTCTGGTTGGTAAAATCAAAAATCTTGTTTAATAATGAATTAATGCTGCCTTAAAAGCTGTAAAACCAATATGAATCAACATCATATATTTTTTTGGACATAAAAATGCATTTTAAAACTGTTTTGCTTAAAATTATTATTCTTTTTTATTTGTCATTGACCCTTATATCAATTGAACTTAAGTTTTTCATGTACATTTTTATTTTATTTACGCACATCTTTTTTTCGTGAAACGTCCCAAAATATGCATAAAAATAGTATGGAAACATAGCTACTGACTACAACAGGTCATGAGCTCCTCGCATGTAAAACACCTTTGCAATTTGATCATTTTTTATTTCTATTAAACGTGCAGCCCTAGTCTTTAGTAAGCCATACGACAAGCTTGTCTGTGAGAAACATAATGAAATATTATTCACTGAAAATAGCTCTCAAATGAAATAAGGCAGCAAACGCCATTTGGCTACGACCACACGAGAACCACTGATGCCATTTTCTGTAGTCCATTTTAAATGGGAATATTATCAGTTAATGATGACTTTCAATGTTTTCCTCACACAAAGCTCTGACCTCAGAACACTATGAATATAGCGCTACAACTAAAGACTTTGCACATCAGTCATATGGACTGCTTTTGTTTCCCATTTTATAGAAAAAAAGCGGCTAGGTGATTCTTCAAATATTCTCACCTAATGACACAAGGACAAACTGACAAAATAATTTTCATTTTTGGGCAATTATTCCTTTAATTTCCCCACAAACAGTCATATGGGTTTGCGTTACGCCCATGTTAATGGCATGCTGTTTTGCATGACCAGAAAAGCTTGTTTCAATAGAGAGTGAAATCGCCCTTTCCTGCAATAATCAAAATGATAATGTCATCTGTCAGATTTTACATCAGAAACGTGTCCACGGCTCTCTCTGGAAATGCTGGGTTTGAAGAGAGAGAGAGGAGGGGGGAGGTGGGGGTTTCGCTCTGATGAGTTTATGGAGTCGTTCTGATGACACGGGCCATCTTGCCGTGCCGGGCCCGTACTCAGGAAGGAGAGAGGAGAGAAGGTTAAAATCTTTCCTTTCAAGGGCCTCAATCAGGCTTGGAGGAAAACAGTAATCAGTGTCTTTCAGTCCGGGGCCCGAACGCAGCGCGGCCCTTTCTCTGCCAGCCAGACCCGAGCAATCAACCTGCCAGGCATTAGCAGCGGAAAGACAATCTGAAAATAAGGGGTGTAATGCACCTGCCAGCAAAAATGCCCATTTGGAGAAAAGCAAGTGATCCTGGTGACCCCACAGAGGGGAGGAGAGAGAGGGAAAGAGAGAGAAAAACATTTAACAGAATTCACCCTGATGGCAGATCGCCTTCCCATCGACACCTCATCTCAAAGCTACAGCAATTATAGCTTTTGTATTCCTCAAGAAATAAAAGCTTTTTTGCGGGGGGAGGGCGCAAGCAGAGAGAGAAAGAGAGCGGCCAGTAATCGGTAGGCTTTGTCAAAGGACAATGTATTAATGCAAGCGGCCCCATGGGGTCAGAGGTTGTTCGAGAACAAGACTAATGCTCTTTGATGTCCTCTGCAGGTGCACGGACTCCGTCGGGTGCCCACAGAAAAGAAGACATAGAGAGACCTTCGAATGCTGACTTCCTTGTTTGTGCTTGTGAAAGAGGACTGAGCAAACCTTAGCTCTGTGAATAAGACTCGGGACTTCTGCGCAACTCAATGAACGGGTCGCTTGTGATGGGCTTTACCCTTGGGAAAAAAAGAAAAGATGTGCACAGGGAGCTCACACAGGAAGTAAATTTGAACCGATCAACAAAGATCAATGTTGACTGAATCACAGGTCTGTTTGGACGCTGGATTTAAACTAAAAGGCTCGTTCACAACAAGACCGATAACTATAAAGATAACTATATTAGCATCCATACCAGTAGACGATATCATTCAGTTTATTCTAAGCACGTGTTGTCAGTCACTTAATGCTCAAGCTCATTACAGCAGGATGGATTCTGATTGGCTGTCAATGTTTTTATCATTCTGCAAGTGATTTCAACGATATTGTTTCTCTGTGCCATTCATAGACTGTAAAAAAATATGAACGTAGTGTCCGTGACATCACCTGTGGGATTCTGAAGAGCAGTTTTGAAGCCTAAAGTAGGGTCGAGCTGGCCCGCGTGTCACTCCTGGATAAATGACAATGGGCAAAGAGACGGGATGTGGGTGGAGCTGACTAACAGACAGCAGACAAACGGCAATCCACTCAAAGTGACCATGACCCTAAATATGCAGAACTTGAAGGCTTTATATAATGTGAACGAATGAGATATAAAAAAAGGTTGTCATGAAGGGCAAAATTAGATATATAGACCAAAACCACAATTAGTACCAGGCTTTTTTTTCTGCTGTAAAGTTGGGCATTTTAAAATGGGGCTCAATCTGTCTGTCTCTAGTGGCCAGTTGATGAATTGCAGTTTAAGTCACTTCCGTATTGGCTTCAAGAGAAACTTGGGGAGGTTGCCACTTGATGCAACTTTTGATTATGATTATAGTTGTGGTGTGAACTCTGCTTTAAGGTGCGGTCACATTTACCCTTGGCGAAATCCAGTTATTTCAATAGGAATCCAGGAGAAAAAGAGATGGTGGTCTAGTGGGTTAAACAAACTGATATTAAGAGGGTTGCTGGTTCGATCCCAGCAGTCGCCACCACCAGTGTGTCTTTGAGCAATGCATTTTTATTCCATGTTGCTCAAGGGTGATTGTCCCTGTAATAAGTGCACTGTATGTCGCCAAATGCATAAATGTAAATGATTTGGAATTTCACATATTCACATATGAAATATTTCCACAACCAGTTCAAGTTGGTCATGCAGATTTTTCACGTTGACAAACATTGACTTCTGTGTGAGCGTTGTTTCATAAATCGCTGCACTATTGACAATAGAGAATAAAGCTTTTTTTCCCCACAAAATTTTGGCAAATTTAAACTCGATAGAGTTACACATCTATTGCCCAAAAATTGTCTCAAGGTGCGGTTATTTTAAGAAATCAGGAATTTCGTGAATGTGCGAAAGATTTCCCTATGCAGATTTTGCAACGGATTAAAGTTGGTAAATTAGTTCAGTCTCAAAAAGTTTGTGCAAAAAAAACTGAAAAGAAAACGAGCAGTACGGGGGCTTTATTATCCCTATAATCAATGTCGTAATTCCTGTGTCATTGACTGATAGCTGATAAATGATGAACGAAGTGTGTTTAAGAGATGATGGACAATAGTATTCATTTAGAGATGCAGGGATCTGTGAAGAGAGCTAGTCTGAGGGTTCCTCACTTTAAGAGAAATGCTCTCCATATGAGAGGCTCCTTGTGATTAGCACAGGATATTAACCCTCCTATGAGAACAAGGGCAATTAAAACAACCGCTTTTAATTCAATTTCATACTCTCTCAACCCCTGGTGCTGCAGCAAGCAGAGCTGTAAATCTGGCGGGAATTAAGTGATTCTGTCCATGTGGTCTTCGGCCTTTTACAGCTTTTTTTAATGCACAACAAGAACATAAAACGGACAGAAGCAGCATCACTGAAAAATCTGAAGCATCTGGATTTGTGGTCATATCAGGTCAGAATATGAAAAAAAATCCAACAATTTAAGCAGTGCACAGCAGCTATCCTACAGCAAAGCCCTGTTTACACCTGGTATTAAGATGCGTTTTGGTCGATCGGATCACAAGTAGACGAGGGAAACACATTCCCGTTTACACCGGGTGGTCTCTTTTGTCCACTTTCAACCACTTTTGTCCTGATTTCTTCGAGGGGAGATCTAATGGACAAAATAAGTTTGTACAATTTACATATGAACAGAGATGATGGAAAAACACATGGAGAGCTTCAGCTTTCGTTTCTGCTCTGACAGCCACAAGTGTGTGTTAGAAATCAGGAATGGTGAGAGAACATTGTGCTTGGAACATTTTCAAACCAAACTTGGGTCTTCAGCTGACAATGCTTAAATCACGTCTGGCTAGCGCGCTTCCCATAATGTTTACACATTAGGTCAGTAGGAGGAGAGTAGACAGTCTTTTGTGGCTGTCTGAACGCATTCGACCATATGAGCGTTTACACTATGAAAGCAATCCGGTCGAATGCGTTTTCGACTACCTCTAGAAGTGGTTGAAAGTGGACAAGCTCAAAGTGTTTTAGAGCCCGTTTACACCTGTATTTAGTGTCATCCACTTGTGAGCCGACCAACCAAAATGCATCTTAATACCAGGTGTAAACAGGGCCTAAAATGTGACAGACTACTAGTTTTGCCCAGTGTGGTTCTATTCACACACTGCTAATTTAGCAACTCACTCTCACAATGCACGTGTGAGTCTTGAATATTTAAGACAGGTAACTTACAGAATGCACTGAATGTGTGTGAATGTAACCGTATCTAGCACTCTAACACAGCTCTGACAACCGTATGTCCCGCTGGGCACAGTAACGGCCACACACCTCCTGACCTACACAGAGCTGAGCCTTCAACAGCCCCACATGCCTCTTTACCACAAACAACTCCATCAGAGAGAGAGAGAGAGAGAGAGAGAGAGAGAGAGAGAGAGAGAGAGAGAGAGAGAGAGAGAGAGAGAGAGAGAGAGAGAGAGAGAGAGAGAGAGAGAGAGAGAGAGAGAGAGAGAGAGAGAGAGAGAGAGAGAGAGAGAGAGAGAGAGAGCGAGAGAGAGAGAGCGAGAGAGAGAGAGAGAGAGAGAGAGAGAGAGAGAGAGAGAGAGAGAGAGCGAGAGAGAGAGAGAGAGAGAGAGAGAGAGAGAGAGAGAGAGAGAGAGAGAGAGAGAGAGAGAGAGAGAGAGAGAGAGAGAGAGAGAGAGAGAGATATAGGAAAACCTCACAATGTCACCCAGAGTGATTTGTTATGTGCTGGAGGAGAGACAGAAGAGAGCGAGAGAGTTGATGAAATGATTATACAGTGGCAGGAATGGAAGGAGAGATGGTGTGTGTGTGTGTGTGTGTGTGTGTGTGTGTGTGTGTGTGTGTGTGTGTGTGTGTGTGTGTGTGTGTGTGTGTGTGTGTGTGTGTGTGTGTGTGTGTGTGTTTAGGGGAGAGCTTTTGGACAGTCTGCAGATAAGTCTTATTTAACACTTTTAATACGCAGCGAGATGGCTTAGCGATACAAAAGCGGAAAAAAAATACAAAGTATTTTTTCAGACTTTTGATGATATTTGGTATACATCGTGATACGATCTTTATGTAATCTTTATGTATTTGTTCTGAAATAGCTTAAAAATATATGAATTTTCCCAGTTCGAGGTAGCATCCTTTCATCCAAACAGACATTGAAGCCAAATATACTCAAGTACTTTCAAAATGTAGTAAAAACAGTAGAAAGACGTTGAAAGAAGTCCCTTATGCTCAATTTATTTAATTTTTTTATCAAATAAATGCACAGTAAAACAGTAATATTAGAAATGTATGAATAACTAATTTCTATTTGAATTATTATTTTTTAATGTAATTAATGTAATTTTTTTAATGTAATTTAATGATGTCAAAGCTGAATACACATACATTTCTATTATTTTTATACACCTACATAATACATAATACACATACATTTCTGTATTATTTTTATATTATTATAAAATTATTATATTTATATATATTTAGTGCTGGGCAATCGATTAATCACATACAAAATAAAAGTTTGTGTTTACATAATATGTGTGTGTACTGTGTATAATTATTATGTATACATAAATACACACTCATTTATCTATACACTCACCTAAAGGATTATTAGGAACACCATAGCATACTGTGCTTGACCCCCTTTCGCCTTCAGAACTGCCTTAATTCTACGTGGCATTGATTCAACAAGGTGCTGAAAGCATTCTTTAGAAATGTTGGCCCATATTGATAGGATAGCATCTTGCAGTTGATGAAGATTTGTGGGATGCACATCCAGGGCACGAAGCTCCCGTTCCACCACATCCCAAAGATGCTCTATTGGGTTGAGATCTGGTGACTGTGGGGGCCATTTTAGTACAGTGAACTCATTGTCATGTTCAAGAAACCAATTTGAAATGATTCGAGCTTTGTGACATGGTGCATTATCCTGCTGGAAGTAGCCATCAGAGAATGGGTACATGGTGGTCATAAAGGGATGGACATGGTCAGAAACAATGCTCAGGTAGGCGTGGCATTTAAACAATGCCCAATTGGCACTAAGGGGCCTAAAGTGTGCCAAGAAAACATCCCCCACACCATTACACCACCACCACCAGCCTGCACAGTGGTAACAAGGCATGATGGATCCATGTTCTCATTCTGTTTATGCCAAATTCTGACTCTACCATCTGAATGTCTCAACAGAAATCGAGACTCATCAGACCAGGCAACATTTTTCCAGTCTTCAACTGTCCAATTTTGGTGAGCTCGTGCAAATTGTAGCCTCTTTTTGCTATTTGTAGTGGAGATGAGTGGTACCCGGTGGGGTCTTCTGCTGTTGTAGCCCATCCGCCTCAAGGTTGTGCGTGTTGTGGCTTCACAAATGCTTTGCTGCATACCTCGGTTGTAACGAGTGGTTATTTTAGTCAAAGTTGCTCTTCTATCAGCTTGAATCAGTCGGCCCATTCTCCTCTGACCTCTAGCATCAACAAGGCATTTTCTCCCACAGAACTGCCGCATACTGGATGTTTTTCCCTTTTCACACCATTCTTTGTAAACCCTAGAAATGGTTGTGCGTGAAAATCCCAGTAACTGAGCAGATTGTGAAATACTCAGACCGCCCGTCTGGCACCAACAACCATGCCACGCTCAAAATTGCTTAAATCACCTTTCTTTCCCATTCTGACATTCAGTTTGGAGTTCAGGAGATTGTCTTGACCAGGACCACACCCCTAAATGCATTGAAGCAACTGCCATGTGATTGGTTGATTAGATAATTGCATTCATGAGAAATTGAAAAGGTGTTCCTAATAATCCTTTAGGTGAGTGTATATACACATATATATATGTATATATATATATATACACATATGTATATATATATATATATATATATATATATATATATATATATATATATATATATACACATATGTATGTGTATATATATATACATATGTATATGTATATATATACATATGTATGTGTATATATATACATATGTATATGTATATATATATACATATGTATGTGTATATATATATACATATGTATGTGTATATATATATACATATGTATGTATATATATATATACATATGTATGTGTATATATATATATATATATATATATATATATATATATATATATATATATATATATATATATATATATATATATATATATATATATATATATATATATATATATATATATATATATATATATATATATATATATATATATATATATATATATATATATATATATATATATATATATATATATATACATACATATACATATATGCAAATATTTCTTAAACATGCATGAATGAGTGTATATTTATATATACATAATTACACACAGTACACACACATATATTATGTAAACACAAACTTTTGTTTTTTATGTGATTAAATTACATTAATCGATTGAGAGAGAGAGAGAGAGAGAGAGAGAGAGAGAGACATAGAGAGACAGACAGTAGAGAGAGAGAGAGAGAGAGAGAGAGAGAGAGAGAGAGAGAGCTGTTTAACCAGAGCACAGTATGAGAGAGAGAGAGAGAGAGAGAGAGAGAGAGAGAGAGAGAGAGAGAGAGAGAGAGAGAGAGAGAGAGAGAGAGAGAGAGAGAGAGAGAGAGAGAGAGAGAGAGAGAGAGAGAGAGAGAGAGAGGGGGTGTTATTTCAGTTTTTTTATTTTAGTTTTATTGATATGTAGAATTTGCTTTTTTCGTTTTTTTTAGCTTTCATGTTAATTTAGGTAATTTAGTCATTTCACGTTCTGTCATTTTATTAGTTTTATTAATATTGCTATTTAGGTTTAATTTATTTTATTTCAGTTTTAGTTTGTCTTAGTTTTCATTTTTATTTATTTACAGTTAAAAAATTTTAGTGCTTCAACTTAAACTTATTTAACATAGGCTTGGTTTTACAGACATAGACTTGGTTTCCAAGATTAGGCCTAAGTTCAATTAGGACATTTAAGTACCTTGCCTTAGAAAAAAATCATTACTGGTGTGCCTCTTGAGACAAACAACGGCTCTGACATAATTTATTTACTTGTCAGTGCAAGTTGCTTTCAATTACAACAGTTCAAACATGCATTTTAGTCTGAGACTAGGCTTAAGCGTTGTCTGTGAAACCGGGTGTCAAAGTGTTCTGTAATAGAAAGTAAGTTTACTGTAAGAATAGTAAAAAAAAAAATGACCCTGGTAATATCTGCATCAATAATCATCCTAATCAGACCAATGACAATTGAATTGTCCAATAATGACAGTCACGATACCCCTAAAAATAGATCCCTAAAAGGCGTTCATTAAAATGTTCTTTCATTATCTCCCGCACAAACATCAACTGAAAAATCATCTCAAAGATACATACACACATGGCAAAGTAGTGATCTTGTGTATTTGACACGAGTGGGGCGGTCACAGACATGCACAAACGGCCACATAAAAGGGCACAACTGCAATTACACAAATCCTGACCTGCCTTTGGACACACACTCTCATATCCTACTGCTGATTTCCTGTGCCCCCTCACTCTGTCTCTATAAACAGATGTGTGTGTTTAATCTTGCCTTGACGTCTTATGTTTCTCGAGTCTCTGCAATTTTCCCTAAGCTTTCATCTCCATGTTCACTACGGTCAGATCATTTCCAAACAGGGTCATACACTTCTGATCTCTCTCTCTCTCTCTCTCTCACACACACACACACACACACACACACACACACACACACACACACACACACACACACACACACACACACACACACACACACACACACACACACAGAATAGCTCTCAGATCAGAGGTTTGTGCTCTAACTGTGGGTACAAATGCAGTGCCACTCACCAGCCTCCTTTTATGACTGACATGTGTCAGTCATACTGTGTGATGTTGTGTGTTGCTTGTTTCTACCCTGATCTGCATCCTCAGCGTTACAGAATCAGTTTCTACTTGTTTCTGAGTCATTTTCATTAGTAACCAAAAATAATTCGGGGAAAAAGTAGAGAATCAAAAATAGAGATGCAAAATATTCTGGAGACCACAATCATAACCAATACTGCTATATTCTTCAATTTTGATTTTGGTTTACTTATGCATTAGTATATTCAGTTTCTATATCAGATTTTAAAGGAAATATACTATACTGTTCATGATCTATACTCTACAATGATTTGGCCATTTTGTAATTATCAGCACTGGCCAATAACAATGTTCACGTGGCCCATTAAAGTGCCCCTACTTTTTCTCACATTACCTTACATGTAGCGTGTAATATACTGGTTTGCGAATGTAAAAGGTCTGCAAAGTTCAAAGTGCAGATAAATGGAGTTATTGTCTCCCCTCAAAAAAAGGATTCTGAACTGCCTGAAACGAGTCGGCAGTAATTCCAATTGAAACACGTGCATAATGCCAGACTATGGTCTTCATTGGCTGCCAGTGAACAGCATCTACTTTGCCCTGCCCTCAAACATTGAAGTTGTAACTGAGGCTTGGAAGAGTTTGGTTTGCAGAAGAAGACGCTGTTTTCTGCGCTGCGAAAGCAAATGCACTTTGATGCACTTTCAAAGGACGAGGACTTGAGATAAAATTGATGCGGTAAAACCAACGCCATCGTTACTGTTTGTATCACTGTGTATCAAGAGCTGAGGAAGTTCAGATATGGTAATGATTGTTTAGTTTCCGACACACTGTAAGCGGTTCACTAATCAGAGCAGAGTAGCCCAATCACAACAGACTGGGACATCTGACCAATCAGAGCAAAGCAGGCTCTCGGAAAGGCGGGTTTAGAAAGACCGAATTCTTTATCGAACTGTTTCTGTTCTGTTTATTATAAGCACATACTGGAGTTTTTAAATGCACAAGCTCTTTAAATTCGGGTGTTTAGATTGGCTGTCAATATTTTTTATCATTCATCAGCTGGAAAATATCATTTTGAAAGTGATTCATATGTAACATGGACACTAAAATAAAGTGCCAATAAACATTGGCCATTACTGATACGATCACGGATCTAGCGTGATGCCTGAATTCACCTGCAGCATGTATAACTCAAAGGATGTTTTTTAAATGTATGAAAATATCAGAAATTGCTTTGTTTACTGGCCATAAGATAACAAAATTCAAACTTACCCTCTTTCTGCTCTGTCATGGTGGGCGTCTGTGTCTCCTTGGTGTAGGACACCACCTCTTTGGGTGGGAAATCCACAAGGGTCGTCTTTGCCATTGCCAACTTCAGAAGACCACGTCTGGGAAAGCGCACAAACACACACAGACACACAAATCATAGTGAGGAACTGTGCCCAAACATCTAAAAATTCACACTCATGCTGCATCTTTCTTAAGTGGATGACAAATTAAAGGGGCAATTCACCGCTGGCAAGATTACTGCAGTAGAAAGGACATTTATTTTAACTAGGTGCTATATTGCTAGAGAAAACAGAGAAAAAGGCCTGTGGCATTGCGTTTGGCCAAAAACACTCATAATGCACTTTTTATTTTGGCGCTGCCCCTCTGTCCATGGGCAGGAATACAAAATTTTAGTTTTAAAAGTTTAAACAAGTTTAATCTGTAGTTTTAATAAAAGTGCCAGTTGTATACTACCAACCTTTTGTTGAAATTCAGCAAATGTATCCTCATTTACACCTACCCTAGTGAAAATATACAAAAATGTATTTGAAATACATTTATTTTATTCTAGGTATACTACAAATACATTTACATATTTATATACTTAATATAAATACCCTGCAATTGTACTGTTGGTATACTAAATTGATAAACTTAAAGTCTGCTAATTTGGAACAACTCATTTTATACTTAATGTACTTTAGTTATCCAGAAATAGTGCTGAGGTCCAACTAAAGACATACTTAATTTGATTGTGCACTTTACACTTTAAATATCTTGCATTTAAAGACATTGTTATTATAATGTGACCATACTATTCTTACTAATATTGATATTAAAACACATTTTAGGATTAATATTAAGAAATGTGCATTGTGTAATAAAGTTACATTATAATATTCATATCAGTAAGTCTCAAGCAATATGTCAGTAAATATGTTAATGGTTTGTAGTATTGTTAGTATGAAATAAATGTATTTTAAATACATTTTGGTATATGTTTTTACTAGGTAGTAACAGCCCTCTCCGCTGATCTGATCACAAGTGTAAATGGAGTCCAATGAGTCTCAGAATAGCATTGTGATCCAATCACCCCTACCGCATTTATAAGTGATCAGAAATGCATGTAACACTCTGACATGAAAAAAATAAATAAACATCAAACTATTGGACACACTTGCCTAAATTTGTTACTCATGATCTTAAACATCTTTTTATTTTAAAGATTAGTATTTTTTTTTTAATACTATGACGTTCACATGGTTTTTACATTCAAAAACATCATAATGAATAAGTAATAGGCTATTTTCTACCCTGGTTTTGAGACTCTCTCATGGAACGCTCGGTTTTTATGGGCGTGCCACACTGACTTGGAAGTAAACGCCCACTGCTATGATTGGATAAGATTTGCATATTATAATGAGCTCCAGCTCGCATTGTCAGTACATGTGGGAATTGTTTTGAAAGCGTGTGGGGAAACGGTAACCGGAATGAATCGCCCACAGGGCTCGCAAAACGTCTTTATCAAACAAACACAATGATTTCTCTCTCACCCACCCGCGATTGATTGGAATGTTATTTTTATTACTTGGCCCGCCCGATCGGTGGATATAACCGCGAACCGTGCATCACTCACTCACACACACACACACACACACACACACACAAAACCAAGTACGTTGCAGACAGCATGATCAAAACTTCCGCGATTGTATTTTTCCTTCAAATATCAAGTCAAGAGAATGAACAAAGCACATCAAGAAAGGAATGTTAATTCACTATTTAAGATAGCCTGTCGGCAGGCCGGTGATATGTTTTGGTAGCCCGTCTGGAAAACACATAGCCCCGGGACACTGGGCTTTGCAAGCCCAGGCCTATACATGTCTGAGTCTGATCCCGAATAGCAATGAACCAACAACACCTTATGTTCAGTTAGACACGTACACATAATCAATAGATATCAAACGATCTGTATCAATGCAATACTATCACATATAAAAAAAAATTTACACTCACATTAGTGTGTTGCTTCATTCATTCATGTAATCTCATCCTGTCTGCAAATCTAGTCTCTTGTTTACAAAACGAATCCGTGGTGAAATGAAGGAACAAACGCAAACGCACAAATGTCTTCCCCACACGAGTTGGATATTCATTAAAAATAAAGTTATCCATGCATTCATAATATTGGAATCCGAATGAAGCTTATGCGGCATGTTTATTGCTTAGTTAGAAGTTCGATCCGGTTTAGCTCTACGTAGGCCTGTGTCATGTCAGACACGAGTCAGTGGGCGGGGCTACAGAATTAGGCGTTGTTCTTCTTCTGTTGAGGTGGTGTTTCACCACACAACGACATCAAGGGTCGACATATTCTGAAATCGAGCGTTTGCTGGGTCTGGTGTCAATAAAAGCTTTTCTTTGACTAACAAGGACGTTTTCAGCTCTGGATATTCTTATATCACAATGAACTTTTATATATCAAAAGCTCAAGGGAAAGTTGATGTCTCAATTCATCACCCCTTTGAAGGCTTTTAGTTAAATTTTTGTTAAATTACTTTTGTACATAATATAACCAGTCTATTAATTAATTTCAAACAAAAGCAAAAACCACATTACATTTTAATTTATTTATTTTAATGGATGAGGACTGAGTTGTGTAGGAAAAGTTGCCAACAGTTTCGATGCAAAATGCTGAACAGTTAATTCATGCGTTCATGACCTCAAGGCTAGATTACTGTAATGCTTTACTGGGTGGTTGCCCTGCTCACTTAATAAACAAACTCCAGCTGGTCCAAATGCAGCAGCTCGAGCTCTTACTAGAACAAGGAAGTATGACCATATTAGCCCGGTTCTGTCAACACTTCATTGGCTCCCTATTAAACATAGAATAAATTTTAAAATCTTGCTTATTACTTACAAAGCACTAAATGGTTTAGCTCCCCAGTACTTGAGCGAACTCTTAACGCATTATACTCCATCACGTCTATTGCGGTCTCAAAACTCTGGCCAGTTGATAATACCTAGAATATCAAAATCAACTGCAGGCGGTCGATCCTTTTCCTATTTAGCGCCTAAACTTTGGAACAGTCTTCCTAGCATTGTTCGGGAAGCAGACACACTCTGTCAGTTTAAATCTAGACTAAAAACGCATCTCTTTACTATGGCTTACACATAAAACATTATCAATTTCTATTACTCAAATCAGTAAATGATTGTCAGGCTGCATTAACTAGGTCAGCCGGAACTGGGAACACTTCCCATAACACCTGATGTACTCGTTACATCATAAGAAGAATGGCATCTACGCTAATGTTAGTCTCTCTGTTTATACCGAGGTTTACTGCAGTCAGCCAGATCCAGGCCGTATCCAGATCAGATGGTGGACCAGCGCCTGGACATGACCAACGCATCCCTGAAGTGTCTGCAGAGAACATGTCAAATAAACTCCCCCCGTAAATGCTGCATCGACACGACATCCTCATTAAACCCGTCTTCGGCGTGAACTCCAATCTCTCGAATAATCTAACAAATATCTATTTGCCTAATATGAATTAAGACCTGCTATGTTGCCAGAATTATAATCATACACTGTTTGTTCGTCGGCCAGAGGAGAACTGGCACCCGACTGAGCCTGGTTTCTCCCAAGGTTTTTTTCTCCATTCTGACCCTGAAGGAGTTTTGGTTCCTTGCCACCGTTGCCTCTGGCTTTTGGCTTGCTCAGTTGGGGACACCTAAATTTCTTCTATATTACTGATCTGCCCGCATTGATGCTATATGATACTTGAAATTAGCTGGATAACATCACCGTTTCACCAGAACGGTTGTACAAATTCTGTTGCATTATTTTACTTTTAACAATGTGAAGCTGCTTTGAAACAATTGGACTTGTTAAAAGCGCTATATAAATAAAGGTGATTTGATTTGATTTGATTAAATTTTTGTTAAATTACTTTTGTACATAATATAACCAGTCTATTAATTAATTTCAAACAAAAGCAAAAACCACATTACATTTTAATAATTTATTTATTTTAATGGATGAGGACTGAGTTGTGTAGGAAAAGTTGCCAACAGTGCACGTGGGAACTCCTTCAATAGTCTTGATTCGTTTTGGTCATTATATATGACAATTTATATGCCACAAACAAGCACTCTCACAACCAGGGCACGCAAACAAATCAAAAACCTTGGAGTGATCTTTGACTCGTCACTATTTTTTTGATAAACAAATTAGTGCGGTTATTAGAGGAAGCTTTTTCCATTTGAGATCTATCGCAAAGTTCAAGTAAAGATTTAGAAGTGTTGATTCATGCAGTTGTAACATCACAATTAGATTAGTGTAAGGCTATGTTCACACTGCAAGCCTTAGAGCTCAATTCCCTTTTATTGCTCAGACTTTTTTTGCATAGCTGTTCACATTGTTTTAATTGTGGCTAATATCAGATTCCAGTGTGAACAGATCATGGTCCTGGCATGCTGTCATAGGGAAATAAACACAGAGAACATTAAAATAAGCAATTGCGCATTTATTTATAGTGTGATCTGCCACGGAAGCAATATAAAGACGAGGATGCGGGAAAAAAAAAGAGGCATTTTTAAACATTTATGATACGAGCACTTTCGTTTTGCTTGTATATAGAGCTGTCACTGTAATACTTTGTACACTGTACAGCACTTTGGATCAATTTTGTGTTTAAATGTGCTCTATAAATAAATGTTATTGTTGTTGTTGTTGATGACTCCTCTAGAGGTTTGAAAGAGTGAAGGAGAATGAGCAGAAAGTGTGCAGTACCCCAGCTCAGAGTGAAGCAGAAGAGTAGAGGGGTCACAGTCCCAGTGCAGAGTCCTGTTAGTGTCACAGCCACGAGACAGGGTTACAGACAGAGAGAGAGAGGTTGTTATATAAAAGTTGGTTAAAAACACAATGTTTCAATACTTCAGAGCAGTTAAGAGACACAAGCAGAAAAGCTTCTACGCACACACACAAGACAAACACAACACAAACACAGAAACATATGTCCATGTAATGCTATGTTTCTGAAGGAAATCGTCTGTTCTGATGTTCAAGAGACAAACCACACTTCTCCAGTAAAGTGCCGGACACTTCACAGTTATTACCTGATCACAATCACTTGAGAAAATCGCATATACATTAAATGACACCATCATATTCACTTTAAATAAGAGAATTTTAAAGGAGCAGTTCACTCCAGAATTAACATTTCCTGATCATTTACTCATCCCCATGTCATCCAAGATGTTCATGTCTTTCATTCTTCAGTCGAAAAGAAAAATTAAGGTTTTTGAGGAAAACATTCCAGGATTTTTCTCCATATAGTGGACTTCAATGTGGTACAATGGGTTAAAGGTCCAAATTGCAGTTTCAATGCAGCTTCAAAGGCTCGACACGATCTCAGCCGAGGAGTAAGGGTCTTATCTAGCGAAACCATCTGCCATTTTCTAAAACAAATTTAAATTATATACTTTTTAACCACAAATGCCCATCTTGCACTGCTCTGCGATGCGCGTCCACAACTTCACGCATTATGTAACCACGTTGGAAAAGTGATGCATGACAAAGGCAGGTAAGGCGAAAAACACCACCTCATTTTCTCCTCCAACTTCAAAATCGCCCAACATCGTTTTACCTTTTTTTTGCAAAGGGCATTTGACTTAGTCTTTGCACATTCGCTTTGTAAACACTGGGTCGGTACTTCTACCTACGTCACGATTGACTTTTCCAACGTGATTACGTAATGCGTGGTGCATCACAGAGCTAGTGTAAGACGAGCATTTGTAGTTAAAAAGTATATACAATTTTTCTTTTTTTTGAAAATGACAGATCGTTTTGCTTTTTATTCCTTTAAAGACCTTCATTCCTCGGCTGGGATTGTGTAGACCCCTTTGAAGCTGCACTGAAACTGCAATTTGGACCTTCAACCCGTTGGTCCCCGTTGATTTTCTTCAGAATCCTTAAAAGGTACAGTTCACCCAAAAATTCTGTCATCATTTACTCACCCTCAAGTTGCTCCAAACCTGTATGAACTTCTTTTTTCTGCTGAACACAAAAGAAGATATTTTAAAGAAATGTTGGTAACCAAACAGTTGATGGTCCCCATTGACTTCCATAGTATTTTTTCCTACTATGGAAGTCAATGGGGACCATCAAATGTTTGGTTACCCATATTCTTCAAAATATCTTCTCTTGTGTTCAGCAGAAAAAAGAAGTTCATACAGGTTTGGAGCAACTTGAGGGTGAGTAAATGATGACAGAATTTACATTTTTGGGTGAAATATCCCTTTAATTTCTTTTCGACTAAAGAAAGAAAGACATGAACATCTTGGATGACATGGGGGTGAGTAAATTATCAGGACTAACTAATCATTCTGCCACCTAAATAATTGTCTAAGCAGGTAAAAAAAAAAAAATTGCCATAGAGCTAAAGTTACAACGTGTGCAGATTAAGGGTTTTGCCATAATTAGTTAGTTTTAGGGGTCTGAGGCCTCTTTAAAGAGAACCAAACGTATACCATTTCAGGAGCTCTGATTTGGGTTCATTTTAAAGTCAACATGAAATGAAATTAATTTCCCCTCTGAATCCGACACAGGATATTCTCTCTATATGGCTGTTAAAAATAAGAGGGTGTGACAAAAATGAACGCACCACAAGACGTTTTTACATTATAATAAAAGATTAAAAAATATATATATTTTTTAAACTAGCCTATAGATATTCATGAAAATTCTCTTCACTGTTGCAAATTATGTGTTCTGGACCAGCGCAGGGTCTGTTTCTGAAACTAGACACTTTTAAGACAGTGATGCATGAAATAGCCTTCATCTATCAAAAGAACAACAGACTGATGCGCATCTAGAGTTTCTTTTTGGCCATTTTTGATAGAAAAAGGCAATGTATTGTGATTTATACACTTCATTAAGGCCCCCGATATACTTCAAGTGAAATCAGAAAGCGAACTGGTGTGACGTCATTTCAAACAAAATCAGGCCAAAACTGATTTCTTTGAAACCGCTTGCCAAAGTAAACTTTACAGAAAAGTCCATTCCAGCTGATAAACGCCTTCGAACTACCATTGGTCCATGGTGATGACGTAATAGAGGCTCTGGGGCGCCACCGCCTTTGCCATGGAAATTTTCTCTGGTTCATTTCGTCAAGGTCAAGCATGAGTAAAAGCTTTATAGCAAGAATTGAAGTTGTTATTCTAATTGAAAGAGACACCAACACTGTTTTTAATGTCTAATACTGTAAAGATGCTTGCTTTAAAGCGATCTACTGTATAATAATCGTGACGTGACTTGAGTGCTGAATTGCAGAGCTTTCACAAACAAATCCACATCCCTATTAGATGATATGATATTTTGTTATTGAGAGCAAAGAACGCAGCACATATTTACATATTCATCATTCTAAATGCTGCTCCCAGCAGCATGTACGGCACAGGGATGCTCGCTAACAGTATACCGCATCTGCAAAGGCATTTTAAACTTCTTTTCACCCCTTAGACAAGAGTATTATTAAGCAGCACAATCTGACTTGTAATGCAGTCTGGAACTAAACCGCACCATGTTGGTTCAGTTGGCCAGAGAAGAACTGGTCCCCCAACTGAGCCTGGTTTCTCCCAAGGTTTTGTATCCATTCTGTCACTGATGGAGTTTGGGTTCCTTGCCAGTGTCGCCTCTAGCTTGCTTAGTTAAGAGCACTTACTATTCAACAATATTTCATTTAAAGTTTTAATTCCATTTTTTTAACCTATTTATAAAGTTGCTGACACCAACTTTTACTAAGGAACAGAGAGAAGTCTTAAGCAAAGAGTAAGGGCGGGGTTGACCTCATTACTATGGATGATGTCAACACATCTAACTATGACCACAGTGAGCACATTCACATGCACACCAATACGTTGTTAACTCACAAAAATCAGCTTATTGAAATAACCTGTTGTCCGGGTTTACATGCAAACCAACAACCCGACAACACAATTAAACCGTGTTTATAAGACTTTATTAATAAATCAGGTTATTTCCTGGTAGTGATGTCAAAACATAATAATTTGCAGTTGTAATGTTAATTAAAGCATTAAAAACTGAAGAAGAGTATTGCAACATGTCAGTGGGAAACTCCCGGCTCAAACATTATCCTCTCATGCAGTTACAGATGCGGTATTTTGACTGCATCACTGCTGCATGAGATGAGAGCAATTTTATCATTTTTTGGGGGTCAGGAAAGAGTGAGATTGCGATATATTTTTCTCGATTTATATTTTCTCCCCCCTTACTGCAAAATGTTTGCTCGATCTGGACGTGCTTAAATTCACAGTAAGGATGCGTTCCGGTTAAAAACGTGCATGTAAACGCACTCAGTGATTGACTGACAAGGGCCAAATTGTGATGGCTAGACGACTGGGTCAGAGCATCTCCAAAACCGCAGCTCTTGTGGGGTGTTCCCGGTCTGCAGTGGTCAGGATCTATCAAAAGTGATCCAAGGAAGGAACAGTGGTGAACCGGCCACAGGGTCACTGATGCTCACTAAGGCTCACTGATGCACGTGGGGAGTGAAGGCTGGCCCGTGTGGTCCGATCAAACAGACGAGCTACTGGAGCTCAAATTGCTCAAGAAGTTAATGCTGGTTCTGATGGAAAGGTGTCAGAATACACAGAGCATCTCAGTTTGTTGTGTATGGGGCGGCATAGCCGCAGACCAGTCAGGGTGCCCATGCTGACCCCTGTCCACCGCCGAAAGCACCAACAGTGGCACGTGAGCATCAGAACTGGACCACGGAGCAATGGAAGAAGGTGGCCTGGTTTGATGAATCATGTTTTCTTTTACATCACATGGATGGCCGGGTGCGTATGCGTCGCTTACCTGGGGAACACATGGCACCAGGATGCACTATGGGAAGAAGGCAAGCCGCTGGAGGCAGTGTGATGCTTTGGGCAATGTTCTGCTGGGAAACCTTGGGTTACTTTGACACGTACCACCTACCTAAGCATTGTTGCAGACTATGTACACCTTTTCATGGAAACGGTTCTCTGGTAGCTGTGGCGTCTTTCAGCAGGATAACGCGCCCTGCCACAAAGCAAAAATGGGACAAGTTTGATGACTTGGCCTCCAAATTCCCCGGATATCAATCCAGCATCTGTGGGATGTGCTGAGGGAAGTCTGATCCATGGAGGCCCCACCTCGCAACTTACAGGACTTAAAAGGATCTGCTGCTAACATCTTGGTGCCAACAGCAATCCTTCAGGGGTCTAGTGGAGTCCACGCCTCGACGGGTCAGGGCTGTTTTGACAGCAAAAGGGGGACCAAAACAATAATAGGATCATAATGACCCATAATTAGGGTCATAAAGTTATGCACGATCGCTGTATGTTCATCTAATTGTCAGCCTCTTACATGTCTGCAACTCGAAAGATTGCAGAATTCATGTGAAAAAGTATGTTTTATAAACAAAGTTCAGGAGGAGCATGTTCAAATGGTTATCTAATCAGCTCGAGAGGAGGCATATACATACATAGCTGACTCACCTAGTCACCGCAACAGTTTTCTGCATCCCACCCCGACTCCTCAGTTTTGGCTGGTTTCTAATTCCAGCCAGGATATGGGGAAGTACTCTGGGTTTGGGCTAAATTCCAAGCTCAGAGCCCTCAATCCCCTTGGACAGCATGGCAAAATGCTTATTTTTATTTTTAAGTGTGAACTTGTGAAACAACTACCACAGGTAATCACATTATGACCTTATTTTCTGACTTTCATAAGTTTCAGCTGCCAAAAGTTCGGTGTACCCCTAAGTTTAACCAAACTAAATTATTGTAGAAATACTGCATACGCCACTAAGAAGTCAGTTGTTTTTACTGGCAGGTCCAGTTATGGCATTCTGATCAAACACTACGAGGTCAAAACATATATATTTATGCACTAATGAATCGTGCACAATAAAATCTATAATATGCATTTAGAATAGAATTTTTATTTCATGCCAACTTTTAAAATGGCAATGAAAACCTTACAGATGATACCAAACCAACCCAAATCAGCGGAAGCTGTGTGTGGTCATGAGTGCATTAAGTGGGAGTATGACTGTGATGAGGGAGAATGTGTGTGTGTGCAGTTGGTAACATGACCTGCATGTGTGTAGGAAGTGGTGAAGTGGTGCGGGATATGAGTGGACACGAAGCCCTGGGGGCATCTGTGCATGTGTGTGAGTTTCTTCTGTAATCAGGGGTTAAACACTCTCCACAGGAGCTCTACACTGCTCCCACAGGTCTTATTCTAGCCTAAAAATCTATAGCATTTCTACATTGTTTTACTAGCTGGAGATATGGCCTAGTGCTTAGCTCATGTGCCTCAGAAAAGCTGAGCCTTTGGGCTCATGTGGGAAATGTGGGTTCAATTTCTAGCCAGAATATTCCCAGGTTCCCCTCTATTTTGACTAACAATAATAAAGTAATATTGTTTTACTACCAGATTTTTTTTAACCCTAACTAGAATCTTGTACTGATAATTCACAGCTGTCACCTAACAGATACAATGTAAGGCTGGGCAACATCATAGACAAAGGGTTAAAAAAAATGCAACAAGACTTAACTGTTTTTACTATTCTGATGGAACAATAGAGAGCTGCAGAGATGATGTATTTTGTAGGTCAAAATCCGGAAACAAGCTTTATTAGCATTTTATTAACGTTTTAGCATTTCCAGTTCCATCGTCGTGAAGTCAATGTTTGTTTGTTTTTTTGAATGGGTTTTTGGTTAAATAAGTCTGTGGTTAACACAAGTTCAGTATATTTTCATGTTTTGTTCTACGACATAAAATACATCAGTAATACTCCCTTTTGATTTTTTTTTACAACTTTTTCTTGTATTGAAAAGGACCACAGCTAACAAGTGTCTAAATGGGACTACAGAGAGCTTGCCTGGGACATTAAACGTCATCAGCCGAACAGATAAACACATCTACTCACTAGCTGCCTTCACAGCCTCGTTTTGAGTATAATCGCTTTATTTATAACTCAAACTTTCAGGGAAAATGTTGTTTAAAATAAAGACTGAAAGAGTAGTCGGAATCTAAATGGTAGTGGCGTTGAAGTCTTGTGATCGTGGTGTACTACGTTTAGACTTTTACGTTTGCTGTTTGTATTCAGGCTTCAAAATTCATAAAAGTTCAATTGTGACGATTATCATGATGAACAAAACATGTAAAAAAAAAAAAAAAAAAAAAAAATCATAAACTTGTCGTTGGTCGCAAAACTTATTTTCTAGAATAATCCAAAAGCCAATGGAATTTTTTTTTACCAAACTTTCAAATTGGCCTACAAACACACATTGTCATTGCAGCCCTCTATACAATTATCATTGATTGGAGCCTTTGGCAGTGCATTCTGGGATAGCCTTCTCTGTAGAGGCAATTCTCCTATGGCTTAGAAGGCCGCATCATCATCATTGTGGAACAGCCTTTGCATTAGGAGCACATCTAGATGGGCAGCTCACTAGGTGTTAGAACAGAGCTAATGTTTTCATGTTTTCCTTCTGTCTTCTCTGGGGTTTTCCAGCTGTAAATTCTCTTTTAAGTTACAGCTGAAAAACAGATAATGACAGAGATATATGCAGAACCTTTCCTTACCTGCTCAGACCTGCATCCAGACACAAAAATACAACAACCCTTTCTCTGACCTCTCTGGTGCCACATGCATGAGATAGATAGAGATAGAGAGAGAGAGCGAGAGAGAGCGAGAGAGAGCGAGAGAGAGCGAGAGAGAGAGAGAGATAATACCTTGGTCCAGTGGCTCCATCTCCTGAGTCTTGGCTCCCTGCCTCACTTGGAGAGCCCGCAGATTTGGCTGTGGGAGACATGGGTGCAGGAACTAAAGAAAAAGAGATAAACATACACCCAAAACAGTTGGACATTTCAGTCACAAATGTTTGAATGTTACTGCATTATGCAAGTGTTATATGTACTCAAATGCTACTAGAGCTCTTCTCTAATGTCACTTTTCGCTCAATGTCTTTTAATGAACTGGTGTTTTGGTGATTTTTAGTGGACTACACAAAAACAACATAAAAAAAAAAAAGATATCAATATCAAACCAAATAATTTAAAAATGGATCTAGACATCTGTTAAATGATTATTAGTTTGTGTTTGTCACATGCTGAGACTGAGCATCAAAAATTTGACCAAGATTATCAACATTTTTATTCCATTTTAACAAAATTCTTAATTAAAATTACAAAGTTTAGATACAGAAAATGTAAGTGCTTGATGAAATTGCAGAGACCCACCATCAAAACTACTGTGGTGCACTTCTGCCCCCTTGTGTTCAATCAATGAAGTACACTTCACTGGGTTTCTTCATTTGTTTGGAACCACTCATGAGTCGCAGAGCCAGAATTTTGAATATTAGGGTGCAGTCGCATTTACCTTTGTACAGCATAATGCCAGGGCCGAAATGCAGTCATCTTTATAGTAATCTGTGTGATATAGAATTTCACGTGACGGATGCACGAAACAAAATATGGATTTCGCATTAGATTCAAGTTTGTTAAACTGTGAGCATGATGTACAATATAAAGCAGCCTAGTTTTGAAGTTACCTATGACTAAGTGGTGCTTCATACATTGCTACACTATTGATGATAAAATTCTGCCAAATTTCCACTAATGTGACGGCCCCTTTAGGATAAATTGTGGCCCACAGGAAGGGGCAGGAAGGGGTCCTGAGGAATTGGGATGAATTGACCATCATACTCTTTTATCCAGACTAGAGTCCTGGGTGGGTCTAAAAACTTCTGTTCTGACATGGTTTCAGTCATACCTGTCTGAAAGGAAGTTTTTAGCTAATACGGGTAATTTCTCCAGCACTATGGCACCTCTGACCTGTGGTCTTCCACAAGGCTCTATTTTAGCCCCTTCCCTTTTTTCTCTTTACATGCTACCTCTGGGTGATATTCTAAGGAATCATGGTGTATCATTTCATTTTTAAGCGGACGATACCCAATTTATATTCCTATCAAGAGAAACAACCCTGCAGCGATAAATTCTCTTCTACTATGCTTAGAGGAGGTAAAAGTATGGCTAGCCATAAGCCCAGATTTAAAGAGTTTATCATCTTTTAAATCCCCAGGAGTGCGGAACCTAGGTGTTCTAGTTGACCAGCATTTAAAATTTGATAAACACATTTCATCCGTAATCAGTCCACGTTTCTACCAACTCCGTTTACTGTCTAAAATCAAAGGCTTTCTCACACCGAAAACTCTGGAAATGGCTGTTCATGCATTTATAACATCTCGGCTAGACAACTGCAATTCTTTATATTGCAGGATATCAAGTTCTCAAATTGCTCGTCTTCAGTTAGTCCAAAATGCTGTGGCAAAATATGTCGCAAATATGACCACATTTCACCGATTCTCAAATCTCTACACTGAGAATAGATTTTAAAATTCAAATGTTTGTTATTAAATCTCTGCATAACTTAGCTCCTGGCTATCTCTCCGGTCTTGTTAATTCGTACACTCCTTCCAGAAACCTAAGGTCGATCGACCCGGCTCTGTTGGTAGTCCCTCGCGTTAGACTCAAGCGTAGAGGGGAGCGACAGGGCCGCGACTCTGGAACAACCTGCCCTGTCAGTCTTTAAGTCTCTGTTAAAAACCTTCCTGTTTTCTCAAGCTTTTTGATTACTATCCCCCCAGGTTGTTTGTCCCTTTTTTTCACTTGAGTCTGTTACTGTTTTGCCATTTCTGTTGTGTCATGCTCTTAATCTGACACTGTCTTTATCACGCCTGTCTTTCCATTCTATATTGAGTCTGTTACTGCTTTGCCATTTCTGTTTTGCTATTCTATTTCTTTCTTAGTCTGATAATGCTTCTGCCTATCCTGTCCTCCCTTTCTATATTTGAGTCTGTTATTGCTTTGTCATTTCTGTTTTGCTATTCCATTCATTGAGTCTGATATTGCCTTCCCACTTCTGCTTTACTAGTTCATCTTTGTGTTTTATCTGGCTGTTTTGTAAAGCACTTTGGTCAGCCTAGTGGTTGTTGTAAATGTGCTATATAAATAAAGTGAACTTGAACTCTTACCGATATGTAAAGTGATCAGAGTTTGATCGATATCTTGGGACAGGTAAATCTGAATAATCCAAGGATATGCTGTCTGAAACTGACAATTTTATATTGTGATCTTGAAGACATCCATGATCTACTTTTTAAGCAAATCGTAGAGATTGTGATCTTTTGTGCCCTCATAATAATGTTAAAATACAACATGATTGCCAACTAGATGGCTATGCTGATTGGCCAAATTATATCATGTGTCTCCATCATGTGTCTTTCATGGGTGGTGACGCATTTGAAAAACAATTCAACAGTAGAAGGACTGTGCAATTTTCAGTTTTGGCTTCCAACGATTATGAAGACGTGATAATCAAGATAAAATGATCATTGCATGTCGTTCTTTTCCTCCTTAAAAGCTTAAAATTAACGTCCAAATCAGCCAAATCATGTAACGTCTTAAAATTCAATGCAATACTGTTTTAAACTATGCAAATAGATACAGTAAGTCCATAGGCTGTTCCAAAATGGGGAAGATCGCAATTCAGATCGTGAATTGTGATTGTTTGTTATAAGTTTGTGATATGAAATTTTGGGGAGACCACCCACCCCTACCGTTCACGTGATTCAATTGTGTTGGTGACCTACCCGCAGGTGTGTCTGATGTGATGCCCATGCTCTGCAGCAGAGCATCTGCCTCTCTGCGCTTCTTCTCCAGGTCTGAGTCATTCTGCTGTGGGACGGCCTCCTTCTTCAGCTCAGCCTGACACAAACAGAGTGAATCAAGTTCAACCACGCAACCCTGTTAAAGTTATTGTAAGATAAACGATAAAACTGATATTGTTCTTTAATTTATTAAACATTTAAGTTTATCAATAACTGCAAACTAGCACTATCCAAACTCTCAGCAGTCTCAAACTGAGAAATCTACTCATGTAATGTGCCTGAAAATATGCAGATAGTGCTGAAGATTCTGCCACACAAAACCATTTTTACTTGTATTTTTTTAAAATATGTTAGGTCCATATGTATTTGTGTCATGTCGTGAATGTGAAAATGAACTGCTCTAGCCACTGAAAAGAAAGTGGAGATGGCCATTTACAAAAGCCGGTCAGTCTGACGTGGTGATGCCTGAGCTCATTACTATTCATGCACCCATATCATTTGTCTAGCTCAGTGACAGTTTTCATATACAGCAAGGATGGCTGAACGTCATATATATATTTCTGCAGCGATTCCAGACCATAGTAAATAAAGTTCCTCTACTTGTTGCACTGGGTAAAGGATGCTGATAGCCAGGCTCTCATTGGCTAGCTGTTAGCCAATCAGAGTCAAGCAGCTTAGCTCATTGAATATTAATGAGAATTGATGCAAATCCAGCCGAGTCTTCCTACAGGCTTTCTATACCATGCTAGAATGGCTTGAAACAAGGTAACCAAGGCATTTTTTCCACAAGAACCTCAGAGTCAGACATTACCACAAAAGTAATGAAATAAGTGTGGCAGGGCACCTTTAAACAAGATTGCCTCATAATACTATGACATACGTATCGCAGCTATGCAAAATACAGTATAGCAACAACATACTGTACTGTTTTATACACAATACTATTTTATTTATTTAAAAAAAGCTGATATACTCCATTATTTATACCTATTTTGATCAATCAAAATAGAAGCAATTTCAGGGCTCTCGACGTTAACGCTTGTCCGTGGTGTGTTTTTTTAAAATTGATTTTATATTTCATTTATTTGTATTAAATCTTTATGAAGGTAAATAAATATCATAAATATGCAGATTTAAATACGTCAAAGCTGACTGAACACAGATGCTTCAGAATAAATTATATTTACAACACAAAAAATCTAATTTTTTCCCGGACAAGCTCATTTTTTACTCGGACAAGTGAATGACAGATTTACCTGTCCGAAGGACAAGCACATGAAAAGGCTTAATGTCGAGCCCTGAATTTTGATAGGTCTATCATTACCTGTTATCAGAAAGAGCATTATTTTTTCAGCACTTTTTAATTATGTCCCATAAGAATATGTATATCCTGACATATAACGTTATCGACCAGAGTTTTAAAAATATTGTGATGTAAAAGTATTTACTTTTTATTCATTTAATTCTGTTAACTGTCATTAATGTGATGTCAATTTAAAAAATTGTCCACCCCAAAGCATTTGCAAGTTAGCATTTTTCCAACTGTGATTATAGAATGACTGTATTAATGTTCACATCTCAAAGCAACAGACCTCTGGCATGTTGGGCGGTATTGAGCGGCATTCTTATGTGTGAATGAATGAATCACATGAAGTGGATCTCATCCTGGTATACTAATGCAAGTAAAAAGTCTGCACCTCTTTTTTCTTGCGCTCCTCCTCCTTTCTCTTCTTCTCCTCTCTAATCTGAGCCAAGCGCTGTTTCTTTCGCTCAAGCTCTGCTTTCAGCTCACTTTTATCCGACATGATTCTTAAAAAAACAAAAAACAAAACAAAACACAAACACAGAAAAAAGTTAGTGTCAGGAAGCCAAAATATCTTGCAGGTTTTCTGTATAATGTACATTCAGCATTATTTAGAGACAAATAAAGTCAAAAAGGCCATTTTAGTACAGTGAACTCATTGTCATGTTCAAGAAACCAATTTGAAATGATTCGAGCTTTGTGACATGGTGCATTATCCTGCTGGAAGTAGCCATCAGAGAATGGGTACATGGTGGTCATAAAGGGATGGACATGGTCAGAAACAATGCTCAGGTAGGCCGTGGCATTTAAACGATGCCCAATTGGCACTAAGGGGCCTAAAGTGTGCCAAGAAAACATCACCCACACCATTACACCACCACCACCAGCCTGCACAGTGGTAACAAGGCATGATGGATCCATGTTCTCATTCTGTTTACGCCGAATTCTGACTCTACCATCTGAATGTCTCAACAGAAATCGAGACTCATCAGACCAGGCAACATTTTTCCAGTCTTCAACTGTCCAATTTTGGTGAGCTTGTGCAAATTGTAGCCTCTTTTTCCTATTTGTAGTGGAGATGAGTGGTACCCGGTGGGGTCTTCTGCTGTTGTAGCCCATCCGCCTCAAGGTTGTGCGTGTTGTGGCTTCACAAATGCTTTGCTGCATTCCTCGGTTGTAACGAGTGGTTATTTCAGTCAAAGTTGCTCTTCTATCAGCTTGAATCAGTCGGCCCATTCTCCTCTGACCTCTAGCATCAACAAGGCATTTTCGCCCACAGGACTGCCGCATACTGGATGTTTTTCCCTTTTCACACCATTCTTTGTAAACCCTAGAAATGGTTGTGCGTGAAAATCCCAGTAACCAGACCAGCCCGTCTGGCACCAACAACCATGCCACGCTCAAAATTGCTTAAATCACCTTTCTTTCCCATTCTGACATTCAGTTTGGAGTTCAGGAGATTGTCTTGACCAGGACCACACCCCTAAATGCATTGAAGCAACTGCCATGTGATTGGTTGATTAGATAATTGCATTAATGAGAAATTGAACAGGTGTTCCTAATAATCCTTTAGGTGAGTGTGTATATATATATATATATATATATATATATATATATATATATATATATATATATATATATATATATATATATATATATATATATATATATATATATATAAAAATGGAAGTGTTTATTGAACCTTTAGACCATTTAAAAAAGTTTGCATACTCACCCTTTTGTGTAACTGACCAGTCTACTTTATTTATCATTTTTATTTATTTGTTTTTTTTTGTTGCTGTTGATTTGATGTCCACTTACTGTTGCATGGATGAATGTTTGTCTCTGTCATTTTGTATGTTAAAAATATGAGAAAATAACAATACAAATTTCATTTAGCAAAAAAATGTGCATATGTGTTTTTGTTGAGTACCATATTTGATACATGAGGTTTTTATGGCTCATATGGTTTAATATAGTGAGAATATGGAAAATACACATTTTATTCTGAGGCAGAGGCACAAACTAAGCAAAAATGTGTAATTTGGTGAAGTTACTGATATTTACAGTTGTGGTCAGAATTATTGGCACCCCTGGTAAATATCAGTTGTAAAAATAAATCTGCATTGTTTATCCTTTTGATCTTTCATAAAAAAAAAAAAAAAAAAAAAAAAAAAAAAACCAAACCTTTCATTGAATTAAAAATGTGGAGAAAATCTCTTTATGAAATAAGTGCTTTTCTCCAAATCACGTTGGCCATAATTATTGGCACCCTGTTATTAAATACTTTTTTCATCCTCCTTTTCCCAAGATAACAGCTCTGAGTCTTCTCCTATAATGCCTGATGAGTTTAGAGAACACCTGACCAAAGATCAGAGACCATTCCTCCATACAGAATCACTCCAGATCCATGTTGGTGCTTCTTCTCTTCAGTTCATCACTCATCTTCTACAGGGTTCAGGTCAGGGGACTGGGACGGCCATGGCAGAAGCTTCATTTTGTGCTCAGACACACATTTTTGTGTTGATTTTGATGTTTGTTTAGGATTTCTAGCAGAAGCCGGCAGGTTGATTTTTTTATCTGTTGGCATTTGCTAGAATCCATGAGACCATGTGTCTGAACAAGATGTCCCGGACCTCCAGCTAAAAAATAGGCCCACAACATTAAAGATCCAGCGGTATATTTAACCGTGGACATGGGGGACTTCTGATCCCTGTTTGCACCAAACTCATCTGGTGGGTTTGCTGCCAAAAAGCTCTTTTTATAGTTTCATCTGACCACAGAACCAGGTCCCGTTTGATGATCCAGTCGTGTCTGAACTGAATATGCTGGAGTTTGTGTTTGGATGAGCGAGGAGGATTTTTCTTGAATCCTGTGGTGATGTAGGGGATGTTTGATTTTTTTTTTGTCTTTCTGAGCCCAAGACTCAAATATTCTCCATCTGTGACCGTTGGAGGGTCTTCGTCCACTCAAACTCTGCATTAGGGCGATACAGACACACGTCCTCTTCCAGGCAGATTCGTAACATCTTTAGTTGACTGAACGTCTTAATTATTGCCCTGATGGAGGAAATGGGGATTTTCAGTGCTTTAGCGGTTTTCCTACAGCCACTTTCTCTTTTGTGAAGCTCAACAATCTTTCTCTGCACATCAGAACTATATTCTGTGCTTTTACTCATTGTGATGATGATTAGGGAATTTGGCCTTTGTGTTTCCTCTCATTTATACTCCTGTGGAACAAGACGTCATATCTGGACAATTTCATGTTCCTCGTCACTCTGGTGTGCTAAAATATGGAAATATGAATGGAAATATACTGCAGAGATATTTTACTCATAAAAAATTCTAGGGGTGCCAATAGTTGTGTCCAACATATTTTAGAGAAAAGCATTTATTTCATAATGTGATTTCCCCCCCCACTTTCAATTCTTTTACTTCAATGAAATGTTAGATTTTTGCTTTTTGCCAATAATTCTGACCACAACTTTATATGGCCAAAAAGTAAAACTCTTATATTAATGCAAATCAAAGAGATCTTTATAACAATAAAGCAGCCTACTTACATAAAATGCATATAAATATCAGTCATCACTCTATATCTGCCAATAATATGATGTCTTAGTAAGATGATATTTAATGCTTAGTTTTATGATCAAAACTATTTTTTTTTTGTTTTTGTTTCATATAATGCAATGCAATACAATGATGCAATACAATGACGTTCCTCAAAAGCCTAATGGATCTTATTTGATACATCATAAAATAAAATATGTATGGATATTACTAACAATACAGAAGTTATTCTTTTGTTTTCTTCATAAAAATCAATAAAGGTTTCACAGCAAAAAGGGGTACCTGAAGGGGTTATACTAAAAAGGATTTTTACTTGATAAAAACATATTAATTATCAACTATATATGATAATGTAGAGGCCTTAGAGTTGTGTGTATCAAATATGATATAGTAGGCTTTCAAAAATTGACTACTGAATTACTGTAGCATACATTTATTTCTATTTACATCCTCAGCGAATAGTAAGAGTGAAGCATAAACCACTGAGGGAAGGAGAGAGACCCCGTTCCTTCACCTGGTCTCAGCCGTCTTAGGCTCTTCAGACAGATTAACAGGATCAGCTCAAGAGTCATGTTTGTGTCTCCGCACACGGCTCTAATCTGTCTTTGTGTGCGGTCAGCACCTGACTCTCCACAGAGCACAGAAGAAAGGCCGCCCTCTACAGCACTTAATGACCAAACTAAAACATGCACTTGAAAAGACAAAGTGGAAACAGACTAGTTTAGTCCAGTAACCTGGACAATTTCCACTGAAGATTACAGAACAGTATTATCATTAAAGGGATAGTTCACCCAAAAATTAAAGTTAGCCTATGATTTACTCACCCTCAAGCCATCCTAGGTGTATACGACATTCTTCTTTCAGACAAATAGTCAATGTATTATTAAAAAAAAATTCCTGGTTCTTCCAAGCTTTATAATGGCAGTGAATGGCAGTTTCTAAAAGTCCATAAAAGTGCATCTATCCATCATATAACTGCTCCACGTGGCTCCGGGGGTTAATAAAGGCCTTCTGAAGTGAAGCGATGCATTTGTGTAAGGAAATAAATAACCATATTTAACACTTCCGCTAACTGTTAGTGGAAGTTAGAGATTACAGCAGAGATAGTTACCGGAAGGTAGAGATTACAGTTTGTAAAGTTTTGAATATGGATATTTTTCCTCACACAAATGCATCACTTCGCTTCAGAAGGCCTTTATTAACCCCCCCCCGGGAGCCGTATGGAGTACGTTTATACTAGGGATACTAGGGGTGTAACGGTACACATATTCCTACCGAGCTGTTTCGGTACAGGACTTTCAGTTCGGTGCACCGGTTCTGAATGCAATCTTTAACAGTTAACAGTCAGCTTGTATTAAGCGCGGAACATACTTCATTACGAGTACAGTGACGTGACTGATCACTGTATAGGCGGCAGCGGCGCGCGTGTGAACGCAATCATCTCTTCCTAAAGAATAAACATGAATCAACAGCTGACGGTATGTTGAGGATACATTACAACTTACTGAAACGTATCATATGTCATGTAATCGCTCAATCAGTGTAGGGATCAACTGATATGGATTTTTTAGTGCCGATGCCGATACCGATTTTTTTTTTTCATCCGCCTTAGCCGATGACCGATACGGGCTGCCGATATTTGGAGCCGATACTGCTTTTGCTCCCTCAATTTACATCATAAAAAATTATACAATGATCATGATGATGACAAATGTTACAAGTCTCAAATTAAAAAAGGAACATTCATTGTTATATTATAATATATTTCCATATGTAAACGTTGATCAATTGCCATTACAATTATCTCACAAATATTTGCTAACTCAATGTTTTTATTTTTTGTGTTGTTTTTAACAATGGGGTAATTGTGTTGCAATAGCTTACACACAGCACAAGGAAGCTTGATTTCAAATGATAAATTGAATTTAAAAAAAGACTAGAGTAAACTGTAATAAAATAAGAACAAATAAACAAACGACTAGCAATAGCACAAATAAATACAATAGAGTAAAGATACAAATCAAACAGACTGTTTTTATTTTTTCAGGTATTGAGGTAAGAAACTGAATAAAGAAACAAAAGTAATCAAATTGTAAATAACATTGGATAATCTTCATTGTAAAAATGAAATGCAGATTAATAAATTAATCAGTCAACAGCAGTAAGTGATTTTCTCCTTGTCTTTTGTTGTTTGAGAAACTTCAACAACATAGAGAGCGGCACGTTTATTAGGCTGCCTATTGCCTGTCCCTTTAAGAGCTGACGCACGCACTGATCCAAAACACTGTTCCTGTTACACATTCTTCCTGAACGGGTTACGACTGTGTTTACATTAATGCTCAACAAGATGGCCATTGTGACATTATTTTTGAGTGTATTTGACCATATATAAGCCGTGAAAAATAGCTAAATGTGGCGCCTGTATTTCAGCGGCGGCTTTATTATGTGTGCGCGTCGGATGTGAGCATGAAGTCTGCATGAATGACTGGAATTATACGCAATCCCATGCCGAAATTCAGACCCGGTCACACGAGCACTATCTAACCGGAGTGAATGAGAGGAGGCAGTGCGTGTCCCTGTCGGACAGGAGAGCAAGAAAGTGCAGCTGGTATCCGTGTATTGATACTGCAGAAAGGAGTATTGGGATCGTTTCAGATATCTCAGTATCGATACATATCGAAATATCAATATTCTAGTCTCCACTTTCAAAGTGTATGGCGATATTTCAGCAAAGTCAAACAGTTAAAAGATGCTTTGAAAGTTTAAAACTTGCCGTTGTCTTGAAGAGCAGACTCCAGCACTCTGCTAGAGGGGGAGGGGCAGTGCATGAACTGCAGCGTCTCCAGCAACACAGAGTTGCCTGTGGACACCAGTCTGTAAATAACGCAGCGAAACGGCAAAAACAGAAGCCATGTATCGGCCAATGCCGACACATGTAAATATCGCAAATATCGGTCGATCGCTATCATTTTGACCCTCTCCTAATGTCATGTAAAATGGTCATTTTGACCCCCCCACTACAAAATAGTAGATTACTCAAAAACAAAACGCAAATATCAGCCCGATATATCGGTCGATCACTAAATCAGTGTTTCAGTCAGTATATGTTTGGATAAATCTGTCATGAAAATGACAGACACTGGGTATAAATGATTATATTTCAACAACGAATTGGAGTAAAAACATAATTTTATAATTAGATTTAGAAGTTAATGCAAAAACTGCCTTGTGTGAAGTTTACATGTTTGCATTTGAGTGTTGAATATTATGTCTAAAATTTGGGCTCTGTTGTTAACCTTTAATATTATAGTAACGTGCAAGTAAGGTTTCCTATATAGTTTACACAACAGCATTAGCAGAGATTTTTTGGGTTTTTGATCTTTAAGAAACTTTTAGTTATAATTAATTTAAGGACAGTCACAATTTGTTCAGTAAACCACTGTTAATAAAACAAAAAAAAAAAGCTAATTTATATTAAGCTTCCTCTCCCCTGCTGTACCGAACCATGACTTCAAATCCGAGGTCCGTGACCGAACTGAATCGTCCTACACCCCTAATGGATAGATGCACTTTTATGGACTTCAAAACAGAAACTGCCATTATAAAGCTTGGAAGAGTCAGGACATTTTTTAATATAACTTTTAATATAAGAATGTCATACACACCTTTGGACGGCTTGGGGTAATTTTCATTTTTGAGTGAACTATCCCTTAAACTCCAACACTGTCCAGATACAGCAACATCACAGCACAACTCGTGGTCTTAGGAGGAGTTCATAACACAATGCAACCACTGTTAAACTGAACTCACTAAAAATAGATCATATTTGTACTTTCAGCATAAGAGAAGCACTTCTTTCAACCAACTTCCTATATGAGCTAAAGTGGCAAAAAAATACTGATCTCAGATTTATACTGTTCTTCTTCATTCTTGACTTGAACAGAGGTTTTTGTGAATTTAAGTGAATATATTTAAGTTCACACAGGTGTCATTCATCACATTAACTATGAACATGTTCCACTTACATCTGACAAAATCTCATCACACTTTTTGGATTTTTAACATTATATCTAATGTTTTATAATGGAAAGTTTGTTTGCAAAGTGTGCTTTTAAACGACCGTGCGTTTGAATGACATTTATACATTTATAACATTTTCAGTGATCCTCCAGTATAGAAGAGAGTAGTGACAGAACCATCATTCAGCAACTCATGGGATCATAACATGCACTGTTTTCTGTTTACTCACTACAAATTACACACACTGATAACACAGAGCACAAACTGAAAGTTCAATAATCTATTTAAAGTCGTTCGACACTTCTCTGACTCTGAGAGCACATAAACATGAACTGTAATCCATCTTTAAACGGATTAATCTACTGTCAGTAATCCGAATGAGATTAACTTCTGCCCTCACAATAATCACATCCATACAGCCCAACGGTATGCATGCTATATACATATATAATATGTAATATAACACATAAAAATTAAAAACGCATATATATAAAAGGATTGTAATGTGTGTTACTGCCATCTGACTGACTCACAGTAGCAGCCCCAGTAAAACCCACTGCTGTGCTGGACTACACCCAACGCATGAGAAGTGACGGACTGAAGGATAAACAGTTGACTTGTGGTATAAACATACTGCTGAAATGTTTTCTCTTATCTGAAAGCATGTTGGGAACAGACCTGAGGGTGTTTACTGCCTGCAGAAAGCGCTGCTTTTGTTGCACTGCTCAGTTTCCGGGTGCTCGGATGCGGAGGAGCGTCTGACGGGTGCCGAGGAGGATCAAAATGACCGAACGTCAAAAACGCGATTATTTATGTAATGCTAAAATTCTCCATAAAAGTAAACAGGAAACAAACATGACACAATTATTATTTTATATATATATACATACTTATTGCTTGTTCTGTATATTAAAGGGGTAGTTCACCCCAAAAAAAAAAAAAACAAAAAAACAAAACATTGACTTCCATAGTATTTTTTTTATATTACAGAAATTGGGTCCATCAACTGTTTGATTGCCCATATTTGTCTTTCTATTTTTCTTCTGTGTTCAGCAGAAGGAAGAAACTCATACAGGTTTGGAACAACTTGGGTGAGTAAATGATGATAACATTTTAATTTCTGGTTGAATGTGTTGTATATTTGCTCTCTTTCAATTGGGGAATCTACAAAATGTACTACATTAAGGCCCGGTTTCACAGACAGGGCCTAGATTATTCTTGATACAAAGTAGTTATTCAACATAGCTTTTATAAACACTTTTATTAAAAACTTTTATTCCTGGTGTGCATCTTGAGCAGTGGCGTAGCGTCTGGGCATGCACGTGCAAATGGGCCCGGCTGGACTAGGGGCCCGCCCAGGTGGACATTTTAACTAAAATTAGGGAATGAATTTTTAATTTGTGGCCATGATAAATATATTTTTTGTATGCATCTCATGTGCAGTAATTTCTTGTGTGCATTTGTTATTTTTTGCACCGCGCAGCTGCCGTAGAACTACGCCGTCATTTTTTAATGACACCAAATAAAAAATAAAAGAAAATATCGTATGAGAGGTTAGTGGAGAGATACAACAAAGACTTGTCTTCAGCCCTTGCTTCCACAACAATTGATTGCATACCGTGTAGCCTATAAAAGACAAATCTCTGGGATGACAACAGTTCAAGATTTGTCCAGTGTTTTGATTTTTTTGAACTCTCTCACAGCTAGCTTCGTTGCACTGTTTTAGTTCTCTTTCTTACCATCCGTGTTACCATTGCTTCAGCGGAGCACATTTTCAAAACTGAAGCTAATAAAAAAAATTATTTGCGCAGCACCATGTCGCAGAACAGACTATTGGGACTGGCAATTCTTTCCATTGAGAATGCACGAAGCCGCAAATTCAACACCAAGGACATTTTGGATGAAATTGCCTGAAACTGAAATTGCCACGGCAGCCCAAAATGTAAAAACATAAAAGTACTCATAATTTGTTTTTACATTTTGGGCCGCCGTGCCAAGATCATTTGTGCTTGCGTGCAGTAGTTTAGTATTGACATTGGCTGAGCCTTGGTTACTTTTAGTTCCATTCTGGTTGTGAAATGTGGTTGGCTGAGTGTTTTTTTGTTTTCTAATGGTATTGTTTGATATGGTCTTTCTTCTGATATGCTACAGTGAACGTCTATAAATGTCTCTTTAATGTACTTGGTTTGGGGCTAGGGGTGCCCATGCAATTTTTTTTTTTTCTTTACATATGGGCCCGGGACGGACTTGCTACGCCACTGCTTGAGACAAAACAATGGCACTGACATATTTTAAGATACGCCAGTGCAAGCTGCTTTCAGTTTAAGACAAGACAGATCAAACATGCATTTTAGTCTGGGATTAGACTTAATCCTCATTTGTGAAACCAGGGGTAAATCAAATTAATGTAACACCTTTAATATAAAATGATTCTTTTTTATATTTTAAATCATAATGATCTGTCATATTTTCCAACAATAATGGCTTTTGAATGAATGACACTATAGACTATACAACTGTCATTCTTACACTCGGAGACTCCAGTAAAGTTACTGATTTATCATGCAACTTAAAGTCACAGTGGTATTACTACACATTACAGTCAGCTCTCTCTAATCATCTATTGTGTTAGATCACATAGTTTCACTGTTGATCCACTGTGAACACCAAACCCAGGATAGAGCGGCTGAGTGAATGTGGTCTGGACTCTGTGGATGAGGCTCATCGTGTCAGAGACGCTGTAGAAGGACAGAGTTCCTGCTCTGTGATCCACATACACTCCTATTCTACAGCGGCTGGGAGGTACAGGGAGCTCAGTATAACGGTCATTGTATCAGAATGAGTAAAAGGGAGAGCAGGACTGATCGTTACATCCAAACACACTCTCATTCATCCGTCCTTTCCTGCTGATGCTCTTATGACACAGAGATTTCCACACCATCATCACCATTCCACTCAAGCGCCCAGTAACAGCATGCATCCAGACAGACAATTAAATTTAAAAGTTTAAATGTGTGTGTCTCTGGGAGGCCTACAACAATTACAGTAGGTCACATATTGTGCAAAAAAATAATTTCAAATTTTAATTTCTCTTAGCCCAGTAGAAAACCATTTGGTCATTGGAAAGTCCTCATACTGACAGAAGTACCAATGTGTGTGTAAACGTGTGTCTTTGGGTTTCCATTGTGTCTTACATTGCAGGCACTCCTCCCTGATCTTGGGTTCATTGGTGGGAATAATTTCAATATAAGTTACTAAGAAAATAAACAGACATTGTATAGTTCACATTAAAATGTATTTTACACAAATATATTCCTTCCATTTTATTTATGCAAGACTGATCTATACCGGTCTCCTACTTTACCTCTACCAGATATTTTTTCCCCATCTCCTCTATAGAAATCCTGCAGTTTTTCCTTTCAGCTGAAAGAAAGGCTTTCCCACATCAAAAGAGAGGACAGAGCTGACAGTGATGTTGGGTTCATCTGTAGATTCAGGAGGTTCAGAGAGAGACTGGAAATTCTACAGGCAAGGCAAGTTTAGTTATATAGCACATTTCATACACCATGGCAATTCAAAGTGCTTTACACAGAAATGGAATTAAAATAGTCACAAGAGAATAATAATATATATATATATATATATATATATAAAAATATAAAAATATAACCTGAATCACCACTATCTGGAGTGGAAGAAAATGGAGAGTTAGGTTTACAGTTTTACCATTTACATTTGTCAGGTAACAGTGCATTTAGACCGTACCCTTGCAGACAAATCTTCTTGGAGTCACCAGGGCTATATCCATCCGTCAGAGCAGATCTAAACGGATCGTCCTCGCATCGGAGGGATTTCAGAATAAAAATATTTGTCAGGCAACTGTGCGTTTAAACAGGACCCTTGCAGACAAATCTTCCTGGACCCACCAGGGCTATACAGATCTATCCGTCAGAGCAGATCTAAATGGATCATCCTCATGCCGGAGAGATTTCGGTTTATCGCTCTCCCGTCTCTCAACCTCTTCCACCCGACAGGGATAAAGCATATTAATATAATATGTTATAAGAATTAAAAGATGCAGGTATAAAATAAGAGTAAAAAGATGCAAAGATGAAACCAAAAATAAAAGAAGGGTTAAATTGAGACATAAAAAAAAAAAAAAAAAAGCACATTGCTCATTCAGTAAATGCACAGCTAAACAGATGCGTTTTGAGTCTGGATTTGAATGTGGCTACTGTTGGAGCACATCTGATCTCTTTAGGAAGCTGGTTCCAACTGCATCTGGCATAAGAGCTAAAAGCAGACTCTCCTTGCTTTGAGTGAACCCTTGGTATTACTAGCTGACTTGATCCTGATAATCTGAGTGATCTGTTAGGTTTATATTCAGTGAGCATATCTGCAACGTATTGAGGTCCTAGGCCATGAAGCGTTTTATATACCAGTAATACTTTAAAATCGATCATAAGTGTAACTGGAAGCCAGTGTAAAGACCTGAGAACTGGTGTCATATGGTCATATTTTCTGGTTCTGCTCAGGATCCTGGCAGCAGCGTTTTGTATGAGCTGCAGCGGTCTTATATCTTTTTGGGAAGGCCGGTGAGAAGACCATTACAATGGTCCACCCTACTGGTGATGAAAGCATAAACAAGTTTCTCTAAATCTTGTCTGGAAACAAAGCATTGAATTCTTGATACATTTCTGATATTAAGCGGATTTAGTTCTTGCTTTGACATGACTTATGAAACTAAGGTCAGACTCCAGAATCACACCAAGATTCCGGACTTGATTTTCAGTTGTTTGACCCCTAGCGTCAAGGTATACAGTCACCTTGAGAATTTCATCTTTGTTTCCAAATGCAATGATTTCCGTTTTGTTTTTAACGGAAGATAGATTTGGCACATCCAACTGTTAACTTCATCAATGCATTTGCACAGAGTGTCAATGGGGCTGTAGTCGTTAGGCGGTAGAGCGAAGTAGATCTGGGTGTCGTCTGCATGGCTGTGGGAAGTGCTCCTGAAGATCTTATTTAGCTGGTTCAGTCGTGTCGTTTTTGTTCAGCGTCATGTTTAGGGGCGTGGAAATGTAAAGTCGTCAGACTGACATGTTTATACCGTGAACTTCACATACTTTTGAAACTCCAGTGTTTCAGTTGATCCTAATAAGCGCTCATTGTTACACAGTTAGATTACCAAGACCACTAAGAAACTGATTAATTCAAGAATGACAAAACCATTGCAAATAAAACATTCTACTAAGCTGGTACTTAAATACAAGTCACTGAAGATGATTTGAATAAACATGCAAATAAATACTGTATGTGATTGTGGTGCAGGTGAGTGGTTCAGGTTTGAAGGTCATGTTTGTTCTGAATCTTTTTTTTGTTTATTTCTTCCTTTACGTTTCCACGCCCTAAACATGATACTGAACAAAACACAACACAACTGAACCAGCTAAATAAGATCTTCAGGAGCACTTGATAATTACAGACAGGTGTGTTGGATCAGGGTTGGGTCTGAACTCTGCAGGTAGGTCTTCAGGAACAGGATTGGGCACCGCTGATTTAGTACATCTCCACTCCATTTATAGCTCTAGCACAGGGGTATTCAAACCTACTCCTACAGGGCCAATGTCCAGAGTTTAGCTTCAACCGCAATTTGAACCACGTGAACCAGCGAATGAAGTTTTTCAGGATTACTAGAAACTTCCAGACAGTTCTATACAGTGTGTTGGAGCCAAACTCTACAGGATGTCTTTAAGAAAAGGACTGGACATTTCTGCTGTTGCACAAATAAAGCAAGGTGAGGTGAATCACGCAATTAAGTTTAATACTTAAAGTTAAGTGTTTAAGTCAATAACCATCTCTGCTGAAAAAACAAAACAAAACTGCATATACTGGTTCGGTATGTTTTGAAGCATGGCAGCTGGTTTGAGCTGGCTTAAGCTGGTCAAGTGCTGGTCCTGGCTCCAGCTCAGGACCAGCATAAACCAGCTCAAACCATATGCTTTTTTTTCAACAGGGATAAGTATGATCATAAACAATGCTTGCCTTTGTAAATGTTTCTGCCCAAACCAGCATTCATGGGAGTTGGTAATGTTAATGGCCACAGCCTCTAGTGTCAGTTGTTAGTATGGCTCTTGAGGCCGTTTAAAAAAAAAAAATGGCCAATGGTCTTGTTATGACCAATGTCCTGTATTTCAGATCTGTTACCTTGAGGAAATGGATGTGATCATGTGTGCAAGAAAGCAGCTCCAGCTCAGCTTCTCTCCTCTTCAGAGCAATCTCCTGCTCTAGTCGATCCATGAATCCTTCAGCTCGACTTACTGCAGACTTTTCCTGCTCTCTGATCCGTTGTGTCACCTTAGAACGGATTTTCTCAATGGAGCGGAACAGCTCAATAAAGATCCTCTCACTGTCCTCCACTGCTGTCTCTGCAGAACGCTGTTAGGACACACATCACAATCAGCTCTTACTGTTGCCTCATATGGCCTGTGGATAACAATAGGCTTCAGTGGGGCTGAAAGAGCTCTGACACTGAAAGAGAGTGTAAACTTCTGTTCTTCTTCGAACTCACCTTATGAGACTCCACAGCCTCTCTCAACTCCACAAGATCGTTCTCTCTCTCCTCTCTCTGTTGCTCTTTTAAAATCATCTGTATGGAAATTAAATAAAACAGTACATTAAATAAATACAATAAGTAAATAGAATATTGCATAAAACGGTTAGAAATTACTATTATTTGCAAGCTATTATATATATATATATAAAATCCCAATGCAACATTATTTGTTAACAACACCACTCTTGTTATGGCCATCAAAACAAAGAAACAGCTGCCGAGATCAGTGGTTTTCAAACCTTGCACATTTTGTATGTCTCCCTTATAAGACCCACCCAATTTAGTTCTTGCAGTCTCTACTAACGAGCTGATGAGTTGAATCAGATGTGATAAATTAAGGAGACACACAAAATGTGCAGGGCTGGGGTGCCTCTTGGGGTCAGTTCTTTGTACCTTACTTAATACATCTGAGATGATTTGATAGATCATAGATCTTTTAATCGTGATAACTGATCTCTGGCTAATTTGGTTCTTCAAACAAACTTGCAGATTGCATTAAAATATCTGGATTAAGTTATCTAAGATTACTATGTGTGCTTGTGTTCACTGAAGAAATCAGCAATGCAGCTGGACCCCAGGGGTCCGTTCTTCGTATGTCGCTAACTCCGTTAGCTGGATTTGATTATTGATGATTTGGCATGATCTTCGTTCTTCGACGCTCATCCTATACATTTGTTTGTCATAGCAACAGGTCTGCAAGCTTAAACCTGCTCGGGAGCAGCTGTTTTCATGTAAACAGGATTAGACTGCATCTTGAGGTGATAATTAAAATCTGTCCCAGCCACTGCTACTTTATTACAAGAGTTCATTACTGAACCAGGGGCAATAATAATTTTTAATAATAATAATAATAATAATAATATAAAAATGCATTTGAAAATAATATTCTAATGTTGTGTAAAAGGTGTATAATTGTCACAAACGTCTGTGATGATTCCACCGTCAGGCACCAGAGGTCAAACTTACCAGAATACTAACCTCCAGTTCGGACTTCATTTCCACACCTGTTACTCATCACCATGCCTATATAAACTCTGCTCTCCCACTTATTCATTGTGAAGTCTTGTTTGCCCCAACTGCATTTCTGAGCGTTATTCCCTGTGTTCGACTCTGCCTTGGACTACCATTTGCGACCCTCTTCTGCCTGCCTTTGATCTTTGTTTGCCTGGACTTTGATTCTTGTTTGTTTGCTACCTGCCCTGACCTATTGCCTGTTATGACCAAGACTGATCCGCTGCCTCTATTGCTGTTTACCGACCCACGCCTGCTTGTACTGTGAGTTTGTGTTATTTTAATAAACTGCACATGGATCCTAATCTGTCTGAGTTTTCGTTACAATAATGCTATCGGTACCGCCACTTGATTGAGAGCTTTGTGATGGAATAATTACTTTATCATTTTATTAGTCGAGTCTTACATGCTGTAACGTTACTCTGAGCTGTGCATTGCATTTGAGTGATGGATATTATGCGATGGCTTGCCGTGGCACAGGAGCTGCAGGTAACTTTTTGACCCTTAAGAAACTTTAATACGGTCACGTTAAAATCTGCTTCAAATTGATTTAAAAATTAAATGAATTGCTAATTATAACATTGAAATAAAAATGTAAAGGGTGTACAAATACTATAAAATCATGAATCTAAATAATCGGGAATCATGTTTTTAAAAAAAAAAAAAAAAAAAAAAAGGTGTGATGCTTCTCTCCAGTGTGAACTCTTAAGTGGACATTAAGTTTTTTGTTCTCTGTAAATCTCTCTCCACACTGAGGGCATATGAACGGCTTCTCTCCAGTGTGAACTCTCATGTGGATTTTAAGGCTGTCTTTTCGACTGAAACTCTTTCCACACTGTTGGCAGGTGAAAGGGCTCTCTCCAGTGTGAACGCTCATCTGGAGGTCTCCAGTTTCTGTTTTATGAGTCTGTGAGTGACTAACAGATTCTTCACCAGTCATGAAATCATGACATTTATCTTCCGTTTCATTCAGTTTTTGACTCTCCTCTTTCAGCTCCATCAGGTCTAGGGTGAAAAGAAACAAAAATAAGTTAACACCATTTAGACATGTCTAAACTGTACTCTCTGCTTAGAGCGGGAAGTTAAGAGACAACAGATAACGTGTAATTTATGGTGAGAGGTGGAGAAAGTCACCTTTAAACCAAAGATGATACCTAATTGGTCAACTCATTCAGGAGGATGGGCAGACATTTGAGTTTAAAACCTCAGAACATGAACAAAGAATCAGACGACAGAGTCCGAAACAGACTGCAGACAAAGATCAGAAAAAAATATTTAACAGCTTAACTTCAAGCCTAACTACTCTCATCTCACTTTTCTTTCTTTTACTTAAGTCCTTTTCTTTCCGTTGAGTCTCGTGTTCTAAATTGAGTTTTGCCGCAAAGTTTCGGTCAAACAATTCTACAGTCAACAGTTAACTTCAAACCTTGTACACCACGTGATTGGCTTCAGGTCATGTCTTATAAGTGTATATATTGCTAGAAACTTTGGATTTCATAATTTCACTCTCTTAGTTCAAGTTCAGGCCATTGAGGGAGAGGAAAAGAGTATCTCAGAAAATCAGAATATTACTTAAGACCAATACAAAGAAAGGATTTTTAGAAATCTTGGCCAACTGAAAATATGAACATAAAGTATGAGCGTGTGCAGCACTCAATTCTTAGCTGGGGCTCCTTTAGCCTGAATTACTGCAGCAATGCGGCGTGGCATGGAGTCCATCAGTCTGTGGCACTGCTCAGGTGTTATGAGAGCCCAGGTTGCTCTGATAGTGGCCTTCAGCTCTTCTGCATTATTGGCTCTGGCAGATTGCATCTTCCTCTTCTCAATATCCCATAGATTTTCTATGGGGTTAAGGTCAGGCGAGTTTGCTGGCCAATTAAGAACAGGGATACCATGGTCCTTAAACCAGGTACTGGTTGCTTTGGCACTGTGTGCAGGTGCCAAGTCCTGTTGGAAAATGAAATCTGCATCTTCATAAAGTTGGTCAGCAGCAGGAAGCATGAAGTGCTCTAAAACTTCCTGGTATACGGCTGCGTTGACCTTGGACCTCAGAAAACACAGTGGACCAACACCAGCAGATGACATGGCACCCCAAACCATCACTGACTGTGGAAACTTTACACTGGACCTCAAGCAACGTGGATTGTGTGCCTCTCCTCTCTTCCTCCAGACTCTGGGACCCTGATTGACTTTCATCAGAGAACATAACTTTGGAGAACTCAGCAGCAGTCCAGTCCTTTCTGTCTTTAGCCCAGGCGAGACGCTTCTGACGCTGTCTGTTGTTCAAGAGTGGCTTGACTCAAGGACTGCGACAGCTGAAGCCCATGTCTTGCATACGTCTGTGTGTAGTGGTTCTTGAAGCACTGACTCCAGCTGCAGTCCACTCTTTGTGAATCTCCCACACATTTTTGAATGGGTTTTGTTTCACAATCCTCTCCAGGGTGCAGTTATCCCTATTGCTTGTACACTTTTTTTCTACCACATCTTTTCCTTCCCTTGGCCTCTCTGTTAATGTGCTTGGACACAGAGCTCTGTGAACAGCCAGCCTCTTTTGCAATGACCTTTTGTGTCTTGCCCTCCTTGTGCAAGGTGTCAATGGTCGTCTTTTGGACAACTGTCAGGTCAGCGGTCTTCCCCATGATTGTGTAGCCTACAGAACTAGACTGAGAGAGCATTTAAAGGCCTTTGCAGGTGTTTTGAGTTCATCAGCTGATGAGAGTGAGGCACCAGGTGTCTTCAATATTCAGCCTTTTCACAATATTCTAATTTTCTGAGATACAGAATTTAGGATTTTCCTTAGTTGTCAGTTATAATCATCAAAATTAAAAGAAATAAACATTTGAAATATATCAGTCTGTGTGTAATGAATTAATATAATACACAAGTTTCACTTTTTGAATGGAATTAGTGAAATAAATCAACTTTTTGATAATATTCTAATTATATGACCAGCACCTGTAGATATATATATATATATATTCAGCAGTCTTACCTCTGTTTGTTGACAGTTTATCAGCATCCCTCCACCACCCCTTCTCCACACTTTTAGTTCTAACCACTTACATACTCGGGGGGTGTGGGGGTTCAGGCCAAATTCCGAGCTCAAAGCCCTCCCCCCAGACAGCGCGCCAAATATGCATTTAAATTTACTCTCTATAAATTATATGTAAGTGTGAACTCGTGAAAACAGTAGATGTAAGCACTGTGTGCGTTCACACACACAAAGAGGATTTATAACTCAACCTCACAGTGAACGCCCTGCACAATTAATTCCATATTGCAACTTATTTATTGTTTGCTACATATTTCTTTGTTTTTAGTTATGGACCTAATCATTGCTAATGTTGAAATAATAATGTTTTTAATAATAATTTAATATATATATATATATTTATTATTATTATTATTATTATTATTATTATTATTTTTTTTTTTTTTTTTTTTTACTGTGGCTCTTTTGGAAAAATGCATTAACCAAAAATAAAAAAATGGCTCTTTGGTATAAAAGGTTCCCGACCCCTGATCTAGGCTATTTCAGGAACACTTGATAATTACAGGCACTGAACTCTGCAGGAAGGTAGGGCTGTATCCAGAATCGCCCCCTATACCGTTTGTAGTGGTGTCTGAAACCATAGTCAAAGTTATCGCATGCACTCATTCAATCCCACAATGCACCGCAATAATGAATGTACAACCGATGTACACTCAATGGCTAGATACAGGTCATTCCTGCCTTTTGTGATGTTTTACATCTCCCTATAATGTTTACACAGAGTTACTTTAAAAACTCAGCTTGATTTTCTAAAGTTTATGATGTCCCAAAGGCACCGAATACCAGGAATGACCCACATTGCAGGAACAAGCAATCGTCAGAAATAATTAAGAAAACACCACATAACCAGACTATAACCCACAGTCTGACCCAGGAGAACCGGTTAATCACAGACAGATGTCAAATCTGACACTAATCTATAACATATTAGACAAATACTGTCCTCTCAACTCTGTTCAGTTCTGTGTTTTCAGTCTTATTTCCTTTTAAAAGTTATTTTGAGGAGTAAAGGTGTTTTAATCAGTGTGCCTGGAAAGAAAGTAATGTTTACAAACCCTGATTTGATGAAGTGAGTGACCTGACTTAAATGACCTGATGAGACTAAAAACATTACAAATTAATAAAGGAACACAGATTATTCAGACAACTCATATTTAGGCATGTATGATTGACATGATTATATTGAATGGAACATTATCAGTTGATTTGTGGAAGTTGTCATTACACACGTTTGTGCTGGTGTTCTTGTTCACTTACACTGGTGAACTGCAGGTGACTCTGAATCATTTGATTCAATTGAATCTGAATTGGTTTCGAAAAGCTCCGTTTCTCTATCAGTACTTGCCAGAGAGCAAACAGCGGTTCATGATGAACTGACTCACAATATAAAGAGCGAAATGAGACGCACCTTTCCTGTTACTCGCGTTTACACACAAACACTGTTCATTACTTTATGCACATAACTCGATCAAACTATGTTCATTACTGTTAAATAAATACATTACCATGCTGAGTATTTTTTTATATATATAATTTTCAAGGTTCTCTATAAAACTGTCTGAACGGGTTGTATTGATTTAAACACTTTAAATGATTAAAAACGCAAACCTTTCTTCAGCAGAATCACAGATGCTGGAGCGCGGCGCCGCCTTATGACGTCATGTCGCCACACCAAAATAAAAGTCCCGTTCACACGAAATAGAAATTCACATACAGAAAACACATCCAAATGATGAGATAAATGATTCAAAGGATAAATAGCAGATTCCCAGAGCTATCAACACCACTGATCCCTGGTGAAAATAAGTATACTTTATTGTATTTCACATATATTCCTTTTCAAACCTATATTGCAAATAGACCAACATTTTTTTTTTTACCATCTTTAAATATATAAAAAGTATATGACCATATTTTCACAATACAACTTTTAACACATAATTGTATAATTGTAACACATAACACATGATTGTAGTGTATTTCCTAAAAATATATTTTTAAGTGTATTTATTTGAACTTTACTTAACAATATATTTTTAGTATATTTTAAACTGAATGCTCAAAATTGTCATTGTAACAATGTATTGAAAGTATATTTTAAAAATACATTATCTTATATATTTAAAGTTAAATTTGAGCATAATTTATAAGTTTACTTATTCATGCTTTAAATTAATTTCATTACTTGGGCATATTTCTTTCAGAAAGTGCTAAAATGCATGACTAACACGTTAAAAGCCCGTTTTTAAATATGCAGTGTAAAATTTGCAAATATGTGTAACTATGTTTAATAAGTTTACACTTGCAGAGAAGAATCATGTTACAATTGTACACACTAATCTATATTAAACCAACAGCACACTTTTATCGAAATTCAAATGTTTCTTCAACTTGGTCTGTGACCAATCAGATTTTGTTGCTCACTGCCTGCAGCCAATCAGAGGCAGAGGTGCTGATGGTATTCGTGGACTCTCCTTCGCTCACTCACCAGAGGTTTACAGGTGCAGTACAATGTCTCCGTACATTATTTATTTAATAAACATTGAAAGCGTAAAGTACATCGCTCATTTTTGGGAATTCGGACCAGTTCAATCAAGTGACATTGCAGCCTGACTTTGAAGGCGATGATACTGGATCGGAATAAAATGGCCTACTCCATCCTGAAAAGCACTTTTGACAAATTGAATGCATTCTTGTTGAATGAAACGATTCATTTCTTTAAAACTAATTCTTACTGACCCCAAACTTTTGAACGGTAGTGAAAATGCTATAAAAGCTTTCGATGATTTGTGTGTAACAATTGACATTTATATGACGTTAAAATTCTTTTTAGGATTAAGTTTAAGTTGATTAAAACAAATGTGTTTATATCTGAGAACCTTGTATACACACGCTTGAAGGGGTAAGCTGTATTTAAAAAATGCTTTAGAAAAGTTTCTTGGGCAAGTACCAAAACAAACTTGTAGCCAATCAACAATAAGGGGTGTGTCTACTAATGATGGGGCGAAGAGAGCGCTCAGTGCACATCTTTATTCAAAAGACACAACACGACATTAGCCGAGCGATGACAGAAAGAGAGATGGAGAGATGACAGATTAAAAAACAAAAGATGTCTGTGGAACAACAGAAGGCTTACGGTCAGGCAAGAAGTCTCAGCTTTCCAGCGCTGGAGAGAACTCAAGGAGCGGGAAAGCCTGCAATCGGACGCAGAGGTTGCTTTATTTCTTCTCGACAGGCGAGTAACATTGGTTTTATTTTGTTTCACAGAACTAATATCTGCTGGCTTTTGCTTTAATATGCTCATGTGTCAGTTGCAATCGTATCGTTGTTCACTTCAGCTATGATAAAGTTCCATTCATTTCCACATAATAGTACAGTATATTATACTGTATTTTTGATCATTTTCACAAAAATTGGCCACCAGAATATTTTGTTGTATCAATATCTGAGCATGTATATTAAAAGAAAGAAAAGAGCCTCTGCTTTTAAACAACAAAAATATTCTATGCTAGTGTCACGCATTCTTGTTTTTTTTTTAGCAACATGTGAATGTGGGTACGTTTCATAAAAATAAAAAAAAGCAACATTTTGAACAAAAAGCTGTCGTTTTTGTCAAATATTACATCCGAATCGATGATCAAAGTACATGACATGACAGAGTACATCGAGTCCATCAACACCCCCAAAGATTAACAGTCGTTTCCTCTTAATGGGCTCAACGTGTCATTCAGTTGGCAGTTTTTATTTTTATGATGTTTAATGATTGCGTTAGATTACATGACTTCTATCACTTGTTTATGCTTTTTTCCTGTGAAGTATAGAAGTATACATATACAAAGTAAACTTTTTGCAAGGGTACACAAACATTTCACATTTACATGAGTGTTTTTACTGCATTGATCCCAACTGAATTGTCTTTCTCCAGAGTGAATGTGCAGATGATGTTGAAATTCATCCTTTTTCTAAACCTCTTGTCAAACTGAGGAAAATGGCAGTTTCTTTCCAGCATGAGTTTGTAAATGCCGTTTCAGCTCTGTGTGATATGTGAAACTCTTCTCACACTGAAGACACTTGTAAGGCTTCTCTCCAGTGTGAACCCGTATGTGAATCTTAAGGCTTCCTCTAACCGTGAAGCTCTTTCCACACTGAGGGCAGGTGAAAGGCTTCTCTCCAGCGTGAATTCTCATATGATGATTAAGGTATACTTTATATCTGTAGCCTTTCCCACACAGTTTGCAGGTGAAAGGCTTCTCTCCAGTGTGATATGTCATGTGGGAATCGAGTTCATTTTTCTGTTTAAAGCTCTTTCCACACTGAGAGCATATGAACGGCTTCTCTCCCGTGTGAACTCTCATGTGAATCTTAAGATTTCCTTTTATCGTGAAGCTCTTCCCACAGTGTTGGCAGGTGTGAGGCTTCTCTCCAGTGTGAATTCTCACGTGACTCTTAAGACTTGCTTTCAGTGTGAAGCTCTTCCCACAGTGTTGGCAGGCGTGAGGCTTCTCTCCAGTGTGAATTCTCATGTGGACTTTAAGGTTTTTTTTCTGTGTAAATCTCTTTCCACACTGAGAGCATATGAAGGGCTTCTCTCCAGCGTGTACTTTCAAGTGGTCTTTAAGGCTGTCTTTTCGTCTGAAACTCATTCCACACTGAGGGCATATGAACGGCTTCTCTCCGGTGTGGATGTTCAAGTGGACTTTAAGGCTCTCTTTTCGACTGAAACTCTTTCCACACTGTTGGCAGGTGAAAGGGCTCTCTCCAGTGTGAACGCTCATCTGGAGGTCTCCAGTTTCTGTTTTATGAGTCTGTGAGTGACTAACAGATTCTTCACCAGTCATGAAATCATGACATTTCTCATACTGAGCTTTCTCTTCCATTTCATTCAGTTCTTGACTCTCTTCTTTCAGCTCTAGGTCTAGGGTGAAAAGAAACAAAAATAAGTTAACACCATTTAGACATGTACGCTGAATCCTATAACTACTAAACTGAAAAAGGTGTAACCTGTAATCTCAGAATTTAATGATAATTGCTCATTCTTTGCTTTCTTTAGGGCATGTCCCAAATACTCTTAAACTGGCTGTCGAGTTAATTTTGGATTCCACAGATCAGTTCAGTTTCAACTTGAAAAAGAGCTCTTTCAACCACGGACACAAGGATCAACTTAAAAATGTCTGTTACTTTAAATCTTTAATAAACTTTTTACAGCCTTAGTTGGTTTGCAGTGTGTTGATTTCCTTTCATATCCATTCCATTCAATTTAACAATTGATTAGAGCAGCTTTCCAACAGATTAATTTAGTTTGAAGTTAGATAAGTGACTTGAAACAGTAGTTAGCCATTTAAGTAGAAAAAGTTCAAATTAAGCACTATTCGGACAGTCATTGTTTCTCATGTGGAAGTCCATAAATTTGCGTGCCACCTCAGTGATAAAACTTGTGCATTCGGATGGTGATTTATTCACGGTGGAGGAGAGAGTTTTGTGATCCTGCACACCTGGGAACTTGCTCACGTGGTCAATAACATGATTGTATACTGTAAATAATATGTCATATGCTTGGTATAGTAAGAATAAATGCATATTTAATTTAATAATGGCAAAAATAATATCTTAATTATTTAAACCTGTTAATAATAGGAAGATATATAGATGCACATTATAGTTAAAATGGTTTACTGTCTTGTATTTTATCTCAAAATAAAGGATGTAATTTTATTCCGCATGGAAATGAGCTTATACATTTTCAACATTGTTACCTTATTTACATGAGGTAATCATAATGCTGCGTGATTATTTTAACATATATAATTGTTTACATGCTTTTCTTCTTTTTATTTTTTAAGCAGTGATGAAATATACACTCACCTAAAGGATTATTAGGAACACCATACTAATACTGTGTTTGACCCCCTTTCACCTTCAGAACTGCCTTAATTCTACGTGGCATTGATTCAACAAGGTGCTGAAAGCATTCTTTAGAAATGTTAGCCCATATTGATTGGATAGCATCTTGCAGTTGATGGAGATTTGTGGGATGCACATCCAGGGCACGAAGCTCCCGTTCCACCACATCCCAAAGATGCTCTATTGGGTTGAGATCTGGTGACTGTGGGGGCCATTTTAGTACAGTGAACTCATTGTCATGTTCAAGAAACCAATTTGAAATGATTCGAGCTTTGTGACATGGTACATTATCCTGCTGGAAGTAGCCATCAGAGAATGGGTACATGGTGGTCATAAAGGGATAGACATGGTCAGAAACAATGCTCAGGTAGGCCGTGGCATTTAAACGATGCCCAGTTGGCACTAAGGGGCCTAAAGTGTGCCAAGAAAACATCCCCCACACCATTATACCACCATCACAAGGCATGATGGATCCATGTTCTCATTCTGTTTATGCCAAATTCTGACTCTACCATCTGAATGTCTCAACAGAAATCGAGACTCATCAGACCAGGCAACATTTTTCCAGTCTTCAACTGTCCAATTTTGGTGAGCTCGTGCAAATTGTAGCCTCTTTTTCCTATTTGTAGTGGAGATGAGTGGTACCCGGTGGGGTCTTCTGCTGTTGTAGCCCATCCACCTCAAAGTTGTGCGTGTTGTGGCTTCACAAATGCTTTGCTGCATACCTCGGTTGTAACGAGTGGTTATTTTAGTCAAAGTTGCTCTTCTATCAGCTTGAATCAGTCGGCCCATTCTCCTCTGACCTCTAGCATCAACAAGGCATTTTCGCCCACAGGACTGCCGCATACTGGATGTTTTTCCCTTTTCACACCATTCTTTGTAAACCCTAGAAATGGTTGTGCATGAAAATCCCAGTAACTGAGCAGATGTGAAATACTCAGGGCAGCCCGTCTGGCACCAACAACCATGCCACGCTCAAAATTACTTAAATCACCTTTCTTTCCCATTCTGACATTCAGTTTGGAGTTCAGGAGATTGTCTTGACCAGGACCACACCCCTAAATGCATTGAAGCAACTGCCATGTGATTGGTTGATTAGATAATTGCATTAATGAGAAATTGAACAGGTGTTCCTAATAATCCTTTAGGTGAGTGTATACACACTTTAAACACGTTTAAGTACACATATATCCGACGACGCTCGTCATAGCTTTCCGTAACTGCTTCCTCCAGGTAGCCCAATGTAGGAAAAAGTTAAGTTTTTACATATAAACTGCATAAAAGGATAGTAGACCTACTATTAATCCTTCTACTGCATAATTCTATATCACGTCTACAACCAATATATGTGACCATTATGCGTAGATCACTCACAATTCATATAATTGTTATTACTATTGAATGGTTGATTGAAAGTGTGCCTTGTCTGGTATGAGTGTAAAACTCTGTTCATAATTCAGAGGATGACTTCATTTAAATCTGTGTAAGATGTATCGTATTCTTATTAATATAAATCATGTCTAAACTGTACTCTCTGCTTAGAGCGGGAAGTTAAGAGACAACAGATAACGTGTAATTTATGGTGAGAGGTGGAGAAAGTCACCTCTAAACCAAAGATGATACCTAATTGGTCGAAACTCATTCAGGAGGATGGGCAGACATTTGAGTTTAAAACCTCAGAACATGAACAAAGAATCAGACGACAGAGTCCGAAACAGACTGCAGACAAAGATCAGAGAAAATGGGTTAAAGGTGCCCTTGAATGATTTGAAACTATATTTTAAATTGTTCTCTGATATCTACATAGAGGGTATGTAGATTATTTAAGGTCAAAAATTGTCCAGATACGGTTTTACAGGTCCATTTACAACCCTAGAAATTGTCCCTAAGATGTAATGCTCTGTTTTTACCTTATTTGGGAGGGTCATGAATATTAATGTAGAGTTCTGCTCTGATTGGCTGTTTCACTGCGGTTTTACACATCTCTACTGTCCGGCACGACAATGGAGAGATTAGGCATTCAACCTTATATGTTTGAGCCTGTTTCTGACGAAGATGCAGATTTTGTGGAACAACAAATTGTTTTGGGATTGGAAAAGGATGTATTTTAGTATTTATTTTCATTAAGCACCTGCAAAATTATTACGTCCATACTAGAACTTCAGCCTAAACGATAACTAGCATCAACTTTACACGTCAGAAGTCACAACTTTGTTCTTAGCATTCTTAGCATTGTAAAAACATTTTAATTATTGTAATGTGTCCCTGTATGATTTTACAATGATAGCTTCTTCACTTTGAATCACGAACTGAACTGGGTAGCGTGTAAATATGTTGTTTGTACAGTAACGTTACAGTTTGACAGAGTGCTGATTTAAAAGTCGATTTATTAATTAACAAAATGAATAGAAGCACTGTCAAATGTCTATCGTTTTAACTTATATGGTGGAGAAGGTGACATTAGCTAGAAGGATCGAGTGAGCTATCTGTAAGCAACTAAACTAACTTAGTACGACATACGGATCTACGGTTATATTTTGTAATTTATGACAACACTGGCAGGAAATTATATTAACCTTTGTCATTAGACACTATTTAGTTATGTATGGTACTTGGAGTTTCCTATTGTTACTGTACTAGCATCTTACATTATCTGGACAATGCTGTCTCTCTAAGAAACTTTCAATTTAATCAGAAATTGTTTAGACAGTCAATAAGTGGATAAAATCACTACTTACTGCTTGCAGGAATATAGTTGGAATTACCCCTTTCTCCAGTATCAGACGCTGAGCAAAGCCTGCTTCATATTGTCCCAGGTTTGAAAAACTGTCTGTGGTGAAATGGGCCGAGCAAACTAACAATTTTGAATTAAATTGTTGCGGTATCCGATTATAAATAAACATCAACCATGCCTGTAGACATTTTTTTATCTGTGGGAAGGGTATGAAAAGTCCTCACATGCCCTGCACAGCCTGGAACATAACATTTGTGTCCATGATCTGCCATTTTCGCTGTCCTCGCGTGACGCTTGTTTACCTGCAGAACTCCCGATGATTCGGCTGCAGTTCCGACTGACATTGAACATGGGCTGGCTTATGCAAATGTTGGGGGCATACATATTAATGATCCCAGCGATTGCATCACAGTTGGTGTTATGTTGAGATTTGCCTATTTTTCCATTGTTGTTAACTAATATATATATATATATATATATATAGCACAAATACCTAGGTTGGGTATTTCCTTTTTGGGTGATTTAGAGATTTATAATTTGATCATAACCCATTACGATTAATTATAAATAATTAAATATTAATACCCATAATTCCCTATTAAGCTAAATTTAATTTATTATTATATGTAGCCGAGACGCTACACCTAATACCCAGAGTACCCTCCAGAAACCAATAGCCTTCATCCGAGAAGGGGAAATGAAGGAGGCTAACCCCGCACCCTCAGGTTCTAGCCCATTAAATGTAGCCAGGGACTGGCAAATGCGAGCCAACTTAGACCAGAGACTCACTTTCCCACCAGTGATTGCTGTGACTAACCTGCGCCCAGACCTAGTGCTGTGGTCCATCTCCTGCCGTTGTGTTTTCATTGTTGAGCTTACAGTCCCTTGGGAAGATGCCATCGGTGAAGCATACGAAAGGAAAAAGCTGTGCTACACTCTAAATAAACACCATTAGGTAGTTTAAAATTTTCAGTTCTTGGTTTAAACCTTTTGGGTCGCAACGCTTGGTTGTTTCTACTCAGTGTTTGGTTGTTTCACGAGCGTCGTGCCTTAAAGATGTTTAAATTCGCTCCCAAACCGTCATTTTGAAAGGACAAAGGGGCAAAGCCAGTGGTTGCCGATGTTTAAGGTAAGTTCATAAAATTATTATTAATGAAAACATTATAATTAGCATAATTATAGGTAAAGTTTTTTTTCGTGGCAACAATTCTTAAACATAGCCTACTAAAGTGATACGTTAACTTAGACGACAAAAGTTTTACCTCTCAATCCGATGCCATGTATTGACTCACATAATGTTAGTCATGTTAGTTTAGGTATGTGAGACAATAACCTAGATTAATACAGTTTGCGATTATTTATTACACGGAACTCTGACCCTTATGAAAATTAACAATGGTTTTATTATAATAAAAGTGTAGTAACCATGTGTTTTTTTTTGGCTAAGTGATTAATGTACCATTTATATAACTACAGTTTTATCACAAATACCATGGTTAAACTATGGTTAGAGTAGCAACACCATGGTTAAATTGTGGTTACCATGGTTTAACTATATTACCATGTTTTTGGTTTTATTTGTAGTAAAACCCATGGTTCATTTCCGTAAGGGGAAATATGTGGATTTCTGTGAAAACAGAGGAAAAAGTAATTTCTGTCACTGCAGACTCACTGAACAAGTGAGTCAAATGAGTCAAAACAAGTGATATGATCACTTGTCTAATGTAAAACGCCTGCAATTGTCCATATTGAGGAGTATGGTTCTTGATATTGATATGTAAATCACATATAAAGTATGTAAATGTCATGGGATCGCAAGTCTCAAAGAACCTACGATCAGGTTAAAATAAACCGGTTCACCAATTTTGAAACAAAATGATTCCCGGAAAAGAATCGACTTCTCAGGGCCGCGACTGCGATAACTTTCAAAGATTGCCGTGTGCTGGGCCAGTGAGGTCATTTGATGCATGTGTGGTATAAAAATTATTTTTACATACATACATAAATTAGTTATTGTTAAGTGATGTAATTCAAAATGTCTTTTTTTTTCCTAGCACATGGATACATTTGTGAGGGAAAAACTCCTCGAGTGGCAGTTACCCTGTCTTATCAACAATTTTAAGCGCAAGTTCATGTTTCTTTTGCAGCTTTTACACTAACTTTAGTATATATTTGTTATTGCTGGTCCTGTTTCTGAGATGTCATCTCTCTTTTCTACAGAGAATAGTTAAAATATTTTAAAATGATTTTCCATTTTGCTGACTTTTTGCTGAAGTTTGAAATTGAATTGTCAATTTCACTCTGTTTTTAAACATCTAAACATGTAATAGTTAAACATATAAATGCCATTGTATAGAAACAAATCTTAATTTATTCAAAATGTGTTTGACAATATTTAACTACTTTGTCAGTTAGCACTTAAAATGAATTTTTGCATTTAAATTTATTTGTGCAGTTTTCATTGTTGCCCATTTTAACACATTTGTGTGCTGGGCCAGTTGACAAACATTAAAAATGATTCTTTTAACAGTCCAAACATGTATTCTTCATTATTTGTTATGTCATGATTGTCTAGTTTTACAGTAATGCATGGGAGAAATTGTAAGAATAACTCAGCAAGAATAACCCAGAATAGCAAATCCATTAATGGTAAAAATTGGCTACATCTTGGGTTTTCTCTAACCCAGCCTGCTGGGTTAAAATGCCACTGGGTTCATTTAACCCAGCATGTGTTCTGTCCAATATTTACCCAGCGCTGGGTTGCCAATTGGGTTGTTTTTAACCCAACCAATTTTAGAGTGTATACTACCTTGGCAGCTGAAGCAGAGGAAAGGGGCTGGAGCGTGAAGGTGTGTCCAGTGGAGGTAAGCTGCAGGGGCTATATTTCTAATTCTACTGCAAGGCTGCTAAAGTAAACCGGCATTAGAGTGCAGGCACAGAGAAAGACAATCAATCAAAGAACTTGCCACAGTTTCTGAAAGGAATAGTCACTGGCTGTGGTTGAGAAGAAAGGAGATAGCATGGGGAGTCAAATGACCACTTGGTCACCTTACGACACGCACCCAGGTCTGATCAGCCTGTGGTGGGCCTGCCTCGGTGGAGGGTGTCTTGTGGTAAATGACCAAAACACCCAAAGAAGCCAAGGTGCACAACTGAAGATGTGTCGTAGGAGGAAACAGCAAGAAGTGGTCACCAATGAAACCCTCTAACTTAGATGATGCCTCAAAACCCACTCATGGCAAGTACTGCATTGAATCAGTTGGGATTGTAACATCTAGTCCTACTGTGTAATTTGTGTTAGAATAATCAAAGTCTTGTTTGTATTTAAAGAGAAGTGTTCTTGTGTGCTTATGTGCTTATGAATTTTATGTCTAAAACTGCTGATCTATGATACCTTGCTATTGAATAGTGTTTTCACCAGGGTTGTGGACTCGAGTCACATGACTTGGACTCGAGTCCCAAATTGGATGACTTGCGACTCGATTTGACAATCAAAGATGACTTGCGACTCGACTTAGACAGCAATGACTCGCGACTTGACCCCTCTGACTTGGAAAGACTTGACCTACCTTCTAAATGGTCAGAGAATTGTAATGATCACTGTAGGATTGTCTCTGCAGCGCATGATCACACCACTAAAAGTAGCGCTGCTTTCGCTCTTGTGGCACTGAGCCAGAGAGGCACTCAGCGAGCACTTGTCAGTGCAGAGGGGAGGGCTTTGGGGGCTCGAGCCCCTGCCCTTTTTGAAAATGAATCAAAAGTGCATCTCTCAACAATCATCAATAATATTGTGGCCAATAAAACTGAATTTGAATTATAATATAACAATGTGTACAAAACAGTAATAAAGCGCTCAAAAGTCGGAAAATTCCAGTTTCTTTTACTTCAGTCAGTCTGAAATGTCGTTGCCATGACGTGTTGCTATGGTGCGTGTCTTGCTTGACTGCTCACTCTGACACTGCCTCCTCTATATTTTATCCTTTTGTTGTAATTACTCTGCTCATTGTAAAAGTAAAATACAATAAATTTGTATCTGTAATCCCATATTCATAATTGTGACCAAACTGTCTGCTTGCAACTAGGCTCGCGAGCCATATTAAGTGAATGTGAATGCCTGTGCCTCGATGGGAGGAAAAAACAAGCCAAACAATCATGAAAACCTTTTTTAAACCTTTTTCATCATTAGTCAAAGCTATTATTCTAAGTGTAGGCTGTCAAGAAGGTGGCAAGAGAGGCAGTGTCTCCTCAAAAAACTGGATTAAACAATATATAATATTACAAAAATAAAACAAATGTTAGGGTTAGGGTTAGTGTAAAAATTACTTGGTTTTTATAAAATAACACTGTCCAACAGCGACACCTACAGCCCATTGACTTAAGATCGGTTATGATTAGATATGATTGGTTCACGCAATAAATCCCGCCTCTTGATTTCATGCACGTTCTCAAATCGGCTAATTAAAGACTAATTATAAGTGTGAGCACTATATGATAACCAAGATGGCGCCACCGTGTTCGGTCGCCGTTCAGGTCGCTCCGCGAAGACTTTACATTTCACTGCCGGTTGTATATTCTGTATATAACAGTGTATGTGACAAATAAAACTCTTGAATCTTGAATCTATATAATTTCTCATTGTTTTCTAGATCAGCTGTTATTTAGAACGTTTGTCTGTGTAGTGTAGTGTAGTGTGCTGTGTGGTGAAGTAGCGTCACGTGGTGGTCACGTGGTGGTCATGTGGTGGTTCGACGAGACGTGGCCAACTGTATTCAATAACGAGTGTGTATAAATAGAGTAGTACTCTGCAGCAGCCCTAGTGTGAAGCCCTCATCGTGTGAAGACCGAAGAGTGTAAAGACCAGCGACTCTACTCTGTGCGACTCCACTCAAGCAAGGACACTGACAAGGAACTTGTGTATAGCTTTCCTTTCACTTTAACCCCTTTTGTATTTAGCTTGTTTTCATCTGTTTATTTCTCTGACTCGTATTCACCATGTGCTTTCAAATCTCTACTATTACTACTACCGGCCCGTAAATCACGCTCTGTGTATTCAAGACGCCGTAATCCTAATAATCTGCTTATGGTACCGATTTCCTCTGCCACTTTACTGTCCATTCCAATTGGTCTCTGGAATTGCCAGTCTGCTGTAAACAAAGCAGACTTTATTTCATCTATCTCCGCTCATTCAAATCTCAGTCTCATGGCCCTAACTGAGACCTGGATCAAACCAGAGGACACGGCCACTCCTGCGGCCCTCTCAAATAATTTCACTTTTTCCTCACACCCCTCGCCCGATTGGGAGGGGTGGGGGTACTGGTTTGCTCATCTCAAATGATTGGAAATTTGAGTCCATACCATCTCTATTTGGCAGCAGTTCATTTGAATCACTATCACTCACCCTGCTAAAATCCATGTTGTAGTTGTTTATCACCCGCCAGGTCAACTGGGTAACTTCCTGGAGGAGTTGGATATGTTACTCTCCAACTTTCCTGAAGATGGCACTCCCCTGGTACTACTTGGTGACTTCAACATCCACCTTGAGAAACACCAGGCTGCAGATTTCACCTTAAGTGAGTGTCTACTACGGCTACTCACAAATCAGGTAACCATTTGGACCTTATCTACACACGCTACTGCTCCACAGACAACACTTTAGTTACTCCATTGCACACCTCCGACCACTTCCTCATCACTCTTAACCTCATACTGACTCCTGACACAACACACACTAATCCGCAGATCACCTTTCGGCGTAATCTACGTTCGCTCTCCTCCTCTCACCTATCCACTATGGTTTCATCCTCACTTCCTCCACTGTCTCAGTTCTCAGCACTGGAGACTAAACAGTGCTAATGACACTCTTTGCTCCACTCTAACATCTTGCTTAGACAGCTTTTGCCCCCTTTCATCCAGACCAGCCCGTACCACCCCCTCTGCCCCCTGGCTGTCTGATGTTCTCCGTGAACATTGCTCTGGACTCAGGGCGGCAGAGAGGAACTGGCGCAAATCAAATAACTTTACTGACCTTATCTTATATCAGTCTCTTATCACTTTCTCTGCAAATGTCTCCACTGCCAAAACTACATACTATCACAACAAAATCAACAACTGCTCTGACTCTCTCACCTTTTTCAAAACATTCTCCTCTCTTCTTTGTCCTCCTCTCCCCACTCCATCATCAACTTTTACAGTTGATGACTTTGCATCATTCTTCATAAACAAAACCTCATCCATCAGCAGCCAATTCTCCACACCACATACTGACACACACATCTCAACAACTAACATACACATGCTCCCCTCCTTCTCTATGCTCTCTGAAGCAGAAATCTCCCAACCACCCCACTACCTGTCCGCTTGATCCTATCCCCACTCACCTGCTTCAGGCCATTTCTTCTTCAATTACTCCTGCACTCATTCACATTGTCAATACCTCTCTTCACACCAGGACCTTTCCCACAGCATTTAAGCAGGCTCGGGTTACCCCACTGCTTAAGGAACCCTCTCTGAATCCAGCACTTATAGAAAACTACAGACTGGTATCCCTTCTTGCTTTTATTGCAAAAACACACAAGCAAGTTGTGTTCAACCAACACTCAATGTTTCTTGAACAGAACAACCTCCTGGACAACAACCAATCCGGCTTCAAAACCGGCCACTCGACTGAGACTGCCCTGCTCTTGGTTACTGAAGCACTGAGACAGGCAAGGGCAGCTTCCAAATCCACAGTACTCATCTTACTGTATTTGTCTGCAGCTTTTGACACAGTTAACCACCAGATCCTCCTGTCAACTCTCGTGAAGATAGGCATCTCAGGAACTGCTCTCCAGTGGATCAAGTCTTATCTCTCAGATAGGTCCTTCAGGGTGTCACGGAGAGGTGAAGTGTCTAAGTCACATCATCAAGCTACTGGAGTTGCCCAGTGCTTGGACCACTTCTCTTCTCCATCTACATGTCATCACTGGGATCTGTCATCCAGAAACATGGCTTTTCCTATCACTACTATGCTGATGACACTCAACTCTACTTCTCATTTCAACCAGATGATCCCACAGTTGGTGTTCGTATCGCTGCCTGCCTGATAGATATTTCTGCCTGGATGAAGGAACAACACCTTCAACTCAATCTGGCAAGACAGAACAGCTTGTGGTCTCAGCCAACCCAGCACTTCATCATACTCTCTCCATTCAGCTCGGTTCATCATCCATAACTCCGTCTAGGACAGCCAAGAACCTTGGAGTTGTGATTGATGATCAGCTAAAATTCACTGACCACATCACTGCAACAACCCGGTCCTGCCGATCTGCCTTATACAACATTAGGAAGATTAGACCCTTCCTATCAGAGCAGGCCACACAACTCCTGGTACAAGCTCCTGTTCTCTCCAGACTGGACTACTGTAATGCTCTTCTAGAGGGCCTTCCAGCATGCACTATCAAACCCTTGCAACTGATCCAGAATGCAGTGGTGAGAGTGGTCTTTAATGAGCCGAAGAGAGCGCATGTCACGCCTCTCTTCATCAGTCTGCACTGGCTGCCAATAGCCGCTCGAATCAAATTCAAGGCACTGGTGCTCGCCTACAAGGCAACCACTGGCTCTGCACAAACATACCTAAACTCGCTTGTTCAGACTTACACACCCTCCAGAAGCTTGCCTTCTGCAAGTGAACGGTGCCTTGTGGTGCCATCCCAAAAAGGCATGAAATCCCTCACAAGGACCTTTTTCTGGACCGTTCCCACCTGGTGGAATGACCTGCCTGTCTCAATTTGAGCAGCCGAGTCGGTAGCCATTTTCAAAAAAATATCTTAAAACGTATCTTTTCCAGCAGCACCTGACCAATAAAGAATAGCACTTATCACTGTGTGATATTTATACACCAAGGATTTGTGCCTGCAGAGCAGGGACCTCCAGGTTGTGAAATCTAGTAAATGTAGACGATGAGGACCAACCTGCCACTCTACAAATATAATTGATAGAAACTGGACCATGCCCAGGAAGAGGCCATGCCTCTGGTGGAGTGCACCTTGATACCTATGGGGCATTGTAGACCCATAGAATCATGCGCTAACGCAATAGCGTCAACCAGCCATCTGGATAGGCTTTGCTTGGTGACTGGACGATCGTGCGGCCACCATATGTACGCTCAACATATATTCTGAGCGCCCTGACTGGGCAGAGCAGGTGTAATTGTCCCTCGTCCTCCGCGGGGGGGAGGGCAGAGAGGGTAACCACTTGTGCTTTAAACGGTGTTGAAAGCACTTTGGGCACATACCCGTGTCTTGGTTTGAGGATGACTTTGGAGTCTCCTGGGTCAAACTCCAGACAGGAAGCGTTCACGGAGAGCGCTTGTATGTCACCCACACGTTTAACTGACACTAGTGCTAACAGTAGGGTGGTCTTAAATGTGAGTGGCTTTAATTAGGCCGTCTGCAACAGCTCGAAAGGAGGCTCTTTAAGTACTCGTAGGACCAGAGAGAGGTCCCAGGAGGGCACCGTAGGAGGCCTGGGGGATTCAGCCTTCTGGCTCCCTTTAAGAAACACACAATTATGTTGTTTCTTCCTACTGATTGGCCAGCTATCGCTGAGTGAAAGGCAGTCGATAGCTGCCAAGTAGACTTTGAGCGTGGATGGGGTCCTTCCCGCATCCAACAGCTCTTGAAGAAAAACCTCAGAAAATCACATGATAATGGTTCCTGGCTTCTGGTTGAACACCAAATCAGAAAACACAGACCATTTGAAAGCATAGAGACGCCTGGTTGACGGAGCTCTAGCTTCACTGATGCTCAGGACATTCGCTAGGAGGTGGCTGGGCGCCCTTTGAGTGGTCATACGTGCAGCGCCCATAGTTTGGGGTGGGGGTGCCAGATTGTCCCGTTTGCTTGAGAAAGGAGGTCTTTCCTCAGCGGGATTGGCCATGGGGCTGCTGACAGCAGCTGGACCAACTCTGGGAACTAAAACTGGGTCCACCAGAGTGGGCGAGGGGAAGGAGTGGAACTGGAGGGAAGGCATAAAGCAGGCAGCTGGGCCATGGGTGGGCCAGCGCATCCTTGCTCTTTGAAAAATATATTGGGCAATGAGTGTTGTCTTCGGAGGCGAAAAGGTCAACCTCTGCCCTCCCGAAAACTTCCCATATCATTTGAACCATCTGGGGATGGAGGGTCCACTCCCCTGGGGTCACAAGGCCCCTGGAGAGCATGTCTGCTCCCTGGTTAATTTTGCCTGGCACATGCACCGCTCTCAGCGATTGCAGGTTGTCCTCTGCCCATAGGAGGAGACCTCTGACCAGCTGGTTGAGTCACCTCAATCTGAGCCCACCCTGGTGATTTATGTAGGAAACCACTGTTGCCTGTAGGGACCAAGACATGATGAGGTAGGAAGGTCTTGAGGGCTAGCACCACTGCCAGCATTTCTAGGCAGTTTATGTGCAACTGCGACTCCGCGCTCAACCATGAGCCGAAGGCCGGTTTGCCCTCGCACAAAAGCACCCCAACCATCTTGATACCGTCCCCAAGTTCACCCCTGCCTCGTGTAGGTGGGGTTTTGACCAAGGGGTCAGGGTTTTGAGACAGCCGTGGCCCACTTTGATCCAAAGTTGGCCTGAGCGCCAAGCTTGGGGAGGAACCCGTGGTTTCAGCCAGTACTGCAGGGGACGCATATGCAGCATACCCAGCGGAAGTACTGGGGAGGCTGAGGCCATAAGGCCCAGCATTCTGTGAAAGGTTTTTAAGGGTCTTTTGGTTCCAGTTTTAAACTACTGGAGCTGCTGGATAGAGTGTGTTCGTTCGACAGCCACGCCCTTATTTTCAGCCATAGATCCAGCACAACTAGGCTGGCCATAGATCGTCAAATGGCTTGGGCGGTGGCTTTGGTAGCGCGAAGGGCCAGGTCTGTGGCGCTTCTGAGATTGCGGAAAGCTTCCTGATCTGCTCTATTCTCATCCATAGTGCGGAGGAATTTAGCTTGGAATACTTGCAGGACCACCATCGAGTGGAGGGCGGAGGGAGCCTGCTTGGCTGACGGAAGCGTAAGTCGCTCCGTCACTAAGATGTAGAAGGGGCGGGGTCATCCATGAAGCCTGACCAATCCTCCGCATCTGAAGCAGCCAGCGACACTGAGTCATTGTGACGCTCTTGCGTGTCGTCGTCAGACACACTGAAAGAGACCTGGCCCTCAGTGTCGAGCGGAGGGTGCAGGTCTGTTCGTGAGAACATCACCGGAGATATGTTCTCTTGAGGTGAAAGCGAGTCACGCGGGCACTGGGACGAGTTCACTCAGAATACTCAGCCCTCTGAATCAGCCGCTTTTTCTGCCGAGGCTCAGATGGGAAAGGGAACGGGAGAGCAAGAGGGGCGGGGTTGCGCTCTGAGAAGAGCGCTATCCGTGAGCGGAGGAGATGGGCATGCTCTTGCAGTGAGAGCAGCCTGACCCGGTGAGAGCTGCATCCGCGTGGGCTTTACCCAGAGAGAGTACACACTCGCCGTGGCCGTCCTCCTCGTGCAGTTCCGAACTGCACATGCCACAAAGGTGGCTCGACATTAAAATGTTGTTTGCTCTTTTTCAAATTAGTCAGAAAAAGGATACACCGAAGTGCCGGAGAGCGCAGGAGAGACACTCCACGCCACTGACTCTCTCGCAGGAAGGCCGGGCTGGCTAACTCACTGTTCCGCTGCAGGCTCACTGTTCTCGGTGAAGGTGAAGCTTTCAATGGAGAGATCAACGAGGATGAGTAGACCGTCCCCGAAGGAGAAAAATCTGAATATATGGCAATGCGAGTGTCTTTTATAGGCAGATGCCCCGCCCATATTGTCGGGTTCTGCGCTCAGCTTCGCGGGATCAGCACCGATTGGTTTGCGTAGTTACACCACTCTGCCATTGGTTCATGCAGTTCCCACTAGCCAGCCAATAGCGTGCAAGAGCCCTCTTCACTGCTATGGCTGTGCAGTAGCACTGCAGGATTTTATAAGCTTTCAGTAAAATCGGGGAACGAGTTAACCCCCTGGCGTCTTCGGCGCAGTACGACTGCCGTTCGAAAGGGAACACCACAACCAGACTATAACCCACAGTCTGACCCAGGAGAACTGGTTAATCACATAATCTCATCTATAACATATTAGACAAATACTGTCCTCTCAACTCTGATCAGTTCTGTGTTTTCAGTCTTATTTCCTTTTAAAAGTTATTTTGAGGAGTAAAGGTGTTTTAATCAGTGTGCCTGGAAAGAAAGTAATGTTTACAAACCCTGATTTGATGAAGTGATTTTGAGGATGACAAAAACAAAACTATTCTAGACAAATCATCACTCACATTTCAGGATTTGCAAAATAAATGTATTTGTTCGATATTGTTTCATACGTTAGTAATAGAAATTAAAGATTTTCATTGTTTTTAATTCAGTTAAAATTCAGTTGATATTGGGTTTGATCAAATTTCTTTATTGTTTAATCTCATTTAATGTGTCATCATTGATTTTGTAATAAATAAATACAGATAAAGAGAAGCATGAGGCAGAATGAGTGAAGAAAGACTTTGAGAAGGAAACCAACCTGTTTGTTCCTCAGTATCTTCATGTTTGACTCTGAATGTTTCTTCAATCTTCACGTCTTCTCTCTCCTCTTTAATAAACGCCATCTTTATAATAGTGATGTCACGTGGATCGCAGTCGCTTCACCAGGAGTTTTTCTGTGTGTTTGGACACTCTGTCATATTTAAGATGAGAATAATGAACAGAAAGAAAACACATCCAAACTAAATCTCTGGAGTGCGTCTCAATCAGCTCTAGTTCAGTAGTCAGCGCACTGGTAAGGGAGTCAGAGTGAGTGACCTGACTTAAATGACCTGATGAGACTAAAAACATTACAAATTAATAAAGGAACACAACTCATATTTAGGCATGTATGATTGACATGATTATATTGAATGGAACATTATCAGTTGATTTGTGGAAGTTGTCATTACACACGTTTGTGCTGGTGTTCTTGTTCACTTACACTGGTGAACTGCAGGTGACTCTGAATCATTTGATTCAATTGAATCTGAATTGGTTTCGAAAAGCTCCGTTTCTCTATCAGTACTTGCCAGAGAGCAAACAGCGGTTCATGATGAACTGACTCACAATATAAAGAGCGAAATGAGACGCACCTTTCCTGTTACTCGCGTTTACACACAAACACTGTTCATTACTTTATTTATGCACATAACTCGATCAAACTATGTTCATTACTGTTAAATAAATACATTACCATGCTGAGTATTTTTTTATATATATAATTTTCAAGGTTCTCTATAAAACTGTCTGAACGGGTTGTATTGATTTAAACACTTTAAATGATTAAAAACGCAAACCTTTCTTCAGCAGAATCACAGATGCTGGAGCGCGGCGCCGCCTTATGACGTCATGTCGCCACACCAAAATAAAAGTCCCGTTCACACGAAATAGAAATTCACATACAGAAAACACATCCAAATGATGAGATAAATGATTCAAAGGATAAATAGCAGATTCCCAAAGCTATCAACACCACTGATCCCTGGTGAAAATAAGTATACTTTATTGTATTTCACATATATTCCCTTTTCAAACCTATATTGCAAATATACTAACAATTTTTTTGTTTACCATCTTTAAATATATAAAAAGTATATGACCATCTGGGGATTACCATATTTTCACAATACAACTTTTAACACATAATTGTATAATTGTAACACAATTGAAATGTACTACATTTCAAAAATATATTTTTGAATTGTTTTTTTAATGAAAGTTGTGTCATTTTTTAAGTGTATTTATTTGAACATAACAATATATTTGTAGTATTGTGGGATTACAAATTTAAGTATCTAAGAAACTAAGGGAAGTACATTTTGTTGCTTACTGCCTGCAGCCAATCAGAGGCAGAGCTGCTGACGGTATCTTGATGGCGACAATACTGGATCGGAATAAAATGGCCTACCCAATCCCGAAAAGCACTTTTGACAAATGTAATACATTCTTGCTGAATGAAACGATTAATTTCTTTAAAACAAATTGTTACTGACCCCAAACTTTTGAACGGTAGTGAAAATGCTACCAAAGCTTTCGATGGTTTGTGTGTAACAATTGACATTTATTTATATGACGTTAAAATTATTTTTAGGATAAAATTGTGCATTAATAGGTTAAGCAAAACAAATGTGTTTTTTTTTTTTTCTTTGGTTTCCGGACACGCCAAATCACGGCAGCACAAAACTCTGGGATTAAAAATCAAACTGCTCGATTTGTATGAAGACATTGATGAATCATCTACTTCTATACACCACCAGATAACGAACAAGCTAAAAGAGACCTACAGCTTGATATGATTTCTGCATACACTGCTGATAATGCAAGTGTTAATTATGGCAAACACAATTCTGTTTTCTGTTTTGTGTACCAACAAGATGGTTAAGTATATGGCCTGTTGTCTCAAGGCTACATGATAGCTGGTCTGCAATCAAAGCTTATTTTTTGTCACTGGAGGAGGAACATTGTCCGAAGATGCTATGGAAACTATTTAAACAGGATCAAGACAGTGAGGGGCATCCTCTTGAGTTACAGGCTTACCAGTGCTTCCTCAATAATGGACTGAAAATATTCCATGAGGTGGTTCTACTTTTGGAGGGAGATGGTCGTACTGTCTGTTGAGCTATATGAAATTATGTCCACTCTCAGAACAAAACTTCAACAGCGACAAGTGGACAGCTTTTTTGGTGTAGAGACCAGTGCTCTCCTGAGAGAGAACAGTTCACAGACCAAAAGAGAGCAGCAACCAAACAGGATTTTTCCAATTTCTATGAGTCTGCACTCTGCTACCTTGAAAAATGGTACGACTTCTCAGACAACAACTACCACAAGAATGTTGCAGCCTTGGGGCTGAAGAGAGAGTTCACATTCTCCCATCTTTGTGATGTGGTGGAAATCCTTCAGATAAAGGAAAAACTGGACATAGATGAACTGTATGAAGCCTCTGAGTACTTTTAAATGTCTTTTGCAAAGTGCTTTAAACAAGTCTTGTAAGTGCTTTTCTTGATTTTATCTTCATTAATTGTTTTGTATTACTGTTATTTTTATTTTTTTATTTTTTTTTGTGGTTATTTATGTATGAAATTCTATGTGCTGCCATCTTGACCAGGTCTCCCTTGAAGAAGAGATGGAATATCTCAATGTGATCTCCTGGTTAAATAATGGATAAATAAATAAAATACTGTCTTACTTTGCCACACCAACAGGAAATGATAAAGACAACAGCTCCTGTTGCTAAGAAGTGGTCAACCTTGCTCCAAGGCACACATACACCAAATTTGACTGCAATTGCATCCTTTCTCTTAAGTATCCCTGTTACCAATGCATTTGTGGAGAGACTTTTTTTTCCTGATGGCAGCGGCATGGACTGACCAACAAAACCGGTGCTCTGTAGACCACATCAAGTGTGAAATTCGTGTCAAGAACAACTTTGGATACAGCTGTAAAGAGTTCTACAGCTATGTGCTTAAGCAGAAGGCCCTATACTGAAAGCTGCACGCTCAAATAAAAAGAACAAAAATTCAAGAACAAGTAAGGTAAAATTAATTCTTCACAATATAGAATATACGCTGAACAAAATTATAAACACAACATTTTTGTTTTTGCCCCCATTTTTTCATGAGCTGAACTCAAAGATCTAAGACTTTTTCTATGTACACAAAAGGCCTATTTTTCTCAAATTTTGTTCACAAATCTGTCTAAATCGGTATTAGTGAGCACTTCTCCTTTGCCGAGATAATCCATCCACCTCACAGGTGTGGCATATCAAGATGCTGATTAGACAGCATGATTATTGCACAGGTGTGCCTTAGGCTGGCCACAATAAAAGGCCACTCTAAAATGTGCAGTTTTATCATACAGCACAATGCCACAGATGTCGCACGTTTTGAGGTAGCGTGGAAGTGGCATGCTGACAGCAGGATTGTCTACCAGAGCTGTTGCCTGTGAATTGAATGTTCATTTCTCTACCATAAGCTGTCTCAAAAGGCGTTTCAGAGAATTTGGCAGTACATCGAACCGGCCTCAAAACCGCAGACCACATGTAACCACACCAGTCCAGGACCTCCACATCCAGCATCTTCACCTCCAAGATCATCTGAGACCAGCCACCCGGACAGCTGCTGCAACAATCGGTTTGCATAACCAAAGAATTTCTGCACAAACTGTCAGAAAACGTCTAAGGGAAGCTCATCTGCATGCTCGTCGTCCTCATCAGGGTCTTGACCTGACTGCAGGTTGTCATTGTTACCGAGTGGGCAAAGTGGACAAATGCTCACAATCGATGGCGTCTGGCACTTTGGAGAGGTGTTCTTTTCACGGATGAATCCCGGTTTTAACTGTACAAGGCAGATGGCAGACAGTGTGTATGGTGTCGTGTGGGTGAGCAGTTTACTGATGTCAACGTTGTGGATTGAGTGGCCCATGGTGGCAGTGGGGTTATGATATGGGCAGGTGTATGTTATGGACAGGCCCGGTTCTACGGGGGTAAGTTTCCCCAAATGCAAGCAAAAGCACCCCCAGTAGATACTTGTAACAAAGTTCAAATAGCAAGGAGGAAGAAGACAAGGGTCAGCGTAACTGGGACTTGTGCTTTTATTCAAAACTCTCTTTGTCCACCACAAAGTAAACATTGCGCTCACAGCGCTCTCAAGAACTCATAACTATATAACTTGTTTCCAACCATCTATTCTCTCAGCTTTCCAGCTCCCAGTGTCCGCACGAGTTCCCAGTCAGTCTCTCTCTCCTCCATTGTTGATTCCCCTCTGGTTATATATCGTCTCTCCAAGCCAATCACTGTAATCAAACACAGGTGTTCATTATTTGAACTTGACCTGATGACCTGAACATTGCTGACAACTTCAGTTTTATAATGAAACTTTGTGAGATTGCGATGAACTGACAAAGCAACAGCGTTTTAGTAATCGTATAGTGATCTTAGCTCACTTTCGAGGTCACCGTTTATAAAATCCATTGAATAAAAGTTTTTTTCATGCGGCTAAAAGGATGGATTATTTTGGCAAAGGAGAAGTGCTCACTAACACAGATTTAGAGATATTTGTGAACAATATTTCAGAGGAATAGGCCTTTTGTGTACATATAAAAAGTCTTCACCTCATGAAAAATGGGCGCAAAAACAAAAGTGTTGCATTTACAATTTTATTCAGTGTAATGTGAGCCTCCAGTATGATTTTAATATTTGGTTGGTATGGTGCTGTTTTCTTGTGTTTAAGCCAGGTGTGCTCTCTTGTCCTGGGGTCCGTTCTTTGTACGTCGCTTAATACATCTGAGATTTGACAGATCCCAGTTCTTTTAATCATGATAACTGATCTCTGGATAATTTGGTTCTTCAAACAAATTTGCGGATTGGATTAAAATATCTGGATTAAGTTATCTAAGATTACTGCACGTTCTTGTGTTCACTGAAGAGGGCAGATGCATCGATACTCGAAACCACGATCAGCAATGCAGCGATTGGCTGGTGTCAAGACAGCAACGTATTGACATCATATAATTAAAATAAAAAAACTTGACAAATTACACAAAAAAAAAAAAAAAACATTGATGGTGGTCACCCTCAATACAGCCATGTCATAATTATTCAACCCCTATTCAACGCTGCTGTTTTTAAGTTGCTTATTTGTATGATATGGTAGAAAATTGTGTTAAAACACAATTAAGCCTTTGGGAACTATAACAAAACTGAATTAGCTTGTGCTGTTACTCATACATACATTTAACTCATGCATGTGCTAAAGTTGAGTAGAAAATATGGCCAAACCAAGAGTTCTCACAAAAGCCATAGAGAACATATTGTTTTATCATCTTTGAAAGTCTATGGCTACAAGAACATTTCCAAAACACTACAAGTTCATAAAGACTCAGCTGGCAGCCTTATTCATAAGTTTAAAATGTGTTGTACCAACCATTGATGAGAAAAAGCACATTATCATATAAAATCAATAAAATGTTTGATCAGAGCAACTGAGATAAACCCTCAGTTTAATGCCAAAGACTTTCAAGATGACCAGAAGAAAGGAGGAAAAAACAATTCAATGCAGAGTATAAGAACAGAGCTAGACAAGCATGGCCTTCATGTTGGGAAATCTTGCCAAATGCCACTCTTGACTAAGAGCAACATAAAAGGCCAACTTGAATATGCTAAACTTAACATGAAAACCAAAGATTTGTCAGTGATCTGGAATCTTTTTCAAGTGAGGAATGGGCCAAGATTGCAGTAGAGAGGGGATAGAAGCTTCTGTGTAATGGGTGTTTCCACACCTAACATGAATGTGATGCGGCGAAAAAGCATTTATTTTTTTCGCTTCAATGTCGTTTTTTTAAAAATCTCACAGTGACAGAAAAGGCTTCAACCAATCACATACAAGGAAACAAAGGTGACAAAATGTCTAGTAGGCTTGCTGCGACAGTCTGTGTTGCCGGTGTTCAGGCGAAACACCAGTTACATCACTTGCCCACCACGGCACCACCCCCACCGTCGTTTTGATTTTTATAGTAAAAAAAATTATTTGGTTCAGTTAGAGAACAGTAAAAGCTGAACGTGTCTGCTCAATACAGTGTGAGCCGAAACGAGTCGCAGCACAAACACAGCAGGAGTCAGATTTCATTCATCACGAGAGCGAAGAGCTGACAGACCAGATGATCGCAGAAGATTTGGTTTCAACGTGAAATGTAAAAGCGCCTATTTAAGGGAGTTTGTCATTGTACTGTTTTTGTTGTGTTTTTCATCAAGAATAATAGGCTAATGAACTCACAATTCAAGCAACCCCGCCTCGAATTGGTGCTAATTCTAAACCGAAAGTAAAATAAGCACGGCCGCACAGTGCGCACACATTTACGGCAGCACTGTCATTGATTCACGGCCGCACGGATGAGGAAGTGTCCATGTTTTCTCAGCTGTCACCGCAAATATTTTGAAATGTTGGCGCTCTGAAACGTCACAGATGTCACAAATTCGCATCACGGCTGATGTGAATGGTTTTGACGCAAACTATTCGCACGTGTAATATTCGCTTTTTCATTACGCGTCCGGTGTGAAAGACCCTTTACACGCACCATTTATTGGAGGTTATAAAGAATATAACATTTGACTGATAATTTTGGGCTTGAATAATTTTGAACACAAATGTTTAATGCCTATTTATTTATTTTAATTTCTTATCAACTTTACGTTCTCAGAATCACTCAAATGTGTATTAATATACTTTATATAATAGTTTACTGATGCCTTTGTTGAATTGTTTTCATATAATGTCTTGGCAGCAAAACATCTTGCAGGTCAAGGGGGTTGAATAACTTGCAACTGTGTATATATATATATATATATATATATATATATATATATATATATATATATATATATATATATATATATATATATATATATATATACATACATACATACATACATACATACATACACACACTCACCTAAAGGATTATTAGGAACACCTGTTCAATTTCTCATTAATGCAATTATCTAATCAAGCAATCACATGGCAGTTGCTTCAATGCATTTAGGGGTGTGGTCCTGGTCAAGACAATCTCCTGAACTCCAAACTGAATGTCAGAATGGGAAAGAAAGGTGATTTAAGCAATTTTGAGCGTGGCATGGTTGTTGGTGCCAGACGGGCCGGTCTGAGTATTTCACAATCTGCTCAGTTACTGGGATTTTCACGCACAACCATTTCTAGGGTTTACAAAGAATGGTGTGAAAAGGGAAAAACATCCAGTATGCGGCAGTCCTGTGGGCGAAAATGCCTTGTTGATGCTAGAGGTCAGAGAAGAATGGGCCGACTGATTCAAGCTGATAGAAGAGCAACTTTGACTGAAATAACCACTCGTTACAACCGTTGTGAAGCCACAACACGCACAACCTTGAGGCAGATGGGCTACAACAGAAGAAGACCCCACCGGGTACCACTCATCTCCACTACAAATAGGAAAAAGAGGTTACAATTTGCACGAGCTCACCAAAATTGGACAGTTGAAGACTGGAAAAATGTTGCCTGGTCTGATGAGTCTCGATTTCTGTTGAGACATTCAGATGGTAGAGTCAGAATTTGGCGTAAACAGAATGAGAACATGGATCCATCATACCTTGTTACCACTGTGCAGGCTGGTGGTGGTGTAATGGTGTGGGGGATGTTTTCTTTAGGCCCCTTAGTGCCAATTGGGCATCGTTTAAATGCCACGGCCTACCTGAGCATTGTTTCTGACCATGTCCATCCCTTTATGACCACCATGTACCCATTCTCTGATGGCTACTTCCAGCAGGATAATGCACCATGTCACAAAGCTCGAATCATTTCAAATTGGTTTCTTGAACAGGACAATGAGTTCACTGTACTAAAATGGCCCCCACAGTCACCAGATCTCAACCCAATAGAGCATCTTTGGGATGTGGTGGAACGGGAGCTTCGTGCCCTGGATGTGCATCCCACAAATCTCCATCAACTGAAAGATGCTATCCTATCAATATGGGCCAACATTTCTAAAGAATGCTTTCAGCACCTTGTTGAATCAATGCCATGTAGAATTAAGGCAGTTCTGAAGGTGAAAGGGGGTCAAACACAGTATTAGTATGGTGTTCCTAATAATCCTTTATGTGAGTGTATATAGGCCAATCATTGCATGTAATAAACGTATGTTCACTTGTTCTGCTGCTTCCCGATGGTCTCATTCACTCTCCCAGTAATTTAGGAACCAGTGAAGGGTCGTTACAGGGACTCTTTAACAAAGAACACAAACAGGCTCTCACATTTACATGACTTTTCATATGCATGTGTAAGTATGAGGTTTTTATTACACCGACCACAATTGAATTGTCTTTCTCCAGAGTGAATGCACTGATGATTGTTGAGATTGCTCCTTTTTCTAAACCCTTTGTCAACAGTTTGTGAAAACTGCTATTTCTTTTCAGAATGAATTTCCAAATGCCGTTTCAGGTTTGAGTGATATGAGAAACTCTTTTCACATTGAAGACACTTGTAAGGCTTCTCTCCAGTGTGAACCCGTATGTGAATCTTAAGGCTTCCTCTAACCGTGAAGCTCTTTCCACACTGAGGACAGGTGAAAGGCTTCTCTCCAGTGTGAATTCTCATATGATGATTAAGGTGTACTTTATATCTGAAGCTCTTCCCACACAGTTTGCAGGGGAAAGGCTTCTCTCCAGTGTGGACTGTCATGTGGACATCAAGTTCTTTTTTCTGTTTAAAACTCTTTCCACACTGAGAGCATATGAACGGCTTCTCTCCCGTGTGAACTCTCATGTGAATTTTAAGATTTCCTTGTAGTGAGAAGCTCTTCCCACAGTGTTGGCAGGTGTGAGGCTTCTCTCCAGTATGAACTCTTAAGTGGGCAATAAGGTTTTTATTTTGTGTGAATCTCTTTCCACACTGAGGGCATATGAATGTCTTCTCTCCAGTGTGGATGTCCAAGTGGACTTTAAGGGTTTTTTTCTGTGTAAATCTCTTTCCACACTGAGGGCATATGAACGGCTTCTCTCCAGTGTGAATGTTCAAGTGGACTTTAAGGCTGTCTTTTCGATTGAAACTTTTTCCACACTGTTGACAGGTCAAAGAGCTCTCTCCAGTGTGAATTCTCATATGGACTTTAAGGTTTTTTTTCTGTGTAAATCTCATTCCACACTGAGAGCATATGAACGGCTTCTCTCCAGTGTGGATGTTCAAGTGGACTTTAAGGCTGTCTTTTCGATTGAAACTTTTTCCACACTGTTGACAGGTCAAAGAGCTCTCTCCAGTGTGAATTCTCATGTGGACATTAAGGTTTTTTTTCTCTGTAAATCTCATTCCACACTGAGGGCATATGAACGGCTTCTCTCCAGTGTGGATGTTCATGTGGATTTTAAGGCTGTCTTTTCGTCTGAAACTCTTTCCACACTGTTGGCAGGTGAAAAGGCTCTCTCCAGTGTGATCGCTCATCTGGAGGTCTCCAGTTTCTGTTTTATGAGTCTGTGAGTGACTAACAGATTCTTCACCAGTCATGAAATCATGACATTTCTCATACTGATCTTTCTCTTCCATTTCATTCAGTTCTTGACTCTCTTCTTTCAGCTCCATCAGGTCTAGGGTGAAAAGAAACAAAAACAAATTAACACCATTTAGACACGTAAAATGTTCCTAGCATTATTCCCACTCATTTGCAGGGTCTGCTTCACACACACCTTTGATTTGGCACAGGTTTCACGCCGGATGCCCTTCCTGATACAACCCAGCACTGAGAGTGCTGGAACACATTCACACTCACACACAATCCTACAATTTGGTATATTGAATCCACCTGACCTGCATGTCTTTGGACATGCCGCCCATGGTGTTATTAAAACACAAAGATTTAATAACTATAATCCAAAGAACTGGCAAACAGACTGAGCAACGCACTAAATGTAGACTAGTAGACTAGAGTAGTGATTCAAACAAGATAATTAATGACACAGCTGATACAAACAAACTCATAATGACGGTGGCCATAGATATTAAAGAGTGGTGGGAAAACAAAGAAACACAGGAATTGATGAAATACAAACTAAAAGTCAGTGAAAACTCAAGTCTGTGAAATTGAAAGCCATTGTTGTGACGGAGAACAGAGGCGACGCTGAAGGGAAGGAGGAACCCGCTGCACCCGTAGGGGTGGGGGGATGGAGAGCAGCGGACAGCCCGAAAGTCCGTGGTGGAAGTAGAGTGACGACTGACCAAGGGGGAGCCGGTGGGATGAGGGAACCCAGTGACGCCACAAGGCCAAGGGTCTCCTATTGAGCCCGAAGGTGGGAGGGGCCAAGGTGCAGTCGACAGGTCGAGATGGAGCGAAGAGAACAGAGACCAGAGGCAGAGACGCAGGATCCTCTCACACGGACGCTGCAGGTGGATGCACGACCTGTGGCATCGACGTCACAGGGAGACGGAGCAGGGCTGTAGACATCCGGCAGCAACACTAAACTTGACAGAACAATGGGAAGAATAACACAGTCCATGCAGATCGATGAAATTAAGAAATAAAAGCTCATAGTCATTAGTGCTGTCCAGAAACAGCAATGATGAAGGTACCGGGTGGGACAGGGTGGGAGTCAGTCGATACTTCCTCATTGAAGTCTATCAGCCAGTCCTCATTTTCTGTACCCTCTACTCCCTCGTCCGCTGATGTCGTGGGCTCATACCCCTGGTCAGACTCACGATAGAGTTCCACTTTCAGGGCGAGGGTCAGCTCTGTCCTCTTCTCAGGCTCTGGCTGATGTGTCACGGCGGGTGGGAGCTCACACCAATTCTCCGCGGTCGGTGGTGGTGATTTTGGCTCTGGGTCTGGCTGTGCTCTGGACCGGGGCAAAACACTCTTCACTGGACCGTATCATAGTACTGGCCCTTGGCATATAGTCTTAAATCTAAACCTTGACTAACTGGGGCACAATACAGACTTTATCAAAGAATTTGCTGACTTTCTATCCGAGTTAGTACTGGCTGCAGATAAAGTACTAATTGTTGGTGAAAAATGAAAACGATAATGAAAAAGACGCATTGGGATTAGCATTTAGAGACATTCTAAACTGTATTGGAGTAAGGCAACACGTGTCAGGACCCACTCATCGCCTTAATCATACTCTAGACCTAATATTGTCACATGGAATAAATGTTGATACCATTGAAATTCTGCAGCATAGCGACGACATCTCAGATCATTACCTAGTATCATGTATACTTAATTTAGCTAAGGCTGCAAAGCCATCCCGTCGCTTCAAATATGGCAGAACTATCACTGCCGCCACTAAAGATTGCTTTTTAAATAATCTTCCTCATCAGTTTCATCTCCTCAGCATCCCAGATAGCCTAGAGGAACTCAATTTTGCAACGGAAACTATTGACTCTCTTTTTTCCAGCACTTTTGACACAGTTGCTCCCTGGCGCTTAAAGAAGATTAAAGAAAATAGTCCAATGCCGTGGTACAACGAGCACACCCAGGCCCTTAAAACAGCAGCCAGAAAAATGGATCGCAGCTGGAAGAAAACAAAACTAGAGGTTTTTCGTAATTCATGGAAAGAGAGCATGATCGCATACAGAAAGGCCGTAAAAACTGCTAGATCTGCTTATTTCTCGACTCTCTTAGAAGAAAACAAACACAACCCTAGGTATTTATTTGATACAGTGGCTAAGTTAACCAAAAATAAAGCTTCTACTTCTGATGGTTGTAAACAGCACAGCAGTAATGACTTTATGAACTTCTTTACGTGTAAGATCGATAATATTAGGAAGACAATTATAACCATGCAGCCGTCTACTACAGTGTCACATCAGACAGAGCATTGTTGTGTCACTGAGAAAAAATTACATTCACTGTTATAGGAGAGGAAGAATTGGCTAAACTCATTAAATCATCTAAATCAACAACATGTATGCTCAACCCTATACCGACTAGGCTATTAAAAGAGATGCTACCAGAGGTCATAGATCCTCTTCTTAATATCATTAACTCATCTTTGTCATTAGGATATGTACCGAAAACTTTTAAGTTGGCTATTAATCAAACCACTTATTAAAAAACCTCAACTTGATCCTACAGAATTAGTCAATTACAGGCCGATCTCAAATCTATCCTTCCTGTCAAAAATACTGGAAAAGGCAGTGTCTTCACAATTATGTTCCTTTTTAGAAAGAAATGGTATCTGTGAGGATTTCCAGTCAGGATTTAGACCGTATCATAGTACTGAGACTGCTCTCATCAGAGTTACAAATTATTTACTCTTATTATCCGATCGTGGTTGTCTCTATCTATTAGTGTTACTCGATCTTAGCGCTGCATTCGATACTATCGACCACAACATTCTTTTGAATAGACTCGAAAATTATGTTGGCATTAGTGGAACTGCATTGGCATGGCTTAAATCATACTTATCTGACCGTTATCAGTTTGTAGCAGTAAATGAAGAGATGTCACACCGATCACAAGTTCAGTATGGTGTACCGCAGGGCTCAGTGCTAGGACCGTTGCTCTTCACCCTGTACATGCTACCACTGGGAGATATCATTAGGAAGCATGGCATTAGTTTTCACTGTTATGCTGACGATACTCAGCTCTATATTTCTTCACGCCCTGACGAAACTTACCAATTCACAAGATTAACGGAATGCATAGCTGATATAAAACATTGGAAGTCTAGTAATTTCCTGCAACTTAATTCAGAAAAAACTTAATTTTTAATTATTGGACAAAAAAACTCTGCAAGTAGTAACCTAGAATACTGTCTAACACTCGATGGCTGCTCTGTCAAGTCCTCGTCGTCAGTTAGGAACCTGGGTGTGCTCTTTGATACCAAGCTTTCATTTGAAAGCCACGTTTCTAACATCTGTAAAACTGCATTCTACCATCTTAAAAATATATCTAAATTACGGCACATCCTTTCGATGCAAAATGCTGAACAGTTAATTCACGCATTCATGACCTCAAGGCTAGATTATTGTAATACTCTACTGGGTGGTTGCCCTGCTCGCTTATTAAACAAACTCAAGCTGGTCCAAAACGCAGCAGCTCAAGATCTTACTGGAAGTATGACCATATTAGTCAGGTTCTGTCAACACAGCATTGGCTCCCTATTAAATATCATATACATTTTAAAATCTTGCTAATTACTTACAAAGCACTGAATGGTTTAGCTCCCCAGTACTAGGACAAGCTCTTAACGCATTATAGTCCATCACGTCTATTGCGATCTCTGACATCTATGAAATCTGACACTCATCTATAACATATTAGACAAAAATACTGTCCTCTCAACTGTGTTTTTGTGAAGAGTTTTGAATATTGTCAGCTTCCATGTGCATCACACGAAAATGTGACAAACATTAAAAACAGCATTTATTATATTTCTTTCTCAAAATGAGAATGCGTTTTTCAGTCTTATTTCCTTTTTTGTTTGTTTTGTTTTTAGATACTGTTGCATAATTTTGTGATAGAAATGAATGATTATCAGTAATGGAAAGTTCGGATCATTTTACTGACTCGGATCTTTGAATCTTATTCATCAAAATGAACTAATCTTTTTTCCACGTCATCTTGTTTATTTCAGCAGAATATAATTAAAATATTACGTTAATAGCCAAATTCACCAACACATCAACTTACACAATGTTGATCACATTTAGAATAAGAAAAAAAAAAAATCCATTCTTCCCGTGACATCCCCATAAGCCAAGCTATGCAGTCCATACCGGATTCAAGATTCAAGAGTTTTATTTGTCACATATACCGTTATATACAGAATATACAACCGGCAGTGAAATGTAAACAGGTTCGCTCCATGGACAGTGCAAATTCACAGTTAAAAACACAAGAAGGAAATTATAATAGAAATAGAATAAAAAGTACTATATATATATATATATATATATATCTGTAGAATTATAAATAAATCAAGTCAAGTAGAAAAAAAATAAAAATAAAGAAGTGGAATAAAATAAGTGAAGTAAACTGTGCAGTGAGTAAACTGTAGACTTATAAATATGTGGTTAACAAATGTACAAAGAGTATAATGTGCAAACAGGTTTGTAACAGGTTGTTACACAGTAACAACAAGAACAGAAAGTGCAGTGCAAGGTCAGTATATCGATGGTCACGTGATGTTAGGTGACTGAGTTCAGGAGTCTGATGGCCTGGGGGAAGAAGCTCCTCCTGAGTCTCTCAGTTTTGGCCATCAGGTTTCGGAAGCGCTTACCAGATGGCAGCAGCGTGAAATGAGGGTTTGCAGGGTGATTAGAGTCCTTGATGATTTTAGTAGCTCTGCCTTTGCAGCGTTTGGTGTAGACGTCCTGCAGAGACAGGAGAGCTGACCCTGAGATACGCTCAGATAAGCGCACGACTCTTTTGTAGGGCTTTGCAGTCATGACTGGTGCTGTTCCCATACCACGATGTGATGCACTGGGTTAATACACTTTCTATCGCCCCTAAATAGAAAGTTTTCAGGATAGCTGGTGAAACCCTGAATTTCCTCAGCTGGCGCAGGTGGTACAGTCTTTGCCTGGCTTTTTTCACCTGTGTCTGAATGTGAGCAGTCCAGGTCAGGTCCTCGGAGATGTTTACACCCAGGTACTTGAAGCTGCTCACTCTCTCCAATGGTGACCCGCTGATCATGAGAGGGGAGTATGTCCATTGCGGTCTCTTCCTGAAGTCCGCAATCATTTCTTTGGTCTTGCCAACATTCAGAGAGAGAGACAGTTGTCCTGGCACCATGATGTTAGATGCTCCACCTCGTCCAAGTATGCCGTCTCATTGTTGTTGGAAATGAGGCCCAGGACAACAGTATCATCAGCAAATTTGATGATAGAGGTGGAGCTGTGTGTGGACAAACAGTCATGTGTGTAGAGAGAGTAGAGCAGGGGACTCAGGACACAGCCCTGTGGAGCTCCCACACTCAGGGAGATGGAGATGGAGGTGGACTGGCCTATTCTCACCACCTGAGGCCTGCCAGTGAGGAAGTCCTCAATCCAGTGGCAGAGAGAAGGATTCAGGCCGAGATCCAGGAGTTTGGCGGTTAGCTTAATGGGAACTATGGTGTTAAAGGCTGAGCTATAGTCAATAAATAGCAGCCTTACGTAGTTCCCACTTTTGCTGTCGATGTGAGTGAGGGAGGAGTGGAGGACATGAGAGATGGCATCTTCAGTCGATCTATTGGGACGATAGGCAAACTGAAGAGGGTCCAAAGTGTCAGGAATGAAGGAGCAAATGGTGTTTTTAATGAGTCTCTCAAAGACCTTCATGACTATAGACGTGAGAGCCACTGGATGATAGTCATTTAGGCAAGAGGGTTTACTGTTCTTAGGGACAGGGATGATGGTGGATTTTTTGAAGGAGGTGGGGACCACAGATGTAGCGAGGGACTCATTAAAGATAGATGTAAACAACCCAGCGAGCTGATCAGCACAGGACCGCAGAACACGGCATGAAATACCATCCGGCCCAGCAGCTTTCCTGACGTCCACACGCTTGAGTGCCCTCTGAACTTCATCCTCCGAGACAGAGATCACGTGGTTGTTGCTGCTCTGAGTGATTCCCTCTGAGTCCGGGACCGCGGGTGTGAGCCATGTTTCAGACAAACAATAGATGTTACAGTCTCTCATGTCCCGTTGAAAACTTATCCTGGCTCTAAGATCGTCCATCTTATTTTCCAAGGATTGGACATTTGCGAGCAGAATGCTCGGGAGAGGTGGGCTGAATGCCCTTTTCCTCAGTCTGTTGTGGATCCCCGCGCGTTTCCCACGGTGTTTCTTGATTCTTCGCCGTCAACTCTGGCCATTGTTCAACTCGGCGTTCCGAAGGATCTCAGATGGCCACAGAGGATCTGCGAAAGTGTCCTGAAACAGTCCAGTGTAGAGGTAACCAATGTCCAAAAGAGTTTTGCTGTCATAGCAGATCAATGCAGTTGATAAGTTTGTAAAAATTGAGAGCAAAAGAAAGTAAAATAGTAAATAAAAGCATAGTCTTCGCGGAGCAAGTGTGCAAGAAATATCCGGATGTATTCTAGATTAGCAAAAATGTCAGAGTATACACTGTGAGCTTACTGAACATGCTCAACTGCCCCATAAGGCATTGCAGGTTAACAATAGGTCGACACTGAGCAAAAGCAAAGCAAAAAGTTAGCTGAAAAAGAGGGAGCATGTTAAAAATTTTGGTAACGCTTTAGATTACGGCCTGGAAAGTACTGCGTAAGTAAAGCAAATTTACAGCATAACTTTTGGTAATTATAGTGTAACTATAAAGTACGTATGTGTAGGTTTAAGGGAATAATATGTAATATTGGGGGAATAAAGGGGTAACTATCAGGAAAATTAACAAATTATTTATACTGTAAGTATTTTTTAATCAAGGGGTAATTATCCGTATAGTTACAGGGTAAGTGTGAATCTGTGGCTGTAAATTAAAGTGGTGTTTGTTCCCCTCTTGTTTCATGTAGTTACAGGGTAAGTGTGAATCTACAGGCTGTAAATTAAAGTGGCGTTTGTTCCCCTCTTGTTTCATGTAGTTACAGGGTAAGTGTGAATCTACAGGCTGTAAATTAAAGTGGCGTTTGTTCCCCTCTTGTTTCATGTAGTTACAGGGTAAGTGTGAATCTACAGGCTGTAAATTAAAGTGGTGTTTGTGTTTCATGTAGTTACAGGGTAAGTGTGAATCTGTGGCTGTAAATTAAAGTGGTGTTTGTTCCCCTCTTGTTTCATGTAGTTACAGGGTAAGTGTGAATCTACAGGCTGTAAATTAAAGTGGTGTTTGTTCCCCTCTTGTTTCATGTAGTTACAGGGTAAGTGTGAATCTACAGGCTGTAAATTAAAGTGGCGTTTGTTCCCTCTTGTTTCATGTAGTTACAGGGTAAGTGTGAATCTACAGGCTGTAAATTAAAGTGGTGTTTGTTCCCCTCTTATTTCATGTAGTTACAGGGTAAGTGTGAATCTGTGGCTGTAAATTAAAGTGGTGTTTGTTCCCCTCTTGTTTCATGTAGTTACAGGGTAAGTGTGAATCTACAGGCTGTAAATTAAAGTGGTGTTTGTTCTCCTCTCGTTTCATGTAGTTACAGGGTAAGTGTGAATCTACAGGCTGTAAATTAAAGTGGTGTTTGTTCCCCTCTTGTTTCATGTTACAGGGTAAGTTGAATCTACAGGCTGTAAATTAAAGTGGCGTTTGTTCCCCTCTTGTTTCATGTAGTTACAGGGTAAGTGTGAATCTACAGGCTGTAAATTAAAGTGGTGTTTGTTCCCCTCTTGTTTCATGTAGTTACAGGGTAAGTGTGAATCTACAGGCTGTAAATTAAAGTGGTGTTTGTTCCCCTCTTATTTCATGTAGTTACAGGGTAAGTGTGAATCTGTGGCTGTAAATTAAAGTGGTGTTTGTTCCCCTCTTGTTTCATGTAGTTACAGGGTAAGTGTGAATCTACAGGCTGTAAATTAAAGTGGTGTTTGTTCCCCTCTTATTTCATGTAGTTACAGGGTAAGTGTGAATCTACAGGCTGTAAATTAAAGTGGTGTTTGTTCCCCTCTTGTTTCATGTAGTTACAGGGTAAGTGTGAATCTGTGGCTGTAAATTAAAGTGGTGTTTGTTCCCCTCTTGTTTCATGTAGTTACAGGGTAAGTGTGAATCTGTGGCTGTAAATTAAAGTGGTGTTTGTTCCCCTCTTATTTCATGTAGTTACAGGGTAAGTGTGAATCTGTGGCTGTAAATTAAACACTTTTCCCATCGCATATCAGATCAGAAGGGCATTTATTTTCAATAAAAATTAAGAAAATATTAGAAAAGTGGAAATAAAGTGTCTAATGTATTTAATAATAAGTGTTTATCAGGTAGGTAAACAGACATTTGCTGAATTAGAGATGATAAAAGTGAGTGGGTCCGATATCATTGGTCTTAAAAAGGGGGTGGGTCTTGTCTCATCCACATACAATGGTTCCGACACCTATGATAGTACTACATTAACACTTCAGCTACTACTATTAACTAATATAGAAACAAGCTAAACTAAACAGTAAGTAATATCACATTTAGGAGAATTGAATCAATAATTACTGAATGAGATTAGCCTCATTACCAACTACTACTAACAAATTATAAAGAACATTATTGTCAGTCAGCTTTTTTACACTGAATAAGGTCATAAAATGCAATTAGTTAATAGTAGTAGCCGAAGTGTTAATGTAGTACTACTCATTAGTCCTGCATTACTTCCTGCATAGTTATGTAGCAAGTGTTACCTTGCTTTTAATTCAAAAGTAAATATCGGGTTTCATGTTACACAAAATAATTGTTTTGGCAATTGATTATTTTTCTAATTTAATGTGTGACATGACACTCTTTTTGTCACGAGACAAATAATACCGATAAAGAGAAGCATGAGGCAGAATGAGTGAAGAAAGACTTTGAGAAGGAAACCAACCTGTTTGTTCCTCAGTATCTTCATGTTTGACTCTGAATGTTTCTTCAATCTTCACGTCTTCTCTCTCCTCTTTAATAAACGCCATCTTTATAATAGTGATGTCACGTGGATCGCAGTCGCTTCACCAGGAGTTTTTCTGTGTGTTTGGACACTCTGTCATGTTTAATATGAGAATAATGAACAGAAAGAAAAACACATCCAAACTAAATCTCTGGGTGCGTCTCAATCAGCTCTAGTTCAGTAGTCAGCGCACTGGTAAGGGAGTCAGAGTGAGTGACCTGACTTAAATGACCTGATGAGACTAAAAACATTACAAATTAATAAAGGAACACAACTCATATTTAGGCATGTATGATTGACATGATTATATTGAATGGAACATTATCAGTTGATTTGTGGAAGTTGTCATTACACACGTTTGTGCTGGTGTTCTTGTTCACTTACACTGGTGAACTGCAGGTGACTCTGAATCATTTGATTCAATTGAATCTGAATTGGTTTCGAAAAGCTCCGTTTCTCTATCAGTACTTGCCAGAGAGCAAACAGCGGTTCATGATGAACTGACTCACAATATAAAGAGCGAAATGAGACGCACCTTTCCTGTTACTCGCGTTTACACACAAACACTGTAAATGTTATTATACAATATAATGTTACATTAAAAAAATAATTAGTTTATTTCAATGTTCTCAGTGAAATTGTACTGACGGGTATTGATTTAAACACTTTAAATGATTATAAACACAAACCTTTCTTCAGCAGAATCACAGCTTCAGGAGCGCGGCGCGGCCTTATGACGTCATGTCGCCACACCAAAACAAAAGTCCTGTTCCAAAGAATAGAAATACAGAAAACATTCAAATGACGAGATAAAGGATTGATTTAAAGAATAAATCGAAAATTCCAAAAGCTATCAGTACCACTGAGTTTTTTCTTCTTTTCAAAAGCTTCTGACTTATATATAAATATTATTATACCAACTACAGAGCATTTGTGATGTTCTCGAACATAAATAAAGTATCGTGATCTTCTTATTAAAAAGACTGGAAAGAACTTGAATATTTCAAACTCTTAAGAATTTGTAGTTAAAAATCTACTTTTTAATTTATTAACTAAAACTGAATTATTATCATGTATATATCCATCTTATTCCAGCTCAGTTTCTCCACAGAAAATAAGTGCAATAAATAAAAATCAAATTTCATCTTTGTTTTGTGAAAGTGCATTATATTAAAATGGCCATGAAAGATTACACTGATGATGGGTTTAAAACAATTGATTTTGAACTTAAATTAAAATGGTTAAAATAATGATAACTGAGTATCATTATAAAGATTTAAAACTCCAGCTTCGATATTTGACCACTGCTTATGATAATACCCCATAATGACAACGTTAAATACGTTTGTTTAAAAATTTTGCACATTTATAAAAAAAAAAAAAAAAACATGTACATAAGTATTCACAGTCTTTGCTCGATACTTTGTTGAAGCACCTTCGGCACCACTTACAGCCTCAAGTCTTTTGAGTACTGGTTCTCGGTACCAATTTCGGTACCACAGCAAAATCTGTTGGAACTATTTTAACGTTTTATTTTAGAACATGCATGATTCATATTTAAATAGTCTTTTTGCGGTTAGTTAGCCTGGAGCCCAGCACTTAGATAAACACTGAAGCGACTGAAAGCAGCAGTAGATACCAAATATACTTGGTACTCTGTACAGAAATGCTGGTAAAGTTACGTTTTCAAAATTTCACTTGGTACCAAAGGACCGGTAAAATAAAGTATACCGGTAAATAAATTATTACCGGTAAATAAAGTATACTTTTGACATCCCTAATGAAGGTAGAACATGTATAGTTTAGTTTAATTACGGCTATAACTTATGTTGTCATCTTCTCAACATGGCCTTTGTTGGGTGTTCCTGGGTTTATGTAAATGTTAGGGTTAGGGTCACTAACCCGTGAAGAAGCTCGTTGTACTCCCTCCCAGACATTGCTTAAAAAGCGATTTCTGTAAAAGAAAATATCTACCTTTGCTTTGAACTTTGAGCGTCGTAACTTTGAAGATGTTGTTTATGCTCAAACAGCAACATTACACACTAACTAAAGTTAAAAAAGAGAAATCATAACCACCCCTTTAAAATGAGTATGTAGTGCGCTCACACTGTATGTGAATCTTGAGTGTGCAAGAAATATCCGGATGTATTCTAGATTAGCAAAAATGTCAGAGTATACACTGTGAGCTTACTGAACATGCTCAACTGCCCCATAAGGCATTGCAGGTTAACAATAGGTCGACACTGAGCAAAAGCAAAGCAAAAAGTTAGCTGAAAAAGAGGGAGCATGTTAAAAATTTTGGTAACGCTTTAGATTACGGCCTGGAAAGTACTGCGTAAGTAAAGCAAATTTACAGCATAACTTTTGGTAATTATAGTGTAACTATAAAGTACGTATGTGTAGGTTTAAGGGAATAATATGTAATATTGGGGGAATAAAGGGGTAACTATCAGGAAAATTAACAAATTATTTATACTGTAAGTATTTTTTAATCAAGGGGTAATTATCCGTATAGTTACAGGGTAAGTGTGAATCTGTGGCTGTATTTTCAGCCTACATGGATAATTACCCTTAATTAAAATATACTTACAGTATAAATAATTTGTTAATATATTATATATATATATATATATATATATATATATATAAGGTCACAGTTACATTTAAGAATATATTGCACTAGTTTAGAATATATTGCACTAAACAGTCAAAGTATTGCACTTAAAAAGCGGCTGGGGGCTGGGGGTATTCAACTGTTCAAGAGGAAATGGCCTGTGGGAAGAAACTGTTCCTGTGCCTAGATGTTCTAGTGGCCAGTGATCGGAGTCGCCGTCCTGACGGTAACAGTTCAAACAGGAAGTGCCCAGGGTGAGCGGAGTCTGTGATGATTTTACCTGCCCTCTTCCTCACTCTGGAAGAGTACAGGTCCTGGAGGGCTGGCAGGGGGGCACCAATAATCCTTTCTGCAGTCCGGATTGTACGATGTAGTCTCCTGAGGTCAGATTTGGTAGCTAAACCAAACCAGACAGTGATGGATATGCACAAAACAGACTCAATGACAGCCGAGTAGAACTGGATCAGCAGCTCCTGTGGGAGGTTGAACTTCCTCAGCTGACGAAGGAAGTACAGTCTCTGCTGGGCCTTTTTTACAATGGAGTGAATCTGATTGTCCCACTTCAGGTCCTGAGAGATGGTGGTGCCCAGGAACCTGAATGACTCCACTGCTGCCACTGTGCTGTTCATGATGGTGAGTGGGGGCAGAGCAGGGCTGTTCCTCCTGAAGTCCACTATCATCTCCACCGTTTTGAGCGTGTTGAGCTCAAGGTTGTTATAACTGCACCAGACAGCCAGCCGTTCAACCTCCAGTCTGTAAGCAGACTCATCACCGTTTTGGATGAGGCCGATGACGGTGGTGTCGTCTGCAAATTTCAGGAGCTTCACAGAAGGGTCTTTAGAAGTGCAGTCATTGGTGTACAGGAGAAGAGCAGTGGGGAGAGAACACACCCTGGGGCGCCAGTGCTGGTAGTGAGAGTCTTGGATGTGAGTTTCCCCAGTCTCACTCGCTGCTGCCGGTCTGTCAGGAAGCTGGTGATCCACTGACAGATTGAGGATGGCATGGAGAGCTGGGTCAGTTTAGCTGTGAGAAGATCAGGCATGATGGTATTGAAGGCCGAACTGAAGTCCACAAATAAGATCCTTGCATAAGTCCCAGGTCTGTCGAGATGTTGCAGGATATAATGCAGTCCCATGTTGACTGCATCATCCACAGACCTGTTTGCTCTGTAGGCAAATTGAAGAGGATCCAGCAAGGGTCCAGTGATGTCCTTCAGGTGGGCCAGAACCAGTCTTTCAAATGACTTCATGACCACAGATGTGAGAGCGACAGGTCTGTAGTCATTAAGTCCAGTGATTTTGGGTTTTGGGGACAGGAATGATGGTGGAGCGTTTGAAGCAACGGGGAACTTCACACTGCTCCAATGATCTATTGAAGATCTGCGTGAAGACTGGGGCCAGTTGGTCAGCGCAGGCTTTCAAACAAGCAGATGAGATGCCGTCTGGGCCTGAAGCTTTCCTTATCTTCTGTCTTTTGAAGATTTTGGTTACCTGCTCCACACAGACCTTAAGCTCAGGTTGGATGGCGGGGAGGAGAGGGGGTGCAGGAGGTGTTGGGGACGTGTGAAGTGCAGATCAGAGCGAGTGTGAGGTGTGAGATTGGGTTTCTCAAACCTGCAGTAAAATGCATTCAGCTCATCAGCCAGATGTTGATTCTCAGCAGGTCGGGGGGATGGTGGCTTGTAATTGGTGATATTCTTCAGGCCTGACCAGACAGCAGCAGGGTTGTTAGAAGAAAACTGGTTTCTCAGCTTTTCAGAGTAGCTTCTTTTAGCAGCTCTGATCTCCTTTGTCAGTCTGTTCCTGGCCTGGTTATACAAGACCCTATCCCCACTTCTGTAAGCATCCTCTTTGGCATGACGAAGCTGTTTGAGTTTCCCAGTAAACCATGGTTTATCATTAGTGAATGATAAGAATGTCTTGGTAGGAATACATGTATCCTCACAGAAACTGATGTATGATGTTACAGGCTTGTAGGTCCCGCTCTGTTTCATTAGTCCATCTTTTTACAGTCTTTATTACAGGTTTAGCTGATTTCAGTTTCTGCCTGTAGGACGGTATAAGATGAACCACACAGTGATCAGAAAGCCCCAAAGCTGCCTGTGGGACGGAGTGATATGCATTCTTTATTGTGGTGTAGCAGTGGTCAAGAATATTACTGTCTCTGGTGGGACATGTAATGTGCTGTCTGTATTTTGGCAGTTCACGGGAGAGATTTGCTTTGTTAAAATGCCCAAGAATGATTAAAAGAGAGTCTTGATACTTTTGTTCAGTCTCAGCTATTTGTTCAGCCAGCTGTTGTACTGCCGCGCTGACACACGCGTCTGGAGGAATGTAAACATTCACGAGAATAAACGAGGAAAACTCCCGCGGTGAATAGAAAGGTTTACAGTTTATGAAGTGGGCCTCTAGGTTAGGAGAGCACATCTTCTTCAGCGTTGTTACATCTGAACACCAACTTTCGTTGATGTAGAAACACAAACCTCCATCTCTCGTTTTCCCGGTTAGTTCCGTGATGCGATCTGCTCGGAACAGCTGGAAGCCCGGCAGATGTAGTGCGTTGTCCGGTATGGCTTCACTCAGCCAGGTTTCAGTGAAGCACAGTGCAGCAGAGTTTGCTTGTTAATCCGGGTGAGGAGAAGCAGTTCGTCCGTTTTATTAGGAAGAGAGCGGAGATTAGCAAGATGAATACTGGGAAGAGGAGTGCGGAGGCCGCGCGCGCGGAGTTTAACCAGCTCACCGGCTCGCTTCCCCCACTTGCGTCTGGCCGCGCGATTTAAAGAAACAGTCGCGACTCCAACGAGGATATCAAACAAAATGTCTGAATAATCAAAAACTGCAGACATATTGTCTGGTGTGTGTTTCCTAATGTACAGTAGTTTGTCTTTGGTGAAACTGATCGGAAAAGAATGACTAAAAGCAGAACAAACAAACAAAAACAAAAACAAAACAATAGCTGAAGAGCTCAACACCGAAGCAGCCATCCGCGGCGCCATCTTGTGTAAGGGTTAGCTTTATGTAGAATTAATATTTCTATCAACTATTACAAGGTTACAATCAATTAACCTGTCCACCCACCAACCTTCAGTACTGTCCATTAATTCTCAAAAAGGTTATTTCCATGGTACTATATGTGTACAGTACTACTAGAGCATGTAGCAAGATCAGGAATTGTTTAACTGACTTTGATTTGCAAACAGTATATCAGAATCAAATACTCACATGTATTAGCTGCATAAGTTTTATTAACTAAATCAGAACACATAACTAATCGAAACAAAGACATACACACAAATCACTCATACACACATGAAGCTATGGAAAGAGTCAAGTTAACCATCTGAAAGAACCATCAGTTTTCTAATACACCTTGTTAAAAAGGTTATGGTATGAATAGCCTTGTTTTTAAACAGATACACATTTTCTATTATCATATTAACAAACAACACAAACAGGGTCTCACATTTACTTTTCATATGTATTTGTAAGAGTAATGTTTATTAGACTGATCACAATTTAAGTGTCTTTCTCCAAAATGAATGCGCAGATGATTGTTGAAATCGCTACTTTTTCTAAGCCTCTTGTCACACTGAGGAAAATTGCAGTTTCTTTCCAGAATGAGTTTGCAAATGCTGTTTCAGGCTTATGTGATATGGGAAACTCATGTCACACTGAAGACACTTGTACGGCTTCTCTCCAGTGTGAACTCTCATGTGAATATTAAGGTTTCCTTTAATTGTAAAACTCTTCTCACACTGAAGACACTTGTACGGCTTCTCTCCAGTGTGAATTCTCATGTGCAGCTTAAGGTTTCCTTTAACCGTGAAGCTCCTTCCACACTGAGGGCAGGTGAAAGGCTTTTCTCCGGTGTGAATTCTTAAGTGATACTCAAGGTGTGCTCTGTATGTGAAACTCTTTCCACAGTGAGGGCACATGAAAGGCTTCTCTCCGATGTGAATTTTAACATGATTCTCAAGGTGATTCCTGTCTGTGAAACTCTTTTCACACTGAAGACACTTGTAAGGCTGCTCTCCAGTGTGAACTCTCATGTGAACATACAGGTCTCCTTTAATCTTGAAGCTCTTTCCACACTGAGGGCAGGTCAAAGGCTTCTCTCCAGTGTGAACTCTCATGTGATCCTCTAGGTTTTCTCTGTTTGTGAAACTCTTTCCACATTGATGACACATGAAAGGCTTCTCTCCGATGTGAATTTTTACATGATTCTCAAGGTGACTCCTATCTGAGAAACTCCTTTCACACTGATGACATATAAAACAGTTCTCTCCTGAATGAATCCTCATGTGATGATTAAGGTGTGCTTTACGTCTGAAACTCTTTCCACACTGATCACAAACAAACGGCTTCTCACCAGTGTGAATTGTCATGTGAGTTTTAAAACTATCTTTTTGTGTGAAGCTCTTCCCACACAATTTGCAGGTATAAGGCTTCTCTCCAGTGTGATATGTCATGTGGGCATTAAGGTCTCTTTTCTGTTTAAAACTGTTTCCACACTGAGAGCATATGAACGGCTTCTCTCCCGTGTGAATTCTCACGTGAGTTTTAAGCTGTCCGTTTAGTGAGAAACTCTTCCCACACTGTTGGCAGGAGTAAGGCTTCTCTCCAGTGTGAACCCTCATGTGGGCATTAAGGTTTTTTTTCTGTGTAAAACTCTTTCCACATTGAAGGCATACAACTGACTTTGCTCCAGAGTGAATTTTCAAGTGGTCTTCAAGGCCTTGTTTTTGAGTGAAACTCTTCCCACACAGTTTGCAGGGGAAAGGGCTCTCTCCAGTGTGAATTCTCATGTGGACATTAAGGGTTTTTTTCTGTGTAAAACTCTTTCCACACTGAGAGCATGTGAATGGCCTCGCTCTACTGTGAACTATCATGTGAGTCTTAAGATTTCCTTTTAGTGAGAAGCTCTTCCCACACAGTTTGCAAGTGAACGGCTTCTCTCCAGTGTGAACTCTCATGTGGATTTTAAGGCTGTCTTTTCGACTGAAACTCTTTCCACACTGTTGGCAGGTGAAAGGGCTCTCTCCAGTGTGAACGCTCATCTGGAGGTCTCCAGTTTCTGTTTTATGAGTCTGTGAGTGACTAACAGATTCTTCACCAGTCATGAAATCATGACATTTCTCATACTGATCTTTCTCTTCCATTTCAATCAGTTCTTGACTCTCCTCTTTCAGCTCTAGGTCTAGGGTGAAAAGAAACAAAAACAAGTTAACACCAGCTTAATGGCACAAAAATCCAACAACATGTATACTAGATATGAAACCCATTAAACAACTGAATAACGTTGTTGCCTGTAATCTCAGAACCTCTAATTAATACTGTTAACTCTTAACTTTCTTTAAGACACATCCCAAATAACAGCCTTTATAAAAACCCTCAGTAGAGCACTGCATTGCACACATTTGTGTTGAGATCCTGCAGGTGGTCAAATATATACTGCAGGTCCCAGGATTTAATTAGAAGAATGGAGTCAACAAATGTTCAGAAAAGTGGGGTTTTTCTGTATAAAACCAAAACAAGTCTGATATTCAGACAAATTTCCCAGTTGTTACTGAAAAAAAAAACTTGAAAAACAATACACAAAAGTACTGATATACAATGGGCACAAATCTGGCACCTCTGAGTCGAGCCAACATATCTGATCTGTTCTCATTGCATTGCGAACATTGCATCTGAGTGTCACCGACTGGGTTTTAGAGATGAGGAGAAAAAGGATCTACTTGCAGCAGCTCAACTTTTATTTACCAAGAACATAAAGAAACAAAACACTCAGGAATAAGCCAGGAACTGAACAGGATTAAACACAGGGCTTAAATAGACACAGAACTGAGGAGCTAATTAAGAAGACACACCTGAGCAGAACTAACATTCAATTAGAAACCATAGACAAACATGGAAAGAACTGAACTAATTAAATGACTGGAAGATTAACAAGGAAAGGCAAACATGAACAAAACAGAGAAACAGATCAAAAGCAAACTCTAAACATGAACAAATAAACCCAAACCGAGACAGCCCCCTCCCTCCTCCCGGAAGTCACATCCTTGCATCATAATACACAGACAATGGGCAGAATAGGATGCCTCCAGGGCGATGCCGGCAATTCAGGGGGCCAGGGCGGAGCCTGAGCTTCGGGGTTGTATGCCAACCACACACACAAAATGTACATGGCTATACTGGTCAGCGTTGCACTCTTAGGACTTGACTCAGGGGCTGGAGTAGACTCTGAAGAGGCTGAAGAGGAGTCTAGAACAATCACTGGCATCTGGTCAGGTGCTGGAGCCCTCACTGGCCTCTGGTCAGGGGCTGGAGCTCACTCAGAGTACTCTGGCGTAGCATTCATAACAGCTGGGGGTTCCGGCATTGCGGCCATCTTGGCTGAAGACTCAGGTGTGGCGGCCATCTTGGCTTGGATGGCCATGATGGCTGGAGTTGACATGGGGATTTTCACACACTGAACGGACTCCAAGATTTCACACACTAGAATGGACTTTCCAAGATTTCACACACATTGTGACCATTGTAATAGGCAATGCTTTAATCCTGAGAGGGGGAATTATTTTCACCGGATGGAAGGGAATGGACGCAGGAACCTTACTCACTGGAAGGGACTCTGGAGCTGACTCAGGAGCGGTGGGAGTGGGGCTGGAATCCTCCGCTGGGCAGCTGGTGTTGATAGCGCTATAGTTTTCCAGCACCCACTCCACAATCTCTGAGAAACTTTCCCAAGGTCCCACACCAGATAGGCATGCCTTCAAGTCCTTGCTCAAGCTGGTCAGGTAGAAGATACGCAGCGATCGGTCTGGAAAGTTAGTGAGGCACGCCAGTTGTTGAAACCTCCAGATGTGGGTCTCGAGGGACTGCTGTTCCTGGTCCAAACATAAAAGCTGAACTGCTGGTTGGTCCATCTTCAGTTTTGGTCTGTCATTCTGTCACCGGCACGAGGAGAGAGACGAGATCTACTTGCAGCACCTTAACTTTTATTTTCCAAGAACATAAAGAAACAAAACACTCAGGAATAAGCCAGGAACAGATCCACCAATTATACAGCGAAGACAGTCAAATGAGAGAGCTAAATAGAGAACTGAGGAGCTAATTAATAAGACACACAGAAAACAGAGGCAAACAGGGAGAGAACTGAACTAATGAAATAACTGGAAGATTAACAAGGAAATACAAACATGAACAGAACAGAGTCCAGATCCAAAACAAACTCTAAACATTAACATATAAACCCAAACCATGACACTGAGGACTAATTTGTTGTTTTATTTGACATTTGATCCATCACAGGTCACCTCTTACATGCATTAACGCACATGCTAAAATCGACCCAGGTGATTAAGACCTACTATGAAATGTATTTAAAATATACTTGAAATTCAAGAATAGTGCATTAGTACGTTTATAGTACATTTGTATTCCCAACATGCTTATTTGAAGTGCATTAAAGGGGTCACAAACTGGCTTTTTTTTTTTTTTTTTTAATTCAAAGTCAACTTATGACGTTCACGTGGTTTTTACATTCAAAAACATCATAATGAATAAGTAATAGGCTATTTTCTGTGAATGAAAAGTTGATTTCTCAAATCACGACCCCTTTAAATATATATTGTATTGCATTTTAATATATTTCTAAGTATACTAAAAGTACATTGGTAATAAATGTATGCTTAGTTAAACTTTAAAGAAATATGCTAAAACAAAAGTATACTTCAAGTGAAATGTTAGTGTATTTAAAGAAAACATACTTATTTTACTCTTACTTGAAGTATATTTTATGTGTACTTTGCGTAAGAACATAGCAAAATGATTCAGCTTTTTGTGGGTTGCAAGTACCATGTGTGGGTCTTCTGCAATACATTTAAATATTTATGCAATGAACATAAATGTAGCAACTTATGTATTATAAATATTTCGTCAACTATGCAAACTATAAAGCATTGTAATAAGTTTAATTAAAATCAATATGTTGTTCAATTTTAATTAGCCTGTTCTTTTACAAACACAGCCTACTTAAAGGTGCAGTGTGTAGTATTTATAAGGATCTATTGACAGAAATGCAATATAATATACATAACTATGTTTTCAGTGGTGTATAAAGACCTAACATAATGAACCGTTATGTTTTTATTACCTTAGAATAAGCCATTTCTATCTCCATACACCGCGAGTCCCCTTACAGTGAAGCTGCCATTTTGTGCCGCCATGTTTCTACAGTAGCCCTAAGTGGACAAACTGCTCTACAGAGCGCTAGCTACTCTCTGCTGTCTCAGACGACGACATCTTTGTCCTGTATCGCCACCGTAGCTTCTCTATGTGCTTTGAAAGGGAGGGGTGAGCGGTTATCACAATTCACAACCTCACCACTAGATGCCGCTAAAATTCACACACTGCAGCTTATAGTTGTTATGTTTTGGCTATTTCTTTGTTGTTTCGTCTAATTTAATTTGTCACGAGTTACATCTAAAAAACATAGATAAAGAGAAGCATGAGGCAGAATGAGTGAAGAAAGACTTTGAGAAGGAAACCAACCTGTTTGTTCCTCAGTATCTTCATGTTTGACTCTGAATGTTTCTTCAATCTTCACGTCTTCACTCTCCTCTTTAATAAACGCCATCTTTATAATAGTGATGTCACGTGGATCGCAGTCGCTTCACCAGGAGTTTTTCTGTGTGTTTGGACACTCTGTCATGTTTAATATGAGAATAATGAACAGAAAGAAAAACACATCCAAACTAATACACATTTCTACGGTAACCAGGAGGGGACATGTTCGGTTCACTTAGTTTTGTTGTGGCCGTGACGTTAACCTGTGGGAACGTGATAATTTGTGGCCTCGAGATCCTATGTGGAGGAACAATATATTTTTTTATTGACCATTGCAACCTGGAATTATCAGACAAATGATAATTAATTTTAATTAAGAATGACAAAATAAGGGCGTAATTAAGAAATGATTATATTAACCTATTGTAATGCACACAATGTTGCCTATGACAGCATTCAAATTAAGTTTATTATTATTATCAATAAATTATAAAAAAACATGTAAGAACATAAAATATTGCCAACATGAAAACATTTATATCCATCCCATTTTGCAGCCTTTTAAATCTATTAATTGATCACATCTTTATATATATTATAATGATTAGCTATTATTATGCATTTTAAACCTAAATAAAATGAAATATACAGCATAGCCTAACATATTAAAATCCCAAAAAATTCCCAAAGGAATAAAATATAATCAATAAAGCTTTACTGTCATGAATGTATATAGAAAACAGACGCCCATTTATCGTCATAGGCTAACTTACTGGTGTATTCTACATAAATCCAGTGATACAGTGTTTACAAAATATATACTTTAAGTGACATAAGGTACAGAAAGTTAATTAGGTAACGTTAAAGAGATGCGGGAAATAAAGAGGAAAATAAAGCAAGTACAAAACAATCTGGAGTTAAAAGACTGCTGGATGGGAAGGATAAAAATGTATTATAAGGCATATTCTTTTAACATTCATTAATAATAAACGTATCCAATCTTAGCCACGATATATTATCACATTCCCACGAGTTAATATATGGACACAACAAAACTTTATTACTGTTATTACATACAGTGTAGTGTTACATTCGTTAATTAACGTATTTCACAGTCCTGTATAAAACTGTCTGAACGGGTTGTATTGATTTAAACACTTTAAATTATTAAAAACGCAAACCTTTCTTCAGCAGAATCACAGATGCAGAGCGCGGCGCCACCTTATGACGTCATGTCGCCACACCAAAATAAAAGTCCCGTTCACACGAAATAGAAATTCACATACAGAAAACACATTCAAATTAAAGCTGAGAGCAGCGATGACGGGCCCAAGCCGGTGGCACCGCCACCCCGCTGGCTTCAGGGCAACTGTGCACGACAGGCAATATGCATTTAAAATATTTAAAATATATATATTTTAAATGTATAGGCTATATATGAAATATTAATGTGTGGAGTTAGTTAAACCTGTGTGGTGAAGCTGCGCTAGACAGCGAAGAGCAGGTACAGTAGGCCTAAAGCACAGACCAATGTTCAGTCAAGTGTAAATACAGCAGTCATAACCTTTCTTTCTTTAAACTCAGTTTTGGACAAGGGATGGTCATTGCAAATACTGTCATTAAAATCGGTTGAGGGTGCATGGGCACTGATGAATTTAAATTTTACTGTAATCATAGCCACGAACGAGAGTGAGACAGATGAGCGAGATGAGTGACAGGAGGATAGAGGAGACAAAAGCGCAAGATAACTTTTGTTAATATTTACACTCACCTAAAGGATTATTAGGAACACCATACTAATACTGTGTTTGACCCCCTTTCGCCTTCAGAACTGCCTTAATTCTACGTGGCATTGATTCAACAAGGTGCTGAAAGCATTCTTTAGAAATGTTGGCCCATATTGATAGGATAGCATCTTGCAGTTGATGGAGATTTGTGGGATGCACATCCAGGGCACGAAGCTCCCGTTCCACCACATCCCAAAGATGCTCTATTGGGTTGAGATCTGGTGACTGTGGGGGCCATTTTAGTACAGTGAACTCATTGTCATGTTCAAGAAACCAATTTGAAATGATTCGAGCTTTGTGACATGGTGCATTATCCTGCTGGAAGTAGCCATCAGAGAATGGGTACATGGTGGTCATAAAGGGATGGACATGATCAGAAACAATGCATATACAAATACATATGTGTATATATATATATATATCTTTGTTTAATATAAGAGTTTGTCTTTGTTTATTTTTCAAATAATAGTGAACCACAAACTGAGCATTCGTTTTAAAGAGGAATTTCCAAATATCTTTTATTTATTTGTGTTACAACGCGGGTATCATTCGTCTTAGTCCTCTATAGGCAATATTTCAAAACGAACAATAATAATTTTTGTTGGAGGAAGATGTAGGCTAATGTTGTCAAACAGATGCTGAACGTCACAGCCATGTTTCCATCCAAGGATTATTATTTTTATTTTCTTTGCGAAAAAAGGTTTTAGCGCATTAAAATGTTTACCGATATATAGCTATAGCTAATGGAAATGCCCATTATCTATAATTTTTTGCAAATGTCGACAAAATCTTTTTCCGTTTAACTTTTCCAGAAAACTAGTTTGGAAACACCTTTTGTCGAGAAAAGGACGCAAATAAATGTGTCACATGACAGAATTAGCCTATTATATAGCTCGAAATAGAAATAGAAATCTCATTTTCCGTGCAATAATTTTAAACCGTCTTATCTTTTCTCGTTATTCCCATCCAACTAGGAAATAAAATGATCAGATGATACACAGACAGGACCAGTTTATAATTAGAAGAAATATAGTTCAATGATTATAGCCATACCTGTTCAGTTTCTCTAATTGGATATTCTAAATTCAAAAAAAAAAAATATGATAGCATATTTAATTGTTACTGTCATGATGGACGACTCGAAAACACAGACTGATGTATACATGTGACGGAGAATACAGTCTTAACTTGAGCGAGATCGCGGCGATGGTTTGGGAATGCAGACTCGGGAGGGTTATGGCGGAGATCCAGAAGAAAGTTCTGAGAATAGTTCGCGGAGAGCTCGGGAGAGAAGACTCGGGGAGAGTTCGCAGGAGTCGCGGGAAGAGTCCGGGTAACTGTGACGAGACCAGACACTGTGAGTGAGGTGAGTGCTGGCTTTATAGTGCAGGGGAAGATTGTTTGCAGGTGCAGGTGCTCAGTATTCCGGTGATGAGGAGCGGATGGGCGGGGAGAAGTGGAAGTCTGGTGCAGGTGGTGTGGCTGAGTCCGTTACAGTACCCCCCTCCCCACAGGCAGCTCCGGAGGACCGTAGCGGGCGACGACGAGGACGGCCTCGGCCCCGAGGCGCCGGTCGGTCGGGATGGGCTGAGTGGAAATCTTGAAGGAGAGAGGGATCAAGGATGTCGTCTCGGGAAACCCAGCACCGTTCCTCGGGGCCGAATCCCTCCCAATCCACCAGCTATTGAAGCAGACTGCCTCGTCGTCGAGAATCCAAGATCTCCCGTACCCGCAGTAGGCTCTGAGGTACCTCCCGATTTCTTGAATTTTCCGCTTAGTCTGGCCGTTACTTTGTGGATGGTACCCAGAGGTTAGACTGACCGTGACACCGAGGAGTTCAAAGAAAGATTTCCAGACACGAGAGATAAATTGGGACCCACGGTCTGACACGATGTCTGAAGACATGCTGGAAGAGGGCCTCCGCCGTTTCCAGAGCCGTGGGCAGTCCTTTCAGTGGTATCAACTTGCAGGCCTTGGAAAACCCATCTACCACCACCAGGACACAGGTGTTTCCATCCTACGGTGGCAGATCGATCATAAAATCCACCCCCAGATGGGACCAAGGACGACAAGGGATGGGCAGAGGGAGGAGTTTGCCTTCAGGTAGCCTTCGTGGTGTTCGGGTGGTGGCACATCCTGAGCCATACTGGGCCACCAGTAACGATCTTGCAAGAGCGAGAGGGTACGCTGGCTGCCTGGGTGTTCAGAGCCCGGAGATGTGTGTGCTTGGTCCAAAAGGGTCAGGCGGAGACTTGATGGAACATACGTTCGACCCTCTGGACCCCCCGGCGGAGCGGGTTCACCGGGAGTTGCGTCTTCTATGAGCTGGTCGATGGTCCATTGGATGGGGCTTACAACGATGGCTGGAGGGAGAATCGGTTCTGGTTCCTGGGAGGGGTTTCCGGGGTTGAACTGGCGAGATAAGGCGTCGGCTTTGATATTCTTTGTGCCGGGATGGTAGGTGACTGTAAAATGGAACCGGGTGAAGAACAGAGCCCAGCGGCCTTGGTGGGGGTTGAGTCGTTTGGCCGATCGGAGGTACTCGAGATTTCTATGGTCAGTGATGACTTGAAAGGGGTGCAGGGCTCCCTCCAGCCAGTGTCTCCATTCTTCCAGCGCTAGTTTGATAGCGAGCAACTCACGATTCCCGATGTCGTAGTTTTGCTCCGCCGGGGACACCTTTTTGGAGAAGTAGGCGCATGGGTGGAGACGAGGAGGCTCTCCCTGCCGCTGCGAGAGTACGGCCCCTACCCCGGTGCTAGAGGCATCAACTTCAACCACGAAGGGGAGTTCAGGATCAGGGTGAACCAGGGTAGGAGCCGAGCAGAATGCAGCTTTGAGGTGGGCAAAGGCGTTGGCCGCGTCGGTGTTCCAGGACAGAGACTTGGGCCCTTTCCGAAGTAGAGCAGACAGGGGGGGCAGCAATTGAACTGAAGTTACGGATGAATCATCGGTAAAAGTTGGCAAATCCTAGGAATTTCTGGAGATCCTTAACGGAGGTGGGTGTGGGCCAGGACTGTACTGCTCTCACCTTCCCCTGGTCCATCTTGATGCCGCTCTGGTCGATGATGTATCCTAAAAACTGAGTTTGGCTGCGGTGGAACTCGCATTTTTCCAGCTTCAAGAAGAGGTGATGTTCACGGAGTCTCTGGAGGACCTGCGCAACGTGGGATGGATGTTCTTCCGGGGAGGACGAGTAGACCAGAATGTCGTCGATGTAGACAATGGCAAAGCGATGTAGGAAGTCACGGAGAATCTCGTTCATGAAACCCTGAAACACGGCGGGGGCGTTAGAGAGACCAAAGGGCATTACCAGGTACTCGTAATGGCCAGCGGGAGTTATGAAAGCGGTTTTCCACTCGTCCCCTTTCCTGATACGGATGAGATTGTATACGCTGCGCAGATCCAGCTTCGTGAGGATGCGAGCCCCCCGCAGCTGTTCCAGAGCGGCTGGGACCAGGGGAAGAGGATACCGGAACTTGACGGTCTGAGCGTTGAGGTGGCGATAGTCGATGCAGGGCCTCAAGCCGCCATCCTTTTTGGCGACAAAGAAGAAGCTGGCAGCGGCAGGGGAAGTTGAGGGTCGAATGTAATTCTGCTTGAGAGCCTCCTGCACGTACTCCTCCATGGCCTGTTGTTCCGGGATGGACAGGGGGTAGATGCGCCCTTTAGGGAAGGAGGCCCCAGGCAGCAGGTCGATCGCGCAGTCCCATGGCCGGTGAGGTGGTAACTTGGTGGCCAGTCGCGGGCTGAATACGTCCTGGAACGCCCGGTATTGCTCGGGAAGGTCGGTGGCAATGGTAGAGGGGGGACTTTCGATGGTAGTGGAGGCAAGAGAGACCCGGGGTGGGAATTTCGAAGGATGGGTTTTCTGAATAGGAGAAAGACAGTTATTCAGGCAGGATGGGCTCCATTTCAAAACCTCACCCGACTTCCAGCAGATGTTAGGGGAGTGGGCAGTTAGCCACGGGCGTCCCAGGACGATATCGGCCGTGGAACCCTCCAGCACCAGAAACAAAATGGATTCCCGATGGAGGCAGCCGATCTGGAGGGAGATCCCACGGCCCAGCGGTTTTCCCAAAATGGAGTGAGCTCGGAAAGGGGTTTCGAGTGGGAACTTGGTAGCTTGGAGTTTCTGAAGCAGGGAGGAGGAGATGAAGTTGCCGGCGGCGCCGGAATCAATCAAGGCTTTGGCTGAAAGAGAGTGACAATCCGAAATTACCAGCACATTAGTGTACGATAACGAGGTGACTGGAGGCTTAACATGTAGGGTACTCACCGCTGGGCGTGGAGGTCGGACCGGGCAGGCATCTCGGTAGTGGCCCTGACCTCCACAGTACAGGCAGAGGTGCATACGCATACGCCGCTCTCTTTCTGATGGTGATAATCATAACTGGTCCAATTGCATGGGTTCTGGTACTGGGAGTCGATGTTCCCGCGGTGGAGGCGGAGGATGCAACGGGTTCGGGGGAAGAGAGCAGGCTGAGAGGTTCTGTGACACCAGAATGGAAGACTGGATAAATTTTTCCAACCCGATGGTTTCATCGTAGATGGCCAGATGTGCACGAATCTGCGGGTCTAGTCCTTGGCGAAAGGCAGTCATCAGCGCTGCCTCATTCCAGCCACTGGAGGCAGCGAGGGTGCGGAATTGTAAAGTGTATTCGTGGATGGGAAGGTTACCTTGCTGGATTCGGAGTAACTGATCCTGTGCAGCGATGGGACCCGCAGACCGGCTGAAAACCTCACGGAAATGGTTAATAAAGGCTTCCAGGGTTTGAGTGACAGGTCCGCCAGCCGTCCAGATCGCCTGGGCCCATTGAAGAGCACGTCTGGTCAGAAGAGAGATCATAAAGGCGATCTTTGCTCGTTCTGAACTAAACTGGCGGGCCTGAAGCTCAAAATATAATGAACACTGCAACAGGAACCCGTTGCAATTCTCCGCCTCGCCATCGTAGGGTGCTGGCCGGGCCATGGGACAGGCGGAGGCAGATGAAGAAGAAGCTCCCAGTTGTAGGGCTAAGTGAAGTGCTTGGGTTAGCTCGGGAATCGTGACGGATTGGGGTGAAGAGGGCTCGGACGCTACTGCCTCGGTCCGCTGATTGGTCTGGTCTTCTGTCATGATGGACGACTCGAAAACACAGACTGATGTGAACAGGTTTATTGTCAGCGGAACACGAAGCAGTAAACGGTGCAAGACAGTGGAATGGCAGTTGTAACGGAGAATACAGTCTTAACTTGAGCGAGATCGCGGCGATGGTTTGGGAATGCAGACTCGGGAGGGTTATGGCGGAGATCCAGAAGAAAGTTCTGAGAATAGTTTGCGGAGAGCTCGGGAGAGAAGACTCGGGGAGAGTTCGCAGGAGTCGCGGGAAGAGTCCGGGTAACTGTGACGAGACCAGACACTGTGAGTGAGGTGAGTGCTGGCTTTATAGTGCAGGGGAAGATTGTTTGCAGGTGCAGGTGCTCAGTATTCCGGTGATGAGGAGCGGATGGGCGGGGAGAAGTGGAAGTCTGGTGCAGGTGGCGTGGCTGAGTCCGTTACAGTTACTCAGTTTAGTTGTAATTTTTTTCAAATAATGATTGAAACGTCCAATCGTAAGGAGGCTTTTGAGTGGATTAAATGTATTCCTCTTGACTCTGTCCTTCATTCAGTGCAGACGTGTTTTTCTCTCTGCTCCCGCTGTGCTCTGGCGCTTTGTTATTTTGTTATTTTGTCTTTCTTTTTCTCTCTGACCCGCTGCTTGCTGGACTCCTGAAAATACTGAAATGGAATTGATTAACTGGTCAATCAGCGCGATCGATAGGATTTTCTCACAAAGGAAGGGTGCCCCGGGAGAACCCACCTGCCCGGACGGGACCTTTGCTGCAGGGTACGTGAGGGACGCATGGAACAACTGGCAAGTCCTGTGCCTGGAGGCTCTGTCCGTGGAGGATGCGGAAGATTTATACATGATTGGATTATTGATGGCGGGGTTCCTATTCTTTGGCTTTGGGGTTGCCCTGACCTATCGGAAGATTGGTAAGACAGCTGCAAGCAAATTCACCCAGCCGCTGTCTGTGGAAATTAAGGAATGCTTCGGGGCTGTGTGTGACCGTTTGAAGGAATTAGATCAGAGAGTGATACGAATTGAGGAACTGAACCGTAACAACGCAGTCCGGACTGCAGATACGCAGGGAAGAGTGGGCTCCATCGGGGGTCAGATCGGTGAACTTTTACGGACTGTAACCGGTCTGGCCATGAGGCTGGACGTAATGTCTAGGGAAACTGCACAGACCGGACGCGAATGCTGAGGACCAGAACTGATTGATTGATTATGATCCGGACAAATTACCGAAGATCATCAAATGGATTAAAAAATTGTATTTGCCTGACCTAATCAACTACCCCACCGAACCTCACTTGTCCCTATCTCTCGGTTGGGAGGTCAGCCTGACAGCTTTGTCTGCTATCTTTCCCTGTGCACTGCCTTATCTCCCTTCAAGGACAAACCATAGAACTGAACTCGAAAACATCTGAAGTTATGGCTAACATTCTCACACAACACAATCTCAGACTCACTCGCACCATACACAACCGATCCCGATCCCAGCCCCCCTCCATCCGTCTGCCTGTCCTTATCTATCTCCTCTCCCACTCCATACAAAAAATCCCATCACGTGACCACGTGTACTGTGTTATGTTATGTTTTGTTGTGTTTGCTATGTAATGCTTGCCAACTGCATTCTTGTATTTCTGGAGAGCGTGTGGCGGCGCCTGAAAAGGCTGCGGCCCGGAGGCTTGCTCCAAACTTCATTTCGTTATACTGTACTTGTACATGTGTAATGACAAATAAACTTGAAACTTGAACTTGAAACTTGAAACTTCATGTGCCATTGTTAGAAAATAAATAATGTATTATTTGCAAATATTAAGGAGTAACGGAAGCTAGATATATTAAATATGTTTTAAATATGGATATTTTTCTTACACAAACACATTGCTTCCTTCAGGAGGCCTTTATTCAGTGCTGGAAAGGTGAATGTGTATTTAAACTGGGTCATTTATGTAGTAGAAATGTGAAATTATTTTTGAAGTTGGTGCCTTCTAGACTGAGAAAAGCCAGAAAATGTATTTTTGCTCATATGGATGAAAGACAACAACTCCCATAATGCACTTGCTTCGCTGTGAGGCCACTCCCAAGCCATGCCTACTGGTTACATCACTTGCCCACCATGGCACCACCCCCACCATCGTTTTGATTTCTATAGTAATAAAATCATTTAGTTCAGTTAGAGAACAGACACTACAATTAAAAACTGAACGTGTGTCTGCTCAATACAGTGTGAGCCGAACGAGAGTCGCAGCACAAACACATCAGGAGCCAAATTTCATTCATCACAAGAGTAAAGAGCTGACAGACCAGATGATCGCAAAAGATTTGGTTTCGACTGTGAAAAATATGATACATAGACCGTAAAAAATATGGACGACGCGACTTAATTTGCTTCCACTGAAGAAACGCAAAGTCTCCAGAGGTCCGAATATGGCGCTGACATCTTGTGCAGATTTGGGACCGGAGTCTGCGCAGTAGCGACCTCGGGACCGGAGTCTGCGCACTAGCGACCTCGGGACCGGAGTCTGCGCAGTAGCGACCTCGGGACCGGAGTCTGCGCAGTGGCGACCTCGGGACCGGAGTCTGCGCAGTGGCGTCCTCGGGACCGGAGTCTGCTCACTGGCGACCTCGGGACCGGAGTCTGCGCACTGGCGACCTCGGGACCGGAGTCTGCGCACTGGCGACCTCGGGACCGGAGTCTGCGCACTGGCGACCTCGTCGGGACCAGAGTCTGCGCAGTAGAGAGCAGGAAATAGAGCCGCGATAAAAAAATGCCCGCCCACACTCTCGCAGATGCAGAACAATTCATTATGTCGATATGAAATAAACAGTTATGGAAATGTAGAAATTAAAGCTAAAGCTACAATCTAACCGAATGTACTCCTGGGTTTCTACTGATACAAAGCTTAATGCTAAATCGCTGAAGTAACCCTTTAACATCCAACAGGGAAAATAATAAAGTATTTGTAGAAAAATAAAGATGACCATGTAGGATTGAAAATAATCAAAGATATTTGAAATTGAACAAAGATATTTGCTTTACTGTTTTCAACCCCCCTCTTTCTTACCAGAAAGGCCATTTGTAATTCCTAAAGACAAAGAGATGCTGAAGGCCTGTAGGCCAAAATGTGCATCACACCTTTACAGTGGGGCAAGATGTAATTGTCTGATTGGTCAGTTTGAATGTCTCACATTTGGGTTTCAGTGACATGGTCAAGGAAAGGATAAAAGAAGATTGGTTGCTCTGTCTCTGGATTCTCTGGCTCTCTCTCTCTTCTTGGGGGCTGCTCTTTGGCTCTTCTTTTCACTGGTGCTTCTTTGCTCTGGATCTTTCTCTCTTTTCTAAAGCCTGTCTCTCCCTCTCTCTCACTTTCTATCCCTCAGGTAGCATTCTATTAATGCTGGGTACGAGTAACCATAACCAGATTTTGTCAAACTCTTTCTATTACAAATGATGTGCTAACTAGTTTTGATTTGGTATTGACTTTGAAGTTCTACCTATTGCAATACAATATCACATTATAGCAACGCTCTCCCACATATCTTGCTATTGTAACTGCTTATTTCCGTGATTGGTATAAGTTGCAGTGGGTGGTAATAGACGAGAAATGTACAGTTTTCTACAATCTCGCTGATAACGTTTCTTCAGTCATTCGGCAACCCTGCAGCCTGAACCACTCTTACATTTACATGCACAAACAGCTATGTTACAAACTAAATGAAAGGTAAAATAGCATAGAGTATAAACTGTTAGTCCACTGAAGGCAAGTATAAGGAACCCATGTGTAGTTTATTTAAATCCCAATGAATACAGATACAAACTTAACAAAAACTTGACTTTATAAACTAAACTTAAACTTGAACATGAACATCATGAAACATAAAACTCCCCAACAAAGATTGCAGTGAACAAAGCTAGACAATATACAATGGAAACATGATGCTATTTATACAGCAATTTATACAAAGACACATCTATGAACAATCAAGTTGATCAACCAATCTGAACATGAAGCATGACTATGAGAATTTTAAAATAAAATACATGAACACAAACAAAACACAAACCATAGTGACAATAATCTCTATATCAGTATTATTTTGTTAACATCTGACATTTTCTTTCAAAAGCAGAAGTTCAGCTATTGAGCCACAATACAGTATTTTAACACATTACAGTCAGCTCTCTATAGATCTGTTAGATCACACAGTTTCAAAGTTGATTGATTGTAAATCCCAAACCCAGGATAGAGCGGCTGAGTGAATGTGGTCTGGACTCTGTGGATGAGGCTCATCGTGTCAGAGACGCTGTAGAAGGACAGAGTTCCTGCTCTGTGATCCACATACACTCCTATTCTACAGCGGCCAGATATGCTAGAGAGCTCAGGGAAATCAGTACTGCAACCGTTGTGCCAGAATGAGAAACTAGAAGGAGAACAAGACAATCTCCAGGACTGATCATTATATCCAAACACACTCTCATTCATCCGCCCCTTCCTGCTGATGCTCTTATATGACACTGATATACCCACACCAAGACTCCCATTCCACTCAAGCTCCCAGTAACTGCGTCCACACACACTCTCTCTGCACAACACCTGCAACAAACTATCAAATCGGTCTGGATGATCAGGATACTGCTGGACTGTCTTTGTGAAAGTAATCACATGGTTCCTCTCAGACAGACAGAGGTTTTTATTTACTGTGGTTGGATCCAGAGTGAACTGACTTGAATCTGATGGAGATAAAACACAAAATCATTGAACTGAATCAAAAATTATTCAGCCCTATCAGGGGTCTACAGCAGTACAGTAACCACAGACATACAGTATATCACATAGTGTATAAATAAATACAAATTCTTGTGCATCTATTTCATTTAGTACTATAAATGCAACATTTTATTATGTCTGGTTGCTTATTTTAAAAATCAATTTTTCATGCAAGTAAACTGCAGTTTTATAAATTAATTTACATACAGGATTTATTTTGTCGTTATATATATATATATATATATATATATATATATATATATATATATATATACACTGTCAAAAAGGTACATTGCTGTCACTGGGGCAGTACAAAACCAAAAAGGTACTGATAGGTACTAATACGCACTCTTAAAGTACTGATATGTACCTTTTAAGGTACTAATATGTCCCATTTAGGGGTGAGTAAGGCACAAAGATATACCTTTTCACTTTTGTACCTTAGGGTACCGCCCCAGTGAAAGTTCCAAGGAAAGTGAAAGTGTCAAGGACGTCACCTATGTAGTAACGTTCCCAGAATGTTCCTAGACAGTCATGATGCGGAGTTCTTTAAAGGGTTGGGGGACGTTATTTGGCGGACCATCAGAGAACATTCAAGACATTAATAACGTGTGCAGGACCATTAGGTGACCAACCTAGAATGTTATTTTTTGGTCCTATTTATGTCCTTCCATCACGTTTTCAGAACGTTTGTGTGAATCTATGTACACTGGGCTGCTTTGCAAATGACGGTCAGGCAAGATTTGCACAAACGTTGCTTCTCAAAGATGGATCAATACCAACTCTTTGTGATCCAACTTCATATCCAGAACATGTAAGTACTGTGAAAGGATTGAAAATCCGTTTTCAACCCCCATCTTTCTTACCAGAAGGGCCATTTGGAATTCCTGAAGACACACCTGTAGTACAGTAGGGGAAGTTTGGTCTGATTGGTCAGTTTGAATGTCTCACATTAGGGTTTCAGTCACATGGTCAAGGAATAGATAAAAGAAGATTGAAACTGTTGCTCTGTCTCTTTTATTCTCTGGTTCTCTCTTCTTGGGGGCCTTCTCTTCTTTGTCTCTCTCTCCCCCTATCCCTCAGGTAACATTCATGCTCTGTACAATTAATGGTATAAGTTTTCATCATCTCATACATTTATTTTGTAACTATTTTAAGTGTAACCATAACTAGATTTTGTCATTAAATTCTTTCAATTACAAATGATGTGCTAACTAGTTTTGATTCGGTATTGACTTTGAAGTGTTACCTATTGCAATACAATACAGTCACATTATAGCAACGCTCTCCCACATATTTTGCTATTGTAACTGTACTTATTTCCATCGTTGGTATAAGCTGCAGTGGGTGGTAAAGATGAGAAATGTACAGTTTTCTATCATCTTCTTTAGTCATTCGGGAACCCTGCAGTCAGAACCACTGTAGGCGATTCACCCTTACAACTGCACTTTAATGTGTGTTTGCAAATCGCCTTTCTGAATGTGCTTGTTACAGTAAGAGACAATGGTAACTTTAGCCACTAGGTGACGTCCTCATTTGCAAAGCAGCCCAGTGTACATTGATTCACACAAACATGTTCTGATAACATTCAATAAACCTGATGGAAGGAACTAAATAGGGCCAAAAAATAGTTAAATGTAAAAATACAGAAAGTTCTCTGTAATGGGTAGGTTTAGGGGTAGAGGATATAATATACAGTTTGTGCAGTATAAAAATCTATAGAATGTCCCCATAAAATGTGTGTGTGCGTGTGTGTGTGTGCGGGTGTGTGTGTGTGTGTGTGTGTGTGTGTGTGTGTGTGTGTGTGTGTGTGTGTGTGTGTGAGTGTGTGTGTGTGTGTGTGTGCGCGTGTGTTTCATGTCTTACATTGCAGGAACTCCTCCCTGATCTTGGGTTCATTGGTGGGAATGATTTCAATATATGTTGCTAAGAAAATAGACATACTTTAATACTTACTTACATCAATAATAAATAATTACATACTTAATTCCCATGTTATAAAAGTACTTTACAAACACACATTTCTTTTTAAATTGCATTGAGATTCTTCTACATCATGAAAGATTTATTTCTAAAAATACATGAATGTCCGCTATACTTTACCTCTGCCAGATATCTTGTCTATCTCCTCTCTACAGAAATCCTGCAGTTTTTCTTTCAGCTGAAAGACAGACTTTCCCACATCATCAAAAGAGAGGACAGAGCTGACAGTGATGCTGGGTTCATCTGTAGATTCAGGAGGTTCAGAGAGAGACTGGAAACTCTACAGAAGAAATAAAAATGCTTTTTTTATTCAAATCATCTTCAGATGTGTATGTAATGATCTAATCTACCACTTGGAACGTATTTGTTTTATTTACAATTCTAAATTCTAAAATTCTAAATTTGCAATTTACATTTAAACATTTTGTAGACGCTTTTATCCAAATCAGGAATACAACAAAAAGATTAATCTTAATGAAGCAATAACTTGTCTAGAACAGTACCACAGCAGGAGACATTTAAGTGATCATGGAAAAATATATATGTTTAGCCTTTTCTTGAATACTGTAAGGCATAGGTCTTCATCCCTGGTCCTGGAGACTCATGCTGTGTCCTAAACTGCATACTGTATAGTAGGTACTACATTTGGTTTAAAACTTGCTTTGCAACCATTCTAAAAAATACATTCTTTATAGTATACATGTGTGTAGTGTGACTGAAATCCGGACATACTACATTCACATTGTTGTCACTGTCATGTGACCACCGGGGTTAGTTGCATCTCTTCACAGCCATTCACAAATCCTCTCCCGTGGCCTCATGGGATAGTAAAGTGTGGATGTACACTTCAGAATCTCACCGGAAGTAGGTCAGCAAAGTACTTTTTTACACTGTCCTGCTAAATTTAGTTCTAACTTGCTCCAACACACCTGCCTGCAACTTTTGAGTCCTGGGGCCATATTCACAAAAATTGTTTCTACTAATGCAGAAATTTTATTATTTCCCTGCCAGCTCTTTTGCCAGCCACTGCCAGCATTTTTTAAAATTTTTGCAAAAATGTAAGGGCCCCCAGAATATTTTTTGTATGATTATCTGAACACGATATATCAAAATAAAGAACAGACCCTCTGCTTTTCAAACAAAGATGGAAAAAAAGTCCTCTTTATCCCGGCTGCAACTGGTACGCTGCTGCCAGACTTCTTACTGGGACTAGAAAGAGGGAACATATTTAGCCAGTTTTGGCTTCACTTCACTGGTTGCCGGTTGAATACCGTGTTACATTTAAGGTTTTACTATATGTGTATAAGGGGTTAAATGGCCAGGCTCCACAATATATCACAGATTTGCTTCTCCACCGGAAATGTTCTAAGCCCTTAAGGTCTGTCAACAGGGTGATGCTTTCCGTGCCACAGTCTCGTTTGAAGTTAAAAGGAGATTGTGCCTCCTTTTAGGGGAGTTTTTATTATATTATATTATATTCTCTTTTTTAATGAAAGATGAAGTTAATGTACTTTATTGTACAAAGTGGTAGATTGTACAGCACTTTGGTCAGCAGTAGCTGTTTTAAATGTGCTTTAGAAATAAAATTGCTTTGCCTTGCCTTGCCTTCAGTTGGGCAGAAGACCAATAAAGAGATGGATAGATGGAGAACCAGTGTGCCATCACAGGCTCGGAGGACCAAGGCAGAACCGAAGGGTCAGAGGACCAAGATGGATCTGGGGGCCCAGAAGACAGAGGCAGAGTCGGTGGGAGTGAGTGATTGGAGGAATGGAGGACCCCGGTGGAGCCGAAGTGATGGAGGGCCCAGGGCCAGCCTGGTGCAGGACCCGGTAGAGCTGGAGGGATGATGAACAATGGTGGAGCCATGGGGGCAATGAGCCACTGTGGAGCTGATAGGTTGAAGGGCAGAGGAGACCTGGCAACTCAGGAGGACGAAGAGGAGCCAGGCAAATTGGTAGATCCAGCAGAGGGGGCAGAGACAGAGAACTGGACAAAGCCAGCAGAGGCGTCGGAACATGGCTTCAGGCACTAGCTCCAGGGCGGAAATCTCCACAGGCAGGAGGTCTGTGGCAGGTATGGGCTCTGGCTCTGGGTCCATGGTGGATGCGGGCTCTGGGTCTGGGCCTAAAGCGGGTGTGGGCTCAGGCTCTGTGTCCGTGGCAGGTGAGTGGTAATCAAAGTCCTCCTCCACCTCATCCACGTTGAAAGAGGAACCACTAGTACGGAGAACTAGCTCAACTAAATATACACATATGCATACATGTATGTACTTTGTTTTCATATCTGGTGACTTGGGTGGTTCTGAAGATTTTCAGAGGGAAGAGTTTGGCAACACTCAAAGCTAGTACTTTTCATCAACTGGATTTAGAGTTTTGGAGTCTTGCACCTCTTTTTAACTGAAGATATTGGCCAAAAGGAGCAAACCAGTTCAACACACTATATTTCTCACAGGTGTGAAGATCATTCCACCAACGAGGAACAGCGAACATGAATGTTCAGGAAAGTGAATTGTTGTATTATTTTAGAACATAAAACAATGATATGGCTCCCTCATCAATGCAGGTCTATGAGATTTTATTAATCTGTTTTGCCATCTGGCTAAAATCATGATATGAAAAAAAAAAAAATAACAGCAGACCTCCTCTCAACAAGCCACTTGATCTGTTACCTGTAGAAAATGGATGTGGTCGTCTGTGTGCGAAAGCAGCTCCAGCTCAGCATCTCTCCTCCTCAGATCATCAATCTCCTGCTCTAGTCGATCCATGAATCCTTGAGCTCGAGTCACTGCTGCCTTTTCCTGATCTCTGATCCGTTGTGTCACCTCAGATCGCCTTCTCTCAATGGAGTGGATAACCTCAGTAAAGATCCTCTCACTGTCCTCCACTGCTGTCTCTGCAGAACGCTGTTAGGACATACATCACAATCAGCTCTTACTGTTGCCTTACACAGCCTGTCACCCACAGTGGGCTTCAGTAGGACTAAAAGAGATTCAGCACAGTAGGAGGGTCCAAACTAAGTCTCAAATTTCTCTTCTCCAAACTCACCTTATGGGACTCCACAGCTTCTCTCAGCTCCTCAAGATCTTTCTCTCTCTGCTGGATTCTCTGCTTGAACATACTCTTTTTCTCTTCCAAAACCATCTGTATGAAAATCAAATAACACTGTAAAATGTAGTAATACTACACAAAACTGTATAGGTAGACAGATAGATAGATGGAAATGACTGTTCATTAATGACTGTTCAAATTCATTAATGGTTCATTACATTCATCTGAATTTATGTGAATGAAACTAAATGAACTGTGACTCAAGAAAAAGGCCGGCCCACACTATATATATATATATATATATATATATATATATAATTATTATTATTATTATTATTATTTTTATTTTTTTATTTTATTTTTTTATTATATGAGAGACCACAAACATGATGATTTTTTTTTTTGATTTTTTTATTTAACAGTTTTGTTTCTATAGTGTATGGGTGTCCAAAGTCGGTCCTGGAGGGCCACTGTCCTGCAGAGTTTAGCTCCAACTTGCCTCAAAACACCTGCCTGGAAGTTTCTAGTGTTAGGGGTTAACAGTTTATGACCCAAGACCAGTAGTGAAAAATGAAGACCAAGAGTCAGGAGTGCAATTAAAGAAAAATGTACTGAAGCTTCAAATCTCACGAGGAGTTCGTAGGCCGCGCTCCCTCTCTACCATTCTCGTTGTACCGTACATACAATTGTTCCAACAGTTATACTGTTTTTAAGGTCTATCCACATCATTACTGCAAGGTGGATGATTCTGATTGGCTCAGAGAAAATGAACAGTCACAGTAAATTTCCACACATTGTCAGTTAATCATGTTCACGTGTCCATTAATCACTTGTTGATGCTTTCACCCCGGAATTAGGCACGTAGTGACCTTCCAGATCTGGACCAGGCGCCAGCTCACCCAGAACAACAAGTCCACCCATCTCTTAGAATGCCCATTGTACACCTTCTCAACACTGATTTGTAACACAGAATATTGTGCACATACACAGATACACAGTTTCTCCAAGGATGGAGTTGATTGAGCTCTTAACAGCACGCCGGGAGTGCAGTAACAGTGCTTGCTCACTTAGCCCGGCTTCCAGATATGAAATATGGATTTGTCTTTCATTTTTAGTACCTTTTATTCATTTTAGATTCCCTTTACTGAAACCCCAAAGAATCAAGAAGAATGTTGCCTGTACTATTGTCTCACTGAGAGAAAGCACATGTTATCAGTATGTTTTGGGAAACTTTCTGGTTTGGGCCATTTGGATGTATACAGGTATATTGAAGTGGCAGTGGATTTCAGAATCCCCCTTTCACTAGTATGCCTAGTAAGACCTTGATTAGCTGGTTCAGGTCTGTTTAATTGGTTTTGGAGCTGAACTCTGCAGGACAGTAACCCTCCAGGAGAAGGATTTGACACCCCTGCTAAAGTGTGTGGAGTGCCACGATGTGACCAAGTCAGCACACCACACACTAACAGATTCCAGTGCATTCAATCACTCTTAACACACCTCGCACCACAGGAAAATCTGATAATCTGTAGAACCATCAAGATAATGAGGGCTTTACCTAGGATTGTTGAAAGGGGGGAATTGCACATTCGGCCCGATTACCTGGTAGTGTGTGTGTGCTTTAACCCCAGTGTTTAAAAAAAAAAAAACCTCCAAGACTTAGCCCTACAGCACTTGAAAATTACAAACCAGTTTCTCTCCATCTTTTCTGAGAACAAAAAGTCACAAACAGTCTGGCTTATAATTCAGACACTGCACCAAGTCTTTCTGTCTGTACTGTAGCTGAAAACCGGCAGCTAGGCAACTCCAAATCATTAGTCCTCATCCTGCTATACCTGTCTATTGCCTCTGACACTGTGAATCATCAGAACCTCCTGTCCACCTGTCCTGGTAGATCGTTCACGCTCTCCTGGAGAAGAGGAATGTCTGAGTTTCAACAGCTAATCACTGGGGAACCTCTTGGTTCAGTGCTTGATCTCCTGCTTTTATCCATATACACAACCTCACTGTGCACAATCTTTATGCACATGGATTCCCTTATCTCTGTTATACAGATTATATGCTTAACTTGCATATAACTTGACACCCTCCATCTCAGCTTGTATCTCTGCTCGTCTGTCCAATATCTCGGCCTGGATGAAGTTTTTAGATATCTCCTTATTTAACACATGAGATGAGTTGAATCAGGCATTTTTAATTAGTGAAAATGTTGTGTTCTCTCAAGTGTTGTTGGATAATGCATTGAGTTAGTGTTCAGTGATGCATAGAGTTTGATTGTGCTGAAACATTCTGTTATGCCTGAGGAATGCATGGGTTAATTTACTTGGGTCTGGGAAAGGAAGTGAAGTAAACAAAGAGACAATAAGTTGATGTAACTCTCTGTGTCTGTGTGATCCTTACCAAACATAACATTTGGCGACGAGGATGGCTGATATTGTACTTCCACTTCCACCTCCTGCTCCTTTCCTTGCTCTACAGTCCTTTGAGACTTTCATCTTGGCAGTGGGGCTGAAAAAGGCGCTGTTACTGCATTGCTTGGGAACCGAGGGTCAGCATGTGCTGGGAACGCTTGAGTCGGGCACCATAAGCGATTATGACACAGCCGCAGAACAGAGGTGGCGGCGTCCACTACACCCCTTCCAGAGGTGGCGGCGTCCTCTACAGCCCTCGCAGAGGCATTGGCGTCCTCTACTGTCCTCCCAGAGGTGGCAGCATCCACTACACCCCTCGCAGAGGTGGTGGTGGCCTCTACAGCCTTCCCAGAGGTGGCGGCCTCCTCTACAGCCCTCACAGAGGCGGTGGCATCCTCTACAGTCCTCCCAGAAGTGACGTGTCCACTACAGCCCTCCCAGAGGTGGCGCCGTTTGCTACAGCCCTCCCAGAGGTGGCGGCGTCCACTACAGCCCTTCCAGAGGTGGCAGCGTCCTCTACAGCCCTCGCAAAGGCGGCAGTGTCCACTACACCCGTCCCAGAGGTGGCAGCGTCCTCTACAGCCCTCGCAAAGGTGGCAGTGTCCTCTACACCCCTCCCAGAGGTGGCGGCATCCTCTCCTGAACTCTCTATCTGTGGAGGCCGACCATGAACTTTCTATGCTCTTTGTTCCAGCTCCACCTGATCCACCTTGGTGGTCTCCAGGTCCGTCTGCTCTGCCTTAGTGGTATCCAAATCCGACATTGCTCCACAGCCCAGGCCCACCAACGCACCATGACTCGGACCCACCACTGCAACACGGCCCAGGCAGCAAGTCATTAGTCTTTGTGTATATATAGCCCTCATGTTACCATTGTCTCTTGTCTAGCTCAGTTTGTGTAACCACTCTTTGGTGAGTTTTTTCACTGTTTTATGTTTCTGTCTATGGTCAAGTTTAGTTTAGCCTAGTCCAATCTTTATTTGTTTGTTTTTTTTTGTTCATGTTTGGATTAATAAACTGCACATGGCTTTCAGTGGACTCAATTACAGTAAAAGGGGGGCAGGGTCAAGACAAAAAATAATAAATTGCTTGCAATGTCATTCAATTTACAGATACGGATTACAGACTACATTAAATACAGATAATGTAGAAAGACATAGACACATAAATCCATTTTCAGTTCATACCTGTTTCTTTGTCCTCTCTGCTACAGCTGCTACAGTATCATGGTTTTTGTGATTATCCATCGTACACAGATAACAAATGCACTGCTGGTCAGTGTGACAGTAGATCTCCAGTTGTTTATTATGTTTTGGGCAGATCATCTCCTGAAGTCGTCCAGTGGCATCTATCAGATTGTGTCTCTTACCTTTAAAGAAATTCTCATGTTGTTGAAGGTGATTTTGGCAGTAAGAGTTCAGACACACCAGACAGGACTTGACAGCTTTGTGTTTTCTTCCGGTACAGACATCACACTCGACATCTCCAGATTCAGCAGGAACAGCAGCTTGGAGTTTAGTCTTCTTCAGTTGCTCCACCACTTCAGCCAGCAGGGTGTTTTTATTTAAAGCAGGTCTTGAAGTGAAGGTCTGTCTGCACTGAGGGCAGCTGTAGACTCCCTTAGGATCCTCCTGATTCCAGCAATCTGTAATACAGCTCATACAGAAACTGTGACCACAGGGAATGGCCACCGGATCCTTCAGTAGATCCAGACACACTGGACAGTTGAACTGGTCCTGAGAAAACCCAGTTTCTGCCATTTCACTTTATGCACAGATTGAGAAACAAATACAACAGCTCAAAAGCGTTTAAGTTTCACTTTCTCTGAACAGCTGAGATCAGTTTCCTGGTTCTATGTTTAAGAGACGTGTGCAAAATTTTTCTTTTTTACTGCAAATTCACAGATAGTCCACTAGGTGTCAGTCCCACAATAAATCACACAAAGACAGATGTAGACAGGATTCAAACGCCACTGCAAATATTTCAGTCTGCATGTGCAAAACCATGATATTGCATTATTGAACCAGGAAACCAGCATAGGGCTAGCCAGGTAAGACCCAGTGATGTCATTGGGGTAGCAAATAAATAAATATGAATGAATGAATAACGTAGTGAGATCTTGGTAAATAACAGTTTTTTTTCCCACCAGATTATCATATCCTCTTGCATTGTGCAATACTTCACAGCTTACACTATTAAACATTTTTTTACCGCTCATATTGTTGTGGTATAAGCGTTGTTATTAGGGTGGCCACCTTCAGTATGGCAAAATAAGGGACAACCATTCACGCGCCTCAAATAAACAAAAAACAAACAAATAGCAGCCTTGAAGAACACAAATAAATAGTAAGACAAACTGATTATTTCAACACAACGACTATAACATGAATATATCAAAAATATAACATGAGAACAAGTATGTGAATAAAAAAAAAATGCACATATGATATTATTTTACATCTGATTATTTATTTCTAAAGAACTCTGCAGGATATGTTTGTGTGCCTTGAGCAGCCATTCTGTCTGGAACCATTTTTAGATCATTTAAATAATTTTTCACTTTTTAGATAATTCTGGATTGGATGAATTTTTAATCTTTAATTTGTTTACTTAAATTAGGACTATATGTAGTTATTTGTCCCATTTTTAACTAAATTAACTCTTTTTTAAACTTTTTATTTTTAAATGTCACAAATCATATATGACTGTCACGGGAGATTACTCAGGATCATGCACATGACACTGAGAATATAATTAAGTCTTTAATTCGAAACTCACCGAACAGGCAGGAGAAACATCCACTACGCGTTAACAAAACAGGACAAGAAAATTGCAATCGAAATTTGATAATTCCCACTTCTCAAGTCGTGATTACGAGCTCATCACATCGAAATGTCAGGGTGTTCATGTGCAGTTTTTACTACAATGTACTCCCAAGGTGTTGTTGCTTTGATCTGCTAACTCTCCATAGCCTCAAGCTTAACATTGGATAGATGAAGATGTAGATGGTGATATGGAGATAGAAAAATGCACTGCTGGTCAGTACGACAGATTTCCAGCAGTTTATTATGTTCTGGGCAAATCATCTCTTGAAGTCTTCCAGTGGCTTCCATCAGATTGTGTCTCTTACCTTTAAAGAGACGGTCATGTTTTTGGAGGTGATTTTCACAGTAAGAGTTCAGACACACCAGACAGGACTTGACAGATTTGTGTTTTCTTCCGGTACAGACATCACACTCAATATCTCCAGATTCAGCAGGAACAGCAGCTTGGAGTTGAGTCTTCTTCAGTTGCTCCACCACTTCAGCCAGCAGGGTGTTTTTATTTAAAGCAGGTCTTGAAGTGAAGGTCTGTCTGCACTGAGGGCAGCTGTAGACTCCCTTCGGATCCTCCTGATTCCAGCAATCTGTAATACAGCTCATACAGAAACTGTGTCCACAGGGAATGGCCACTGGATCCTTCAGTAGATCCAGAACCACAATGGTGCAGTCTTGAAACACCACATTACATGCACACTTGAAGTGGTCTGCTTAGGGGCAATACAATTATTTGTTAAACATGCAGGGGAATTAAAGAAAAACAATTAACAGTTACTAATATTTGAATTATCTGTTTAATATAGGTTTTATTAATATTTTTCCATAAGATATGTGTCCTTGTAGTGGCCTATTTAACAAAAAGTATCCACAGTATCCATTTAGGTACATTTTGTCAGGTATGGGCCTGTAGGGAGAGGACAAGGACTCGGGTGCAAAATGTAAAAGGCTTTTATTAATACAAAACTAAACAAAAGACCAAAAAAAAAAAAAAAAAAACCTGTAATGGAAAGAGCATACAGTCTAAGACTGTTGTCCGAAGCTACAGAGTTTCAAAGTATTTAAAACCCTGATATGTGCAGTGAAAACTGCAATGTTTTTACATCAGGCCACTGGACGGGAAACCATTAGGTTAGTGCTTGAAAAGTCTGGCTTGAGTCCAACAGGGAAGTCTAGTACAATACATTCCTGTCTATTGTGCTACTGCAGCAGCAGAAGATATACATAATGCATTTTTTACAAAGAACAAGAAAATACAAAATGTTTCAAAACAAGACAACTATTAAATGACACAAATGTACATAGTAATCAAACAAACAATAAACATAGAAAGATCACACCTGAAAAATGTCTTCAGGACTGCTTGAAAATCCTGGCAGGTGTGTTTGATTAGGGATGGAACTAAACTCTGCAGGGCAGTGGCCATCCAGTACTTAAATAATTAATGTGAATTATATCTCTAACATTTTAACAGCTAGGCACATACCTAACAGCTAGTGTCTTCAGCTAGTTAGTTAAACATAAAAAATATAGCTAAGATGCTAAAAAACAGATTAGAGATTAAAATAGCAGATGTGTCTTGTTTTAGATAAGCACTGAAACTGAGATGAAAAATTAACTTCCTAGAGAAATTTTATTTGGCTACAGTTAATATAGTTATATTATATAGTTATTGCATATATATATATATATATATATATATATATATATATATATATATATATATATATATATATATATATATATATATATATATATATATATATATATACATACACTCACCTAAAGGATTATTAGGAACACCTGTTCAATTTCTCATTAATGCAATTATCTAATCAAGCATTCACATGGCAGTTGCTTCAATGCATTTAGGGGTGTGGTTCTGGTCAAGACAATCTCCTGAACTCCAAACTGAATGTCAGAATGGGAAATAAAGGTGATTTTATAAAGGTGATTTTAAGGTCAATTTTGAGCGTGGCATGGTTGTTGGTGCCAGATGGGCATAACCGAGGTATGCAGCAAAGCATTTGTGAAGCCACAACACGCACAACCTTGAGGCGGATGGGCTACAACAGCAGAAGACCCCACTGGGTACCACTCATCTCCACTACAAATAGGAAAAAGAGGCTACAATTTGCACGAGCTCACCAAAATTGGACAGTTGAAGACAGTTGAAAAATGTTGCCTGGTCTGATGAGCCTTGATTTCTGTTGAGAGTCAGAATTTGGCGTAAACAGAATGAGAACATGGATCCATCATGCGTTGTTACCACTGTGCAGGCTGGTGGTGGTGGTATAATGGTGTGGGGGATGTTTTCTTGGCACACTTTAGGCCCCTTAGTGCCAATTGGGCATCGTTTAAATGACATGGCCTACCTGAGCATTGTTTCTGACCATGTCCATCCCTTGTACCCATTCTCTGATGGCTACTTACAGCAGGATAAAGCACCATGGCACAAAGCTCGAATCATTTCAAATTGGTTTCTTGGACATGACAATGAGTTCACTGTACTAAAATGGCCCCCACAGTCACCAGATCTCAACCCAATAGAGCATCTTTGGGATGTGGTGGAACGGGAGCTTCATGCCCTGGATGTGCATCCCACAAATCTCCATAAACTGCAAGATGCTATCTTATCAATATGGGCCAACATTTCTAAAGAATGCTTTCAGCACCTTGTTGAATCAATGCCATGTAGAATTAAGGCAGTTCTGAAGGCGAAAGGGAGTCAAACACAGTATTAGTATGGTGTTCCTAATAATCCTTTAGGTGAGTGTGTATATATATATCATTAAATCACTGTTCCTGATTTATCATGCAACTCAAAGATACATTGCAGTAATACAGTAATATTTGCAGTCAGCTCTCTGTAATCTATTGTGTTAAATTGCACAGTTTTACTGCTGACCCATTTATAACCCCAAACCCAGGATAGAGCGGCTGAGTGAATGTGGTCTGGACTCTGTGGATGAGGCTCATCGTGTCAGAGACGCTGTAGAAGGACAGAGTTCCTGCTCTGTGATCCACATACACTCCTATTCTACAGCGGCTGGGAGGTACAGGGAGTTCAGTATAACTGTCACTGTGAATGAATGAGCATCTGGAGGTAGAGCAAACCAAACTCCAGGACTGATCATTATATCCAAACACACACTCATCTCTCTTTCCCTTCCTGTTGATGTACATATAAGACAGTGATATACACACAAATCCATTCCCACTCCACTCAAGCTCCCAGTAACAGCGTCCACACACACTCTCTCTGCACAGCACCTGAGGATAATAATGAAATCTGTCTGGATGATCAGGATACTGCTGGACACTGGCAGTGAAAGTAACCACTCTGTTCCCCTCAGACAGTTGGAGGTGTTTATTCGCTGTGTTTGGATCTAGAGTGAACTGACTGGAATCTGATGGAGATCACAAAATCACAAAATCATTTATTCATCCTCCATTTTGGTGTATCAATAGCCATGTTTCCATCCACCGCGGCACCGCCCCCACTGTCGTTTTGATTTTTATAGTAACAAAATAATTTAGTTCAGTTAGAGAACAGACACTACAAATAAAAACTAAATGTGTCTGCTCAATACAGTGTGAGCTGAACGAGAGTCTCAGATTTCATTCATCACGAGAGCGAAGAGCTGACAGACCAGATGATTGCCGAAGATTTTGTTTCAAAGCAAAATGTAAAAGTGCCTATTTAAGGGAGTTTGTCATTGTACTGTGTTTTTGTTGTGTTTTTCATTAATAATAATACCATTCAAGCAACCCGTCCCCTAATTCTTAAACAGAAAGTAAAATGAGCACAGCCGTTCATTTCAAATGAGCATAGGCATTCATTCACGGCTGCACTGTCATTCATTCACGGCTGCACTGTCATTCATTCTGTCATTCATTCACGGCTGCACTGTCATTCATTCACGGCTGCACTGTCATTCATTCTGTCATTCATTCACGGCTGCACTGTCATTCATTCACGGCTGCACTGTTATTCATTCACGGCTGCACTGTCATTCATTCTGTCATTCATTCACGGCTGCACTGTCATTCATTCACGGCTGCACTGTCATTCATTCTGTCATTCATTCACGGCTGCACTGTCATTCATTCACGGCTGCACTGTCATTCATTCACGGCTGCACTGTCATTCATTCTGTCATTCATTCACGGCTGCACTGTCATTCATTCACGGCTGCACTGTCATTCATTCACGGCTGCACTGTCATTCATTCTGTCATTCATTCACGGCTGCACTGTCATTCATTCACGGCCGCACAGGCATTCATTCACGGCCGCACAGGTATTAATTCATGGCTGCACTCATTCATTCACGGCCGCACAGGCATTCATTCACGGCTGCACTGTCATTCATTCTGTCATTCATTCACGGCTGCACTGTCATTCATTCACGGCCGCACAGGCATTCATTCACGGCCGCACAGACATTAATTCATGGCTGCACTCATTCATTCACGGCTGCACTGTCATTCATTCACAGCCGCACAGGTATTCATTCATGGCCGTACAGGCATTCATTCATGGCTGCAGTTTCATTCTTTGACGGGCATTCCCGGGGCGTGTAATCACGACCGCACAGGCATTCATTCATGGCTGCACTCATTCATTCACGGCTGCACTGTCATTCATTCACGACCACACAGGCATTCATTCACGGCTCCACTGTCATTCATTCACGGCTGCACTGTCATTCATTCACGGCTGCACTGTCATTCATTCACGACCGCACAGGCATTCATTCACGGCTGCACTGTCATTCATTTACGGCCGTACAGGCATTCATTCACGGCTGCACTGTCATTCATTCACGGCTGCACTGTCATTCATTTACGGCCGTACAGGCATTCATTCACGGCTGCACTGTCATTCATTCACGGCTGCACTGTCATTCATTTACGGCTGCACTGTCATTCATTCACGGCTGCACTGTCATTCGTTCACGGCTGCACTGTCACGGCTGCACTGTCATTCATTCATGGCTGCACTGTCATTCATTCACGGCTGCACTGTCACGGCTGCACTGTCATTCATTCATGGCTGCACTGTCATTCATTCACGGCTGCACTGTCACGGCTGCACTGTCATTCATTCACAGCTGCACTGTCATTCATTCACGGCCGCACAGGCATTCATTCACGGCTGCACTGTCATTCATTCACGGCTGCACTGTCATTCATTCACGGCTGCACTGTCACGGCTGCACTGTCATTCATTCACAGCTGCACTGTCATTCATTCACGGCCGCACAGGCATTCATTCACGGCTGCACTGTCACGGCTGCACTGTCATTCATTCACGGCTGCACTGTCATTCATTCACGGCCGCACAGGCATTCATTCATGGCTGCACTGTCATTCATTCACGGCTGCACTGTCATTCATTCACGGCTGCACTGTCATTCATTCATTCAGTCATTCCATTTCCGGGGCGTGTCCAGTCTGGCTTGTTTTCAGTTCATGCCTATAGAAGCTTAACTTTCATAGGAATTCATTGAAAACACTCACTTTGCTCCGCATCGCTCCGTTATGAATGCCCGAGTGGCTGTGCGCATTTTACTTTCGGTTTAAAATTTGCGATTTGAAAAGCCCCCAACGGTGATACCTGTGTTGTCACACGTCGATTAACCGGTGGGAAAATGTCCTCACCGTTACATCCCTAATGCACATTTTGGGATACGTGCCACACTGATCTCAAGTCTCATGGAGGTGCTCCGGAAGGATAAAAAGGAGGATTGTTCAGTTTGGTATAATTCAGTCTTACATGACTGTGTTCAAAAACGGCAGACATTTGCCTATAAAAAAGCGAGATAACATGACTGCTTTTAGTGCATTTTGTCTGTGTGCTCTAAAGCGCAAGTAATTTATTATATACAAAAAAAGACCTACAGTGACTTTCTTAGTGATATTTGCGCAGGTTTATCAGGAAGTGACAATTTTGTTCTCTTCGACTTGCTCGATGGAAACAGTGCTTTATTCGCAAATGTTTTACGCAATATTCCAAATTTGTGCATAAGTTTAATTCACAACTGGATGGAAACAGTCACTTAGAAATCCTCACTACTAATGCACAGACAAGCGGAGAGTTAACAAACAGTAAAAAGTCATATTGTTATTGGACTGAAATACCAAAAGTGGTCTCAGAATATAGGAAACCACAAACATATCTGTATTATGAGAACATCCCAATTGTCTTTGTAATTTAAATGGTTTAATACACATACTAAATAATATTTTAATGAAAATGTAAATGTGCTCATTGTGTCTTACATTGCAGGAACTCCTCCCTGATCTTGGGTTCATTGGTGGGAACAACTTCAATATATGTTACTAAGAAATTAAACAGAAATAATTACTATAGTTCCCATAAAAAGAGTTCTTTATATATGATGTCTAAGAGTAAATAAATGCTAATTTACCTCTGCCAGATATCTTGTCTATCTCCTCTCTACAGACATCCTGCAGTTTTTCTTTCAGCTGAAAGACAGACTTTCCCACATCATCAAAAGAGAGGACAGAGCTGACAGTGATGCTGGGTTCATCTGTAGAGTCAGGAGGTTCAGAGAGAGACTGGAAACTCTACAGAAGAAATAAACACAAACAATAAAGATACCAAACAAAAATCTTCCTGACTAGTCAGTGTTTACTCTGCTTGTTTATCCAAATCATCTTGAGTGACTTGTGTAGACTTGAAATACCAGTTTGATTATCTATGCTTTATTGAAACTATTTTTGCATTTGGTGCTTTCTAGACTGAGAAAATTAAAATGTATTTTATTTTTGAAAATGTAAAGACAACAACTCCCAGAATGCACTTGCTTCGCTGCGAGGCCACTCCCAAAGCCACTGCTACTGGTTCACTGGATCACTTGCCCACCGCGGCACCTCCCCTACCATTGTTTTATAATAATAAAATAATTTAGTTCAGTTAGAGAACAGACACTACATTTAAAAACTGAACGTGTCTGTTCAATATAATGTGAGTGAGCCGAGCGAGTGTGACAGCACAAACGCAGTAGGAGTCAGATTACAGTCATCGCAAGATGAAGAGCTGAGCAAAGTAAGCGCGGGCGCGGCACATAGACATAATAAATACACAGACGCCCTATTGGCCATTTTAGAACGTTGCTGCAATACGTCAACGAGTCCGCCATATTGCTGAGGGCAAGACTGCGCTGTAAACAAATGCAACTAAACGGGTGAGCTGCGGTTTTTCTGGATAAAAACAAAAATAACGTTTACATGAATCAACCGATTTCAGTGGTTTATGGTGTACAAAAAGTTCCATCTCTAGTTCTTTAAAATCTCGATTGTTAGACTTATAAAATATGTATTTTAATAAGGACTTGTCAAAGGCTTGTAATGAATTTGCTTTTTATACTTGAATAAGAATTGTGAAGACGCTCATAATGAGATATAATTAAATTTTCACATTAAATGAAATAAAGTTTTCTTATTGTGGAAAAAGCATTTTCTGTCTTTAACCGATTTGAGCTTTTCTTGTGCTTAGAATTGACCGCCATTGAGAAAATGAAACAAATCAGCAAATACAAATCACAAAATTATATTATAATATTTACAGATACTCCAAATATACAATAACAAAGAGAACTGATGGATCTTTTATACATATGATTTGGTGCAACTACAGTGCAATGCAAATAGTAAATATATGACTATTTTTATTGACTAAACTATTCTCATTTTATCTATGAAATAAACAAACAGTATACAGCTAATAAAATAATGAATAGTATAATTAAAATATCAAAAATACAATAATATTATAATATATTTATAATAGCATATAGTTTGTATAATACTAATAACAGCAATAGAATATGAGTAAGTTAAGAGTCACAATATGTCAGTTGTCTACCTGATGCGAGTAACTTATCGATTAATATTTCGATTTCAGGAAATTTACTTTATAATATAAAATATAAGCTAAAACTATAATATAAATCATGTCTAAACTTTCACAGCTAAGTTAACTAGCGATATCGCAAGCCTGACTGAAGTATGACTGACTCCGATGCCCAGCTAACGTCACTATTACTAATTATATAATGACCAAATACAACCAGAAACAAATGTTTAGTCTTATTTGTGAAAGGTAATTCCCCGAGACATGTTTCCAATTGTGCGAGGATTTGTACAGCCCCATGAAGCACACAAAGCAGGCATTTTTCCCAAGTCCAGTTATTAGAGTTATGGGAAAGTTGCCCTCCGCAACATGGCGGCGCCGTTGACGTACAATCCAGTGGCCAATAGGTCGTCTATGTATTTATTATGTCTATGGGCGCGGCATACATTCACAGCGCGTGTTCAGTCCGGCACGTTTTCAGATCATGCCTATGGAAGCTTAACTTTCATAGGAATTCATTTGAAAAGTTGAAACACTCACTTTGCTCCGCACCGCTCCGTTTACATGAATGCCCGCAGCTGCCCGAGCCGAGTGCTGTGAGTGAGATCCCACCCCCTGTGGGCGGGTTGAAAACATCTACTGGCTGTAGTCTCTAGCCTCTGGCCAAAAAATCCTCAGATGACGCAAAATGACAATATTTCCAGAAATAAAATACATAAATCTCTCATCTCAGGGGGATATGAGGGGGGGGGAAGCATGATCCTTCAAATATACTACAGGATTTCTACTGATACGAAGCTTAATGCTAATCACTGAAGTATCCCTTTAAACGCTTAAAGGGATACTTCAGTGATTAGCATTAAGCTTCGTATTGCACTTTTTCTTGTGTACTGCTACTTCTCGCTTTTATAACGGATCAACTGTCTGTGCAATATGACTGTGACTGAAGCCCAATTGTTTAATTAAGTAGCGTGCGAATCACTGGAGGCGAGTTCACCAGCACGCACTAAAAGTGTTAAGATGATAAACGACGCTGATGATAAAATGTGTGACTCATTTGAATTCTATTGAGAATGTAGTAAAACATTACAAAGAAAGTCGAACATGATCTAAAACTGTCAGGGTGGTAAAAGAGGAAGAGGAATAAAAACTTGTTTAACATCTTTTTTTAAACTAAGGGTCACAAGGAAAATATTAAGAAATAAATTAAAGTTAAATAGTGTTATCAGAACATGTTGAAGTAGAGCTCTCATTGCTAAGTCTTTAGTTTCACTTTCTGCAATGAATAATTGACTGGGATTTGAGACATCACCGTACAGACGGGAGCTCAAAAACACTAGTTTAGGAAACAGGGAAAAATAAAGAAATAACCAAAACTGCAGAAAGTAGGCAGGAACACAAGACTACACTAAGACAATAACAGTTGCAGACGCAAGATCAAAGTCTCAGTAACCACAGACAAGAGCCAGGTAACTCAGCAGAGCAGAGATTCAATCCGGCACAGGACAGAAGACAAGAGGGAATATAAAGGGTGACAAACAAACTAAAACAGGTGTGAGCCAAAATGAGATAACAAGGAAACAAAAGGGGCGGAGTAACAATAGACAACAGAGCACCTGGCATGGCAACACAAATCACCATGTGGTCCAGACAAACAAAGGACACAACACAAACAAGCCTAAAGCAGATCAGACCGGCACCCTGACAAAAACAGCCACTAAAATGACTGATGAAAAGAGGGGAAAACATCATCCTGCAAGCTTTTTAAACTCATGATGACCACATTTACTAGAGTTTGTCACGTTCTATTGTATTTATTCTGGTAAATTTTGACTAGTTTTAGAATTTATAATAGATAATCTGTTAAGGGAATCGATTTTTCACTAAAGATAGGTGTATATTACACCCGTGGCATGTTGTAGCTATAGTTTCTAACTGTGTTGCTATTTTTCATAACAATAGCATGATTTTTTTTATAGATTAAAAAAAAGAAAGAAAAAGTGAACATTGGCCTGCATGGTAATGATGAGCCGTCAATGGTCTTGCTTTGTAAATAAACCCTTATTGTAAGAAATGCTATAGTTAAACAATTACAAGAACTATGTTAGTTTTATGTAAGGCTGAGTACAAGTTAGAAAGAGCTTTCAAATATGGACCTTCTTGAATTATTGACTAAACAATCCCCCATAACCACCCATAACCCCCCACACACACACACACTTTTTTCCTCCACTTCAAGCACTGTCAAAAATGGTGAATTTCGTTCAAGTTTGCACCCCTGAGTTTCACGCATGCTTCAGATGCTATCACACAGAGGCGTTCCCCATAGTGTCGTCTTCAACACAGCGCGAGTTCCCTCGAAAATGAAAAAAAAAAATCTTTTGTCTAGCACAATTGTATAAATGAGTACATCCAATATTGGATTTTATGTGAATGGGGTTAATAGGGAAGAGTTAAGACACACCAGAGATTTTCTTCCTGATGTTTTATTTTCTTTCTTGAGTTTTCTTTTAGTAGAGATGACAGACTCCACATCTGTTGGTCCAGCAGGAACAGCAGCTTGGAGTTGAGTCTTCTTCAGTTGCTCCACCACTTCAGCCAGCAGGGTGTTTTTATTTAAAGCAGGTCTTGAAGTGAAGGTCTGTCTGCACTGAGGGCAGCTGTAGACTCCCTTCGGATCCTCCTGATTCCAGCAATCTGTAATACAGCTCATACAGAAACTGTGTCCACAGGGAATGGCCACTGGATTCGTCAGAAGATCCAGACACACTGGACAGTTGAACTGGTCCTGAGAAAAACTGGCTTTTGCCATTTTACTGTATTTAAACACAAATAGTGAACAGCTCAATAAGTTTCATTTTCTTTGAACAGCTGAAACAGTTTCCTGGTTCTGAAAAAGCTAACCCTTAAACACAACCCTCACATTCTGCATTTTTACATTTACAAAAAAACATTTTTTTTTGTATTCAATTTCATAATCATTTGTAATCATTAGTCATTTATTAATTTGATAATTTATTCTGTATTATTATTAATTAGTCATTTTTATGTTTTATATTACTTATTCCCTTGCTCTTATGATTGTGTGGTTTGAAGGGATGTTTGTCTTCACAGATAGGAGATAAGAGAATGCCTCCATTTCAAGGTTTTTAACGTCACAGGACGATGTGAAGCAGTAATTTTCCCTTGGTGTAATAACACTTGGTGGAATTGTACTGGTCAGACGAAGTCAGAGCATTGAGCCTTGAAACAGTCTGGGCAACTAAGATTATTTAATAAACTCTTTTCTTTTTATTATCATTGCTTTGTCTCCTGATTCTGCTCTTCCCTGGCTTTCTCAGGCTGACAGAAGACTTCTGGCTGGGATTCGGCATCCGGGGTCAAATTTAATATATCTGATATTTCTGACGTGGAGATCCACCCGATCTAACATTTTGCCACAATCTCATAGTAAGATAAACAAGAACACCGAGGGACTGTCATAAAAGTGTATGCCAATAATAAACAAAAAGCATGCATAGATTCCAAATAAAAAAGCCATAATGTAATAGTGTGAAGTAGAGAGAAAAGAATAATAACAGTTTAAAAGTTTGAATGTGTTATTCACTTGAAACAGTAGTTATATTACATTGCTTTCACTTTCTTTCATTACAATTTCTGGGAGGCAGTAGCTAAAAAAACAAAACAAAAAAACAGTTGTTATAGCTGAAGTGCATTCACATAGCCCTGATCTTACACTACTTGAAATTAATAAATATCATAAAGATTAAATATTTTAATCGTTTTTTTTTTTTTTTTTTTTGTTGTTGTATTGCTTTAATGTTTTATCTGGACTAGATAAAATTATCTGAAATTTAAATTGATCGTTTTGTAGGCTATTGTTTTAACCAACATGATATTTCGCCTGAATTCAGATTAAGATAGAAGGGAAACTCTAATGTCAAATTAATGTCTAATATAAAAACAACTTTACCGCATGTATTCCTCCTCCTTCTTCAGTGATGTATGGCAGAGGCTCCAATGTGTCGAGTATACGTTGCAATTTCCAATGAAGCTTCACCAAGGCTTATTATTGTCATAATATCACGTGGCCACACCCTTACTTTCTGTTTAGTCACTGATTCACTTGAATGTTTCGCTTTGTACGCCCGAACGTTACTTGGCAAATGCATTTTAGGGACTTTTTGTGTTGATGTTTTGTGAGGGAGTAGCCATTTTACAAACGCGTATTGGTTCCACTGTCTATGCATTAAACTTACAGGATTTTTGTTGCAAATTTTACCAGCTTTTGTCCCTACAATCAAAGCTATCCCATGCATTGGACATACTGTACATACACTAGTGTATACCGCCACCTATACGGTGAAATCAGAAATGGGCATTCCACTCACTGCGTGCTCAGCCCCATTCCTCAGGCTATACTAAAATGTAGTAGGCTATTCCATTCTCAAGTAGCCTAGGCTACACAGTCTCATGTCTTTTTACAAAAACTTCTTCTATTTGGCTTTTATGGCGGTTGTCAAACTTATAACACTTCTAAAAGAAGGAACATTATTATATTAAACAAATGCATTTATTTTAGGCAGGGTGCGAATTAAACAGACCTTCTGTAGGAGGGTAATGTATAAACCTAAACAAGTTTGTAGCCTATATATTTTGTAGCTAAATACATGTACATACATGTAGTCGTATTTTTTTTAATTTTTTTATTCAAGAGTTTTATTTGTCACATACACAGTTATATACAGAATATACAACCGGCAGTGAAATGTAAACAGGTCCGCTCCATGGACAGTGCAAATTCACAGTTAAAAACACAAGGAAGAAATTATAATAGAAATAGGATAAAAAAGTACTATATATATCTGTAGAATTATAAATAATCAAGTCAAGTAGAAGAAAAAAGTAAAAAAATAAGAATAAAGAAGTGGAATAAAATAAGTGAGGTAAACTGTGCAGTGAGTAAACTGTAGACTAAATAGAAAGTTTTCAGGATAGCTGGTGAAACCCTGAATTTCCTCAGCTGGCGCAGGTGGTACAGTCTTTGCCTGGCTTCTTTCACCTGTGTCTGAATGTGAGCAGTCCAGGTCAGGTCCTCGGAGATGTTTACTCCCAGGTACTTGAAGCTGCTCACTCTCTCTACTGGTGACCCGCTGATCATGAGGGGGGAGTATGTCCATTGCGGTCTCTTCCTGAAGTCCACAATCATTTCTTTGGTCTTGCCAACATTCAGAGAGAGACAGCTGTCCTGGCACCATGATGTTAGATGCTCCACCTCGTCCAAGCATTTAAAGTATTTTAAATTAGGTATAATTAACGAATAGCATACTTGTTCATCTTGGAATGTTAATTTATAAATACGCTATAATCCTACGTTTAACCCTTACAAAAATAGTAAGGGAAGCTACTGATACCCCTTACGAAAAATAACCATGTTTTTATTGTAGTAAAAGTGTAGTAACCATGGTTTTTTGGCTAATTGATTACCATTTATACAGCCACAGTTTTACCACAAATACCATGGTTAAACTATGGTTAGAGTAGCAAAACCATGGTTAATTAGTGGTTATCATGGTTTAACTACAATAACCATGTTTTTGGTTTTGTTTGTAGTAAAACAATGGTTCATTTCTGTAAGGGACATTAAAAAGCAACCACAAAAACAATGAATAGACTAGAATATAATGCACTTTTAACTAATCCTAATTTTAATTCACCAAATTCAGCACAGGTCTGTCAAATTTCCCTCTGTTTCAATGATATTTAAATTGCCTTTCAAAAGTAGAAAAAATAAAAAATAAAGCATGTAAACGATGCAAGTTTCGGGCACTTAACGTAGGCCAAGCTTTGGCGTCTCAGGTAAAGTTGTGTATGTTGGCGACAGAGCATATTGGACGTGTTGCTTCCTTAATGCTATTATGAATGTAACAGTTGAATATATTGCGATCCTCTGTAAGTGTGTGTTAATGTTCTTGTTAATGCGATAAAAAAACAACAGCATTTATTTATCCAGCATTTACGTTGTACTAATCAGGAAGCGTCGCAGAGAGTCACGTGATTCAGCGGCTCCCGCAATGCGGAAGTAAAACAGAGTGGACGCTCTATGCTTCAGCATTAACGCGAGTCAACTTGTTTACAGCAACCTGGCAAAATACAAACAAGAAAACAGGTCAGAGATTACGGGTTTCTTTCGGGGGTTGTTGTCCTCGGAGCTGCCGGTGTTGTCTAGCGTGTGTCGTGTTATGTGCGCAGTAGATGCGGTCAGAGGCCGAGTGTGCGCGGATGCTCCTGCGTATCAGATGAGTTCATACACACACACATGCTGCTGCAGCGCTTATCGGTCTCCACAGCCGTCAGGCTTTACTCCGGGATTACATGCTTGGCATATATATATAACGTGTGCAATGCCATTACCGGCTAATACAGAACTGCGTTTTCTACAGAGTGGAACTGCGGATCACTGAACCTGAATGAGTGCGAGCATGACTGACATTCAGCTTTACACCACGAGAAACAAGCACACAGTCTTCTGCTGATTATATTTCGGACAAGACAATATGAGTTCAGAAAGCCAACAGGACACATCTTTCTAGATCCTCTGAAGAGCTAAACAGCAAAAGACGCCACTATGAGAATCTTCAGGACTTTGATGAGCGCTGCGTCTCTTTCCAAACAAATAGACTTTTACTCCAGATTCTCGCCTTCTCCTCTCTCCATGAAACAGTTCATAGATTTTGGTAAGTCTGCAATCAAGTGGATATAATTTCATACGAGAAGAGGACAGGACAGGAAAGAATAAACAAGATCCAATCCTAAAGAGAGAAAAGTTTGAATATTTAAAAAATGTACTATTATGGTAAATTTAAGTAGATCAGAATGTTAGAAATAAAGTACCATCATGGTGCAGTGATGATAATACAGTAATTTTACATACTGTGGTATTGATTACCATATCTATATTTCATGATGTTTACATTGCACTCTAGGCAGTGGTTTTCAGGGCCCCTTGTACAGTTTATTGGCTTGGGCCCCCTGGGTGGAAATGGCACTTGGCAGGGATCGCTGTGGACCTATGGAGCGTAGGGCTGGGCGATATGGACAAAAAAATGATCATGATATATGTCAAGTCTTTATTTCTTTTAACTTTAAGTCAGAGTTTTGCTCGTTGAATGTGGTTTTAAACTACTCTTTGTTGTCAGAACATGACAAACACTGAATTCTTTACACTTTTTCAGTCAAAATAAATAGCTTAATTGAAAAAATTATTTCTTTGTTTGCGCTAGCAGGTGATATTGATTTAAAGGTGCAGTGTGTAGCATTTATGAAGATCAACTGACACAAATGCAATATAATATACATCACTTTTTTTTTTAGTGGTGTATAAAGACCGTACATAATAAACCGTTATGTTTTTATTACCTTAGAATGAGCCGTTTCTATCTCCATACACCGCGGGTCCCCTTACAGTGAAGCCGCCATTTTGTGCCGCCATCTTTCTACAGTAACCCTAAGTGGACAAACTGCTCTACAGAGCGCTAGCTACTCTCTGATGTCTCAGATGACGACATTTTTGTCCTGTATCGGCCCCCGTAGCTTCTCTAGCGGTTGCAATGCGGAACCTCGCTGCTAGATGCCGCTAAAATGTACACACTGCACCTCTAAAGTCATGAAACAGGTTTGTGTTGCATGACTTCTGATGATGTGTACAGTGTGCAGGCTGCAATATTAATAATATTACATGTTTTGTCTATTAGAAATGTACATTTGACAGTAGCTTGAGTTGACCGTAGTAGTAGCTCGAGTTAGGATGCTGATGTAAATTGATGTTCATTAGCGAAAACAGTGACATCTGTCAAAATAGTAACAACCTAATTTTTATATGGTAAAATTTAAATATTTTGAGTTTTATTAAAATTAACCATTGTATTCCATTTCCATATTAGCATACCTTAGATCCTGATAACCACAGTTAAAACCACATATATAGCACCTCAGTACCATGGTAAAATGTAACTACAGGTGCTGGTCATATAATTAGAATATCATCAAAAAGTTGATTTATTTCACTAATTCCATTCAAAAAGTGAAACTTGTATATTATATTCATTCATTACACACAGACTGGTGTATTTCAAATGTTAATTTCTTTTAATTTTGATGATTATAACGGACAACTAAGGAAAATCCCAAATTCAGTACCTCAGAAAATTAGAATATTACTTAAGACCAATACAAAGAAAGGATTTTTAGAAATCTTGGCCAACTGAAAAGTATGAGCATGTACAGCACTCAATACTTAGCTGGGGCTCCTTTTGCCTGAATTACTGCAGCAATGCGGCGTGGCATGGAGTCCATCAGTCTGTGGCACTGCTCAGGTGTTATGAGAGCCCAGGTTGCTCTGATAGTGGCCTTCAGCTCTTCTGCATTGTTGGCTCTGGCATATCACATCTTCCTCTTCACAATACCAAATAGATTTTCTATGGGGTTAAGGTCAGGCGAGTTTGCTGGCCAATTAAGAACAGGGATACCATGGTCCTTAAACCAGGTACTGGTTGCTTTGGCACTGTGTGCAGGTGCCAAGTCCTGTTGGAAAATGAAATCTGCATCTCCATAAAGTTGGTCAGCAGCAGGAAGCATGAAGTGCTCTAAAACTTCCTGGTATACGGCTGCGTTGACCTTGGACCTCAGAAAACACAGTGGACTAACACCAGCAGATGACATGGCACCCCAAACCATCACTGACTGTGGAAACTTTACACTGGACCTCAAGCAACGTGGATTGTGTGCCTCTCCTCTCTTCCTCCAGACTCTGGAACCCCCAAAATTTACTTTCATCAGAGAACATAACTTTGGAGCACTCAGCAGCAGTCCAGTCCTTTCTGTCTTTAGCCCAGGCGAGACGCTTCTGACGCTGTCTGTTGTTCAAGAGTGGCTTGACACAAGGACTGCGACAGCTGAAGCCCATGTCTTGCATACGTCTGTGTGTAGTGGTTCTTGAAGCGCTGACTCCAGCTGCAGTCCACTCTTTGTGAATCTCCCACACATTTTTGAATGGGTTTTGTTTCACAATCCTCTCCAGGGTGCGGTTATCCCTATTGCTTGTACACTTTTTTTCTGCCACATCTTTTCCTTCCCTTCGCCTCTGTTAATGTGCTTGGACACAGAGCTCTGTGAACAGCCAGCCTCTTTTGCAATGACCTTTTGTGTCTTGCCCTCCTTGTGCAAGGTGTAAATGGTCGTCTTTTGGACAACTGTCAAGTCAGCTGTCTTCCCCATGATTGTGTAGCCTACAGAACTAGACTGAGAGAGCATTTAAAGGCCTTTGCAGGTGTTTTGAGTTCATCAGCTGATGAGAGTGAGGCACCAGGTGTCTTCAATATTCAACCTTTTCACAATATTCTAATTTTCTGAGATACTGAATTTGGGATTTTCCTTAGTTGTCAGTTCTAATCAACAAAATTAAAAGAAATGAACATTTGAAATATATCAGTCTGTGTGTAATGAATGAATATAATACACAAGTTTCACTTTTTGAATAGAATTAGTGAAATAAATCAACTTTTTGATGATATTCTAATTATATGACCAGCACCTGTATATGGTTTCTATGGTGTATGAAAAACTTTAGCCTAAATACATTTAGTATAAATGCACAAACGCTATAGCTTAATCACAAACAATATTGTAATTATATTTCATTACTCCTTTAATACATTAAATACATGTCTACATTAATAGTATAATAAAATTCGATATGAATATCCCTCATTTCTGCCACAATACCATGGTGCACTTAGTGTTACTGCAGTAAATGCATGGTAAATGATGGAGATTTGTAGATTGAAAAGCTTCTGACTGTATCGTTGCTCAGTGTTTCTCCTATTCTCCTATACAGCCAAGATGGCGCCGAGTATGGCGGCCGTGTTGCGAGCACCGAGCAAACTTTGCGGTTTTTCGTTTGTTTTACTTGTTTTTATGTTGTTCTACGTGTTGGATGTTGTTTGTAAAACTGTCTACGATAGACACACGCTTCTAAGCATAGGTTCCTACGCATAAGCGCGAACCGGACTTTGAGTTCTTGAAGGCTGGCGCCCTGTTTACAGACACCGCATCAGAGCCCTTTGTCTGGGTCGCACGGGCGCGACGGAGGAAAAGTCGCCGGAAAAGAGGGAAGAGAGCCGGCGTCCTAGTAAGACTCAGACGTCGTCCCCTCCGACCTCCTCTCCCAACCATTCTGCTGGCTAACGTTCAGTCACTGGACAACAAACTCTGTGAACTGCAGGCACGCGTCTCATACCAACGAGAAACAAGGGACTGCTGCATTATTTGCCTCACAGAAACCTGGATGTCTGCAGTGGTTCCAGACTCAGCCATCGAGCTCACGGGGTTCTCCGTGCACCGTTCGGACAGAACGAGAAAGAGCTCACGAGGGAAAAGCAGAGGTTGGGGTGTTTGTTTATTTGTCAACCACTCGTGGTGTGACGAAAGGAACCTACACTCCATTAAATCCTTCTGCTCCCCTGATCTGAAATTTCACATGCTTCTGTGCCGACCATTCTGGCTACCGAGGGAATTTACAGCGGTCATAATCACAGCTGTTTATATTCCTCCTCAAGCCAACACAGAACAGGCACTCAAGGAACTGTATGGGAATATAAGTGAGCAGGAAACCGCGTACCCAGAAGCAGCGTTTGTTGTTACGGGGGACTTTAACAAAGCCAACTTCAGAACAATAGCCCCAAAATACTTTCAGCACATCACCATCAACACGCAGCGTGGTGATCGTGTACTGGACCACTGTTACTCTCCTTTCGAACGCATACAAATCTCTCCGCGCCCACCTTTCGGCAAATCAGACCACTCTTCCATCCTGCTCCTGCCTGCTTACAGGCAGAAACTGAAAACAGGAAGCACCCGCCCTCAGGACAATCCAATGCTGGTCGGACCAATCAGGCGCTACACTACAGGACTGTTTTGATCACGTGGACTGGGACATGTTCGGGCAGCTTCTGATGACGACATGAGAGGTGTACTCAGAGACTGTAGCGTGTTTCATCAGGAAGTGTGTAGAAAGGCGTTGTGCCGACTAAAACAATCCGTATCTACCCCAACAAAAAACCGTGGATAAATAGCAATGTTCGAGCAGCCTTGTCAGCACGAACATCCGCTTTAAATCGGTAATGCTGATGATCGCAAACAAACCAGTTACGATCTCAGGAAATCCATCAAAGCCGCAAAAGACAATACAAAAACAAAGTTGAAGATCAATTCAACACCAACGATGCAAGAAGTATGTAGCAGGGAATCAATAACATCACAGACTTTAAAGGAAATAAACCAGCTACGGTGAACATTGCCGCCTCTACCGGATGAGCTGAATAACTTTTATGCTCGTTTTGAGGCTCACAACACCGCCCACACAGAGCGCGCTCCGCAGCTGCTGCAGGAGGCGTGAGTGCACTCACCGTCTCCGTCGCGGATGTAACCCGATCCTTCCGGCGGGTAAATATCCGGAAGGCTGCGGGTCCTGATGGCATCCCGGCCGCGTGCTCCGAGCATGCGCATTACAACTAGCGGTGTTTTCACAGACATTTTCAATCTCTCCCTCTGTCTGTCTGTGGTTCCCTCGTGCTTCAAAAAATCCACCATTGTGCCAATACCAAAGAAAAGCAAAACCACCTGCTTAAATGACTGGAGGCCCGTTGCTCTCACACCCATCTTCAGCAAGTGCTTTGAGAGACTCATCAGAGATCACATCTGCTCTGTGCTGCCTTCATCATTGGATCCGCTACAATTTGCATATCGTAGTAACCGTTCTACAGATGATGCTATTGCTTTCACCCTTCACACTGCTCTCTCCCACCTGGAAAACAAGAACACCTATGTGAGAATGCTGTTTGTGGACTACAGCTCAGCATTTAACACCATAGTGCCCACTACACTTGCTGCGAAGCTCCAGACTCTGGGACTAAACAGATCTCTGTGCAGCTGGATCCTGGACTTCCTGACAGGCAGAAGTCAGGTGGTCAGAATGGGCAACAACACATCATCCCCTCTGACCCTCAACACTGGTGCTCCTCAGGGCTGTGTCCTCAGCCCACTCCTGTACTCCCTGTACACACATGACTGTACAGCCACACACAGCTCCAACGTCATTGTCAAATTCGCCACAAATTCGACACAACGGTGATAGGCCTGATCACCGACAACGATGAGACGGCCTACAGAGAGGAGGTGAGCACTCTGACTAAATGGTGTCAGGAGAACCACCTCTCACTCAACACCGACAAGACCAAGGAGCTGGTGGTGGATTTCAGGAGACAGAGCAGAAAACACAAACCCATCACCATCGACAAGACACCAGTGGAGCGGGTTAACAGCTTTAAGTTCCTCGGTGTCAACATCAGTGAGGATCTCACCTGGTCCACACACACCGACGCAGTGCTGAAGAAGGCACATCAACGCCTCTTCTTCCTGAGACGGCTGAGGAAGTTTGGAATGAGCCCCAGCATCCTCAGATCCTTCTACACGTGCACCATAGAGAGCATCCTGACGGGCTGCATCACGGCCTGGTTTGGAAACAGCACCGCTGGCAACCGCAAAGCTCTGAAGAGGGTCGTGCGAACTGCCAGCCACATTGTTGGAGGTGAGCTTCCCTCCCTCCAGGACATCTACACCAGGCGGTGTGCAAGGAAGGCCCGGAGGATCATCAGTGACTCCAGCCACCCGTCCCACAGACTGCTCTCTCTGCTGCCCTCAGGAAGACGTCTCCGCAGCATCCGATCCCGCACTAGCCGACTTAGGGATAGCTTTTTCCCTCAGGCTATCAGACTATTGAGCGCTCAAAACTAATACTCTCTACAGCATACTCCCACAATATGGCATGCCACACACACGCACTCAACTATAACAGTCAACACTGGACTATATACACACACTTCATTTATCACGCACTATCTACGGTTACCACTGGATACATCCGATGCACACTCATGACATTCTGTATCCAGTTCACATAAAATCATCATCATTTACACGTACAAATGTCAATAATGTAGAACGTGTACATTCTGTGTATAGTGTTTCTTGTGTATAGTGCTTAATGTGTATATTCTGTGTATTGTGTTTGTGTATAGGGTCTAATGTGTATATATCTGTGTATAGTGTCTAATGTGTATATTCTGTGTATAGTGCTTAATGTGTATAGTGTTTATTGTGTATAGTGTTTAACGTGGTGGTACTAACTGTATGCATGTACTTTCAGAGTATAATGTGTAATGTAGTACTGACTGTAAGTATGTCCAATAGTACACTGTGTGTACTAACTATATGTATGTGCACATTGCACTTTTTTTCTGTTTTTACCTGCTTAAGGTTGTATGGTTATGTTAACTGTTACTGCAATTGTCTGGAGCACGCTCCCAAGAATTTCACTCTCCAAGGCACATGTGCTTTGGTGATGTGACAATAAACTAAACTGAACTGAACTGAACTGAACTGAACTATTTGTCAGCGCAGTTTCTTCTGACATTTGTTTTTCTGCTGAATTCAAGCGCTTTTCACTGGATCTCATGAGACATTCAGCGAGTAAGCGCATTTGGTCTCGTAAAAAACTTTGAGTTGAGCGGATAGAGTTGTGCTCAAGCGGCAACCTCCTCCAGTTTCTGTTGAAGCCAATACGGAAGTGACTTAAACTGCAATTCATCGACTGGCCACTAGGGACAGGCTCCAGAAGGGAGCAGAATCTCATTGAGCCCCATGTTAAAATGCTCAACTTTACAGCAGAGAAAAACATGTTTACAGCCTGGTACAAATTGTGGTTTTGGTCGATACAGCTAATTTTGCCCTTCATGACAACTGTGAGGGTGTGAATTCTTTTCATATCTCATTTCGTTTACATTATATAAAGCCGTAAAGTTCTGCATAATTAAGGGCGTGGCCACTTTGAGTGACAGGTGGACAGTTTATCCACTGTCTGTTAGTCATCACCTCAGCTCCAGCCACGTCCCGCCTCTTTGCCCATTTTCAGTTATCCTGGAGTGGCTCGCGATGAGGCGCTGACAAGATGGCAACGGCCGGCTCGACCCCATTTTAGGCTTCAGACACGCTCTTCAGAAACCTACGGGTGACGTCACGGACACTACGTCCATATTTTTTTTTACAGTCTATGGTTTTGTTCTACTTTTACCGCATAAACATTATATCAAACATTTATCAAGCTCTTGTTATCATTTTATCGCCCAGCCCTACCTCAGCGCCCATAACTCTTGTACTCAGTCCAACCTTTACCACAGTAAAACCATGATAATTTTTGTAAGGGGAATAGAATAAATTAATTTACTAGGTGATGATGATGATGATCTCATAGTCTTTCTGTACACATGTTTCTCTTCAGGTTCAGAGAATGCTTGTGAGAAAACATCATTCACGTTTCTAAGGCAGGAGCTGCCTGTCAGACTGGCGAATATTTTGAAGGAAATAGATCTATTGCCTGATAACCTGCTGAGAACGCCTTCAGTGCACCTGGTGCAGAGCTGGTCAGTGGAAATACATACATGAAGTCTTATTATTGGGATATGTTTGTGTATCTGTGCTACATTCTTTGGTTGTGTTGCATCCCTGCAGGTACATGCAGAGCTTCCAGGATATACTTGAGTTCAAGGACAGGAATGTTGATGATCAAATGGTCACACATGAGTAAGAGATACAACAAATACCCTCCAGTAGAGGTCTTCTCTGGTCCTTGGATCTGTACCTGACATGCATAATGGAATTTAAAAAGCCCGCATAAAATTAGGCCAGAGTCCAACTCAACCCATTAGTAATTTAGTAATTAGAAACCATCTGGATCCGAATGTAAAAGGCGAGTGGTGACTTTTTCAGCCAAATTCAGATGACACATTATAAACACACGGTAGGTTAGGGGTGTGTGATATGACCAAAATCTTATATCACGATATGAGTATTTTTATTTCATGGTAACGAGATGTATAATCAAATGTATAAAAAACACTGCGTTGTCTTTACTGTGTAAATTAAATGTACGTTTATTCTTATTAAAGTTACAAAAGTGTTTCAGTCAAGAGCAGTGTGAGATTTTCTCTCTTTTGTTGTTTGATTAACATTAATAATGACAGCAGGTAAATTTGGATTTTGTCACTTTAAGAGCGACTGCACAGATTATACTCGTGCGTTTTCTCTCAGCAGTTTAGTTCACCTAAGACATAAATTACTGTTTACTTGCAAATAAATGGTCACTTTGACACAGGTTTGTGTATTTAACCGCTCAAGCCCAATTAGGTGGCAAAAAGCACTCAGTTCAGTTCTCATGCGCTCTATTAAAGTTACAAAAGTTATTCAGTCAAGAGCAGTGAGGGATTTTCTGTCTTTTGTTGTTTGATTAACATTAATAAGACGACAGCAGGTTTATTAGGCTGCTGTCACTTTAAGACACGAATGCACTGATCCAATGAGTATATTGATTCATATACGTTTTCTTTCTAAACTGTTATGTTCACTTAAGACTAATAAATTACTGTTTACGAAGATACAATGACAATACAATTGCAATGACAGGTATTTTGACACATAAGTGTGTGTATTTAACCGTTCAAGCCCAATTAGGCGTCAAAAAGCACTCCCGTATAACAAAGTAACTCTGTGTAACTACTGTACCATAGTACGATGCATCATTGAAGAAACCAACTAGCTAGTCACAACTGAATATTTGTCATTCAACCATATTGGTTATGATGCCATGCAGGTGGTGGAGTAATAACTTATTTTAAGGAATCTGTTTGAGATCGAATTAATGGCAGATTTTTTTTGCTAGAAATTGCAGACATGGCATCTGAGGAATAATTCTCATTTTTCTGTTATTTCCAGATTCAATCATAGGCTCATTATTACGTACTAGAGCACATACACACATGCACACTCTTCAAAAACGGTGCTTTAAATCTCTTGACTAAAAGACGTAAATTACATTTGTATATATTTGAAATTAAAAGCTATAGATTGTACTGAATGTCAGCTTACTTATTTTGCTTAAGATAAGGATTTATTAAAGGGTTAGTTCACCCAAAAATTGTCATTAAATTCCTCACCCTCATGTCGTCCCAAACCTCATTCATCTTCGCACACAAATGAAGATATTTCTGATTAAATCCGAGAGCTCTCTGACCCTCCATAGACAGCAATTTAATGAACACTTTCAAGGCCCAGAAAGGAAGTAAAGATATCGTTAAAATAGTCTATGTGACTCCAGTGGTTCAACCTTAAAGGGGGGGTATAATGCTGTTTCATGCATTCTGAGCTTTTTACACTGTTAAAGACTTGGATTCCCATGCTAAACATGGCCAAAGTTTCAAAAATTAAGTTGGATGTTTGATGGAGTATTTCTGTGCCAAAAATACTCCTTCTGTATTCTCACAAGTTTCCGAAAGTTTTTTTAGAATATGGGCCTATGTGACGTCAACAAGGGCAGAATTTCCTTATATGGGCACTTCTCCCGGAAGGGCGCGTACACACACATCAACCAGAGCGAGAGAGCAAACGCCCATCAACGCACTTCGCTCGGCTTTAGGGAAGTCGCCGGCTGCGCTGCACAGGTCACTGGACTTCACGAAATCAACAATGTCACCAAAGGAGTGTGTTTTTGGTTGTCAGGGCAAGATGATACGCCTCCAGCCACTCGGTTTTATTCAGAAAGACTCGGTACAGCGTATCTGTCTTTTATAAATATGATAAAACTAAAGACTTTTTGGAGATATTAAGAATGCAGTACTACTCCATAGTTACTTAATATTGACATGAGATTGGCATAAACTGTGTGTGTGTGTGTGTGTGTGTGTGTGTGTGTGTGTGTGTGTGTGTGTGTGTGTCCCGCAAAAAAAAAAAAACGACTTTATTCAACAATTTCTTGTAGTCTGTGTCATTCTCCTGCGCAGTTTACATTGTAAATACAGTGCAGCGCTAGAAATTCACACATTACATTTATTTAAAATGACTTTTTATACAAAAGATTTGGACCCAAACCCTCTCAGGTTGGACCTTGGTTTATGGATCCAAGTGGACCCCTGAAGACCTCTACCTTTCAGCTCTGCTTGTGCTAACAAATACGCACACACACCTCTGTTGTTTTAGCTTCACAGATACTGTGATTAAGATCAGAAACCGCCACAATGATGTAGTGCCCACCATGGCTCAAGGAGTGGTGGAATATAAGGAGACCTATGGCACTGACCCCATCACCAGCCAGAACATGCAGTACTTCCTGGACCGCTTCTACATGAGCAGGACTTCCATCAGAATGCTCCTGAACCAGCACAGTGAGTGACCACACACACACACACACACACACACACACACACACACATCTAGTGCTCTAGGTTATAATAGGGTCCATTATGGACAGCAGAAATGTAAAGTCAGTTGAATGGTGCTTCTGGCATGTTCACTCATAGTGTAATCTGGGATGTTTACGAGTTTCACAGCCATCGGTGCCCCACATTTCTGTCATTGATTGACCGTCACCTTTTTAACATCGAGCTGTGTTGTTCCAGCATCAATGAGAGGATTATATGTCAATAACATGATGTCTGTGTGTTTTCAGCTCTTCTGTTTGGGGGAAAGGTGCGTGACAATCCTGCTCATCCCAAACAGATCGGCAGCATCGACCCCAACTGTCTTGTCACTGATGTGGTGAAAGGTGACCGTGATTATTATAATTTTTTTTTTTTGGCAATAGTCAAAGATTTTATTAGTGGGGCAATGACAAGATAATGTCAATCACTGAGAATAGCACCAACAAAATTGAAATGTGCTTAATTATCATGAAAATAATATCAGTGGGGGAAAAAATAGTCTGAATAGTCCTAAAATAGATTTAAATAGAACTAGACAGAAACTTGTTCAAACAAATAAATCTAATCTTACTGCACTACTTTATCTCTGTGTCTGCTGTAAATTGTGTAGATTGCTATATCTTATGGGTCGTAGCTGATGTTCCAATTTTGTGCTACAAAATCAGTGACTGCTTTAACTGGTCAGTTTTGGCAAGATACCATGGCAGTTCAATTCAGATATTACGTTATATTATATTATATTATATTATATTTAGTGCTGTCAAATCGATTAATCGCACTCAGAATAAAAGTTTGTGTTTACATAATGCATGTGTGTGTACTGTGTATAATTATGTATACTCGAATACACACACAGGCATGTATATATTTAAAAAATATTACATACTGTGTGTGTGTGTGTAATGCATATATAATGCATTTTTTAAATTTTTTAAAAATGTATACATGCATGTGTGTGTATTCGAATATACATAATTATACACAGTACACACGTACATTATGTAAACTCTAGTATTTCTATACCGCTGTAACATCCTAAATCATCCCCACAGCCTATAACAATCATAAATTGTTCTCACCTGCAGGTCAAAGGTGTCAGGCATTGCTTCAGGGCCCTCGGTGGTGTCCTTAAACCAGCTCAATTTCGAGTTCGAGTGCACTTGGCAGGTTGCTAGTATAAATATCTAAACTACAACCAATAAAGATATTTTCAGGAAAAAATCACTCTGAGACTTAATTAAAAATTTTTTCCGTTTTTACTTAAAAAGTTTCAGAATAATAACAAAGACAATAATCCAAAAAGGCAAAAATAACAAGTCTTCACCCGAAGGGTGTCTGTAAAACAATGAACAAAGCTTTTTATACTTGGACGTATCCCGGGGTGCAAATTTAAGAAGCTGTGACTGTCATTAGGGGTGTGACGAGACGAGACACGAGATTGGGTTCATGAGAACGAGACGAGATTTTTACACTATTTTAAAGAAATCCTCAGTATAGAAATGTATGAAGGGAAAATAGTCTTTTATTCAACTGAAAATCACAAAATGCAAAAATGTTGCTGCGTTTTGAAATCGGCTTGTAATGCATGTCATTTAACTTCTATTTTAATGAATTATTTGCAGTAAAGGAACAGCATGCAAACACTGTAAAATGTTTTGCCACAAGCTCAACCAGTTGTTTTCTCCCCTATATAATTTCACATGAGAAGTCTCACTGAACTCCTTTCCACAAATCAAACATAAATTATAAACAGTATAAATAAAATAAATATATAAAAAAATACTAATAACACTTTAAGCGCAAATGATAAGTGTAACCATTATAACAACAGTGCTCTCTCAAAACTAAAATTGCAAACAGAAACTGTCCATGTTTTTCAAGCATGAAAAAGGGATAAATGAACAACACAGAACAGCCTATGATATGGTCATGTTCTTTTTCAAGAATATAAGCATGTCAACAATTTCTGGCAGCAGCTGAGACCTTTGGGCAGTAACTATGTCTCCTGCAGTTGAAAAGACATGCTCACTTGGAACAGAGGTAGCAGGGATCGAAAGGTATGCTTTGGCAAGTGGAGACAGCAAAGGATATTTAGAGCTGTTTTCTCTCACCACTTCAGAGGGCAGCACCTGAGTGGGATAGAGGCCTCTCTTCTGTAGAGATCAATTTCCGTCTCAATCCCTCTGCTGGACTGTTCTGTCTTAGAGAAAGAGTCCCCTAGTAGAGCCTCAAGCGCTGTCTTCTTGGAAGCAGGTTCTTTCTGACTCAACTCCCAGAGTGCTTTCTCCCCCATGTGTGGGACAGTGAGCTGCTGCCTCTTCTCTCCTCTCCGTACTCTCCTCGGCTGTGGTCTTTCTAAAGCAGACCCCCTCTCCCTCGTAACACAAACACACTGATGCTGTCGTTTCTAACACGCACACACTGCATGAATCCATTTTAAAAAATTCAGCTGGTACTGGGGAACATAAATATTTTTTAATATTTAAATGTATTAAAAAAACGTCTTTTTCACACACTCTCACTCAAAAGGAAGGCGGCAAATTGATTTATACCTGATTTTCCATCTTTTTCTGTACCCTCAGGAAGACAGACTCACGTTGGTCATGGTCTAGCTGCGGTAGAGCCTGGAATCTTGGGTCCAGTGCAGTGCTTTCTAGCAGATAGTTGTATGCATCCCCACTGTATCTCCCTGAAATATTACAGAGGATTGCTCTTTGTTTTGGCCACGGTGGAGGAATCACTGTCATTTGGTGCCATGCTCTGTTCAATCACGCTCTTCAGTGGCACAATGAGAGATACTGTGTGGCTCTTCTCCTCACATAAGACTGTGTTGGCTGTCTCCAAAGGATCAGCAGCTTCACAAGGTCTTCTGCATTAGTGATATCTCAGCTGTCCAGTGTATCAATGTTTCGGGCGTTTTGTCTTATCTCAGGGCAGGTGAGAGCTGCTGATATGGCAGGTTGCTGCTCCAGGTAACGAACCAGCATATCCATTGTGCTGTTCCATCACGTGGTAACGTTCATGATTAATTTGTGGGGTGGCAGTTGTAGCAGGGCAGATACTGAAAAGCTGTTACGAGAAATCTCGTCACGTTTTAGGCCCCGTCCACACAAAGCCAGAGCTTTCCCTATCCAATCTTTTTCCCCCCTCGTTTCAAGAAATATCTGCATACACACTGAAACTGACTCAAAATGATGTAGTATACATGCCAGGCCAGTGTGTGGCGCTGTAATTCTGCCACAGAGATACACTAAAAACAGAGAAAGAGTTGTGGCTAGCAACGGTCGGAAGTGAGGCAAACTCTCACGATAAAATAATAAATAAATTGACTACTTACCAGATTGTGTTTTGTTAACGCCTACACCTGCCCCAACCCTTAACCTACCCTTACAATAATGCATATATAGTACAATTGACGCAATATTGATGTGCATAAACAATGTTATTTTATCAGACACATTTTTTGTTATACTCAGAGGAATTCAAATTTACTTGACAATTTAACAAAACACAAACTTTTAATCTTAATTAATCGATTTGACATTTTATTTATATATATATATATATATATTATATTATATATATATATATATATATATATATATATATATATATATATATATATATATATATATATACATATATACATACATACATACATACATACATACATACATACATACATACATACATACATACATACACATACATACATACACACATTTTCTATTCAACAATCACAAGAGTTTCCTTTTGTTTTTTTAGATGCTTATGAAAATGCCCGAAACCTGTGTGACCGGTATTATATGAACTCGCCTGAGCTAGTACTGGAAGAATTTAATGGTAACTTTCTTCTGCACACCCATTTACATGATTGGCAAACCTTTCACATGGTAATCCTAAGTGTGACTGCTGTTTCTCATGTGTTTCCTCTGCAGTTAAAGGACCAGATAAACCCATTGCTGTGGTGTATGTGCCATCTCATCTGTACCACATGGTGTTTGAGCTCTGTAAGGTGCTGTACATCATTTTTCACCTCTGAAAGGTTGATGTATAAAATCATCTGTAGCGCATAGTGTGAAAAATTCATTTTTGCAACTACTGTATGCATGATTATCTGTCGTGTAAATGTCTTTGCTCTTTTAGATGTGCAGCAGTGTGCTGAGCTATAAATATGTTGTGTGACTCCTGCAGAATGCCATGCGCGCTACCATGGAACTTTATGAAGATGCCATGGAATATCCCCCAGTGCATGTACGGATCGTCCTTGGCCACGAAGACTTGACCGTTAAGGTACGGAAATCTGTGGTAACCCCTCACCTCAACAATTAATCAGAGCTGAACAGCCAGTTAGATTCATGTTAATTATATTTTATACAGTCAATCACTTTGACCTTCATAAGCCAAGGAAATGACCAGATTCCTCACATATTTCATCTAAACATTATCATCCAAAATTTGGGGTCAGTAAATTTTTTTAACTTTTATTCAGCAAGGATGCATTAAATGGATCAAAAGTGACAGTAAATGCATTTTATAATGATAGAATAGATTTTTATTTTAACCCTTGTCCTTCCCTCGCAGTTTGTAACAAATCCTCCTCTTACGGGTCAAAATGACCCAAAGCCCTAAAATTATACTTTTTATTTTTTTGTCCAGAAAGCTTGTTTTTTTAATGCAATGAGTTTTTTATTTTTTTTTATTTTATTTACCTTTTAAATTACTAGATTTTATCAATAAATAATAAATCAATAGTAATTTAAGCACATTCTTCAAATTCTTAACTTAAATTCAAAATAACTCACAATTTCATGCATAATCATTTTAATTCAGCTCTAAATTGCGAAAAGTATAATGACACCCCTCCGAATCATTGAATACAGGTGTTCCAGTCACTTCCATGCCCAAAGGTGTAAATCACAGTCAGTAGCTACAGACCTCCAAACTTCATGTGGCCTTCAGATGAGCTCAAGAACAGTGCGTAGAGAGATTCATGGAATGGGCTTCCATGGCCGAGCAGCTCATCCAAGCCTTACATCACCAAGTGCAATGCAAAGCGTGGGATGCAGTGGTGTAAAGCACGCCGCCACTGGACTCTAGAGCAGAGGAGACGTGTTCTCTGGAGTGACCAATCACGCTTCTCTGTCTGGCAATCCGATGGACGAGTCTGGGTTTGGCGGTTGCCAGGAGAACGGTACTTGCCTGACTGCATTGTGCCAAGTGTTAAGTTTGGTGGTGGGGGGATTATGGTGTGGGGTTGTTTTTCAGGGGTTGGGCTTGGCCCCTTAGTTCCAGTGAAAGGAACTCTTAATGCTTCATCATACCAAGACATTTTGGACAATTTAATGCTCAGTTTAATGCTTTGGGGATGGCCCCTTCCTATTCCAACATGACTGCGCACCAGTACACAAAGCAAGGCCCATATGGATGAGCGAGTTTGGTGTGGAGGAACTTGACTGGCCTGCACAGAGTCCTGACCTCAACCCGATAGAACACCTTTGGGATGAATTAGAGCGGAGACTGCGAGCCAGGCCTTCTCGTCCAACACCAGTGCCTGACCTCACAACTGCGCTTCTAGAAGAATGGTCAAAAATTCCCATAAACACACTCCTTGTGGAAAGCCTTCTCAGAAGATTTAAAGCTGTTACAGCTGCAAAGGGTGGGCCAACTCCATATTAAACCCTACGGATTAAGAATGGGATGTCATTAAAGTTCATGTGTATGTAAAGGCAAATGTCCCAAAACTTTTGGCAATAAAGTGTATCTCACATTGGGTGTCTTTGCAGACCTTTTGTGGAAAAAAAAACATGATATTTCATGACTCTTGCCACTAGATGGCCTTATAGCGCTATATGGAGAAAATGAGCTGTTCCACTGGGTCCTAAAGTTAGTTTCTCTCTGCATTCAGATACACATTTAGACATTTATAAAAAAAAATTTTGGTAAAGTTTTAACAATTTTAGGCTTTTCTTTGTACTGAAGCATTCCTCGCATTCCATTCATTCCTATGGGGGTCAAATTGACCCGTGAGGTAAAAAATGAACAGATCCTTCCATTTAGACCAGAAAACTCCTCGAATCCAGTCAAATTTTTTTTGTGTTCATTCGTGGTTCAAGTACAACAAAAGTCCTAGTGTCTTGGACCACTCCGATGATCACTGATGGTCCGATGGTCATTTTTGGGTCAAAATGACACGAGGGAAGGATGAGGGTTAAATAAGTGCTGTTCTTTTGAACTTTCTGTGCATCAAAGCATCTGTTTTCACAAAAATATGAAGCAACACAATCGTTTTCAACATTGATGATAAGAAATGTCTTTTGAGCAGCAAATTCAGCATATTAGAACGTTAGAAGAGAATATTAGAATCATGTGACTGAAGACTGGAGTTACACAAACTATTAGTTTGTGTAATAAATTCTGTTGAATCAAAATATTTCTTTCTAAAGCTACTTTTTGTAACGTCTATTTGATGCTTTTCTCATTTAACGTAATCACTTGACAGCCCTATTTAAAATATATTAAACCATTTTACCATATTTTGATCAAATAAATGCAGCCTTGGTGAACCGAAGAGACTTCTTTCAGAAACATTACAAAATCTGACCGACCCCAAGCTTTTGAACTGCAGGTTTTATTGTTTTATAGCCTATTATTGATCAAGGATTCTGACATTAAATGCAGATTTACAGTAAGTTTAATGTGATTCATCATCATCACGCTCTCATCTTGTTCCGTCATAGGTCAGTGATCGTGGGGGCGGAGTTCCGTTGAGGAAGATTGACAGGCTGTTTACATACACCTACTCCACTGCGCCTCGTCCTCAGATGGACACGTCTCGAGCCACTCCTCTGGTCAGTATGTGACATCACTGAATTATGAACACATAACACCTCCCGGTTCCATTTTTAGTGGTTAGAACGTTTACTGTTGTACTAACTGTGACTTCGTGATTAAGGTACACACTCCGACAGATGGGGTTGTGCTTTCATAAGGATGTAGCAAGTTCGAGCCTGCATTTTTTCTATCAATAGAAATGGCAAATACATCATTTTGAATCACACATTTCCTGTACAGTCTTAAATGACATGCTAAAGCACCCACAATAGGTTTATTAACAATAAAAGTTTGCTATGTTGATGGCCAGCGTTGTCTTGTGGTCTCAGGCTGGCTTTGGTTACGGGCTGCCCCTCTCCAGACTTTACGCCAGATATTTCCAGGGTGACCTGAAGCTCTACTCGATGGAGGGATTCGGCACAGATGCTGTCATTTACATTAGAGTGAGTAACTCTAACTCTGTGTGTGTGTGTGTGTGTGTAACCCTTTTTGTGTAAGGGGCCGTTCACACACAGCCGGTTTTCCACATAAATGAGCGTCTTTAACCATTGGGCTTGCGTCTTTTGCGTGTCTCGTGCATGACACAGTATTCTAAAAACACGCCGTTCAAGTTAAAGTAAGTTCAGCTTTTCTAGACCTTGCACTTTTTTTCGTGCCACTGACCTGCGTCTCGTGTGTGAACTGGCCTTGCACTGGAGTGATTGACAGCTGCAGTGACTATAAAGGGATCGCTGTTTGTTTGCTATCTGTATATAACTAATTTGCAATTTTTCATGCTGCTAAGTATACACACTGCAAAGTTTTGGAATGACTCATTTATTTAAATGCGGGATAACCAGCATTGGACGGGACAAAAAAATTCTGATGTCAAAATAGATGTTCATCAAGTGTAAATGCAGACTAATAGACCTGCCACATGTTCTGTTACGTGTTATGGGTTTCTTTGTTGTTCATCAGCTTTGACTAATATTTGTATTTTCAAATAGTTCAACAAAACATTAAAATTGTTCCAATGTTTTTTTGCTATGATACTGACACTGGTAAAGAGAACCATTAAGAGCTCATATTAAAAACAGATTTTATTATTAAGTCATGGCAATAAACTAAAAGTTACAATTACCTTTTTTATTCATATAGTGCCATACTATATGCATACAAAAGGTAATTGTGACTTATCTCACAATCTGGCTTGTTTTTATAAAGTCAGAATGGCGAGATATAAACACAATAGCAAGAAGAAAGTTTATTTAATGCAGTTCTGACGTTTTTTTTCTCGCTATTGTGAGTTTATATTGTGCAATTCGGACTAATTCTAATGTATGATTAAGAGTGCATATTAAAAACTGATTTTATAATTAAGTCATGGGAATTAACTAGATGTAGTAATGTATTATTTTAGGGCGTGACTCATGCCTCTTATTCCCGCCATAGTAAAATTGAAAATGTCCTGGAAAATGATCACAAAAAAAAAAAAAAAAAAGGGAACCCTGTGTTTTGCATTTTTGTTATTTATGACACAATATACATGTAACATGGTTTTGCATTACAATAATAAGACTCTTATCATAGTAATATGGGGAAGTAATAGTAATAGTTTTATTCAGCAAGGATGCATTAAATTGATCAAAACTTACAGTAAAGATATTTATTGGTTACAAAATATTATTTCTATTCATCAAAGAATACTGAAAAAATATTTTAACAAAATATGAAGCATCACGGCTGTTTTCAACATTGATGATAATAAATGTTTCTTGATCAGTAAATCATATTATGATGATTTCTGAAGGATCATGTGACACTGGAGTAATATATAAAAAAATGACATATTAAAAGAGAAAAGTTCTTTTAAATTGTAATATTTCACAATATTACGGTTTTACTGTTTTTGATCAAATAAATGCAGCCTTGGTGAACTAGAACAAGAAAAAAATAAAATTGAATGATCATGTGTGATAATAAATATAATAATAATAATAATAACAGTAATTACAATTGAAGAACTGGACATGTTTTTAAGTTAAGTAGGCTTTAAGCAGGTTAAGTGGGCTTTAAAGTGAAGTAAAGTAAAAGCAGTGAATAGAGGTTGATTTTCTTTTTCACTCCTGAATTCCATTTATAATAACGTGTTGTTTTGATCCCTGAAGGCTTTGTCCACCGAGTCCATTGAGAGGCTTCCCGTTTACAACAAATCCGCTTGGAAACATTATAAAACCATCCACGAGGCCGACGACTGGTGTGTTCCCAGCAAAGAACCCAAGGACATGACCACCTTCCGCAGCGCCTAGGCTCGGACTCCAGAACACTGAGACGCTTCAGCAGCCCGCACCTTCATCTGTCTGCCCGTGTAGAGATCCGCAGGAGAACGAAAGGGACAGTATTGTGTACATGAGTACGCTGAAACCCAACAGGTTTCTAGTGTGTTCTCACAAGAAAGTTTGCCAGGTGGTTCCAGTATTAAGAGTTCGCACAGGTGTTGCTAGTGCCATCACAACCCAGATAGACAATACATAATGTAGTTGCTGTTCTGGTGTATTTAGAGTGTGTATTACTTTTGAGTGAGATCCAGTGTGTGTTTTCTTGCTTATATATTTGATTGTGTAAGTCAGTATATATTTATTTATCTGTTCTCATGAGATGGACTGTAATGTTGATCATTTTTGCTTCAAACTGACGGTACCAGCAGACCTGGGACTTCACATTCCACGAACAGTCCCGTGTGTTACATTCTGCTTTTTTTCTTTTAAGAAATTGTGTGTAGGTAGCGTGAAGAGTTTCAAAGTGTCAAATGCTTCTGATCAGCAGAAAATGTTCAGCTAAGTAACATTTCAGGCAAAATAATGAACAGTATGTATGTGTGAACTGTGTGCTTCTCTTGATGGGATGAAACGAGAGTTGTTCAATAAAGGACCGAGTTCAATTCCAGTGGCCTCTACTGGAGACGGACTGACCCTGCAGCCTCATCTCAAATGTGTTGTACGCTTTAAAATGTCTGTCATTGCACTTTTCTCATAATATCGAACTTTTTCCTTTTTTGCCACTTTTACAATTACTTAATTGACTATTGATTTAAAGTTCATAGCAGGTTTTCCTTACAGAGTAACTAAAAAATAAATTGCCACATGGTGTCAGAATGCATTTTTCTTTTTTTTTTCTTCATGTTTCGGTCCACCTGGATCCTTGCTATTTAACTCTTTCCACTGCAAGTTGTTTTTTTCTCCAGCATTTTTGATCATTTTCATAAAACTCTCATGGCCCCCAGAATATTTTGCTGAATGGATATCTGAATAAATATATCAAAAGAAAACACAACACTTTAATGAGGGCAAGTTTCATAAAAAAACAACATTATGAACAAAAAGCTGAGAGAATCATGTCTTTTTCAAAAACTACATCTCATGACAAATCGGGTCTTCCCAAACTGTCGGTTGGTTATCCTAAGTATATACAAATTAATATATAATGCGTACAAAAACAGTGTATAAAACCAATTGAACGGAATTTATAACACTTGATTAACTTATTGATTAATAAATAATAGCCTAAGAGAACATCATTAATTTGTTATTTTAACTGAAATATTTGGACATTTAACAATTACATTAAAGATGATTGAGAATAGCTAGGCAGGGTAAGTGCAGTGTATAAACTATAAGCTGTCAGACTAGTCACTTATCCGTATGGTAGTGTATAAGCTAAATAATGCAGACATAAATGGTCATTATAACGTAGTTCAAACAGCATTTTGTCACTACACCGGTGTCCCCACCAGGAATCGGGTCTCCATTAAGACCCAATCAATCCCACTGGCTTAAATTACCTTTAATATACTCTCTTTAGCGCCTGATTACAATTCATACAAAATCATGATAAATGCTGTTTGAACTACGTTATAACACGCCCACGGTGGACCGTTAGCTGAACGCATAAGCCAGTAACATTAAGTGACATGGCATCTGACGCACAGAATCCAATGGCACGTCACTATGCGTATGGGCACATCCGGTGGCACATCCGGTCTTAATTGGCATGTGCTAGTGGATAGTGGCATGTGTCACTGACATTATCTCGACACCTGACTGACACCGAGTCGCGGAACATGTTGCCGTGTGTTGTGACACCTCCAAATTGCATAATTTTGTGATATTTTAAATATCAATTAAACTCATTAAAGTCAGTAATATTTTTCTCAAAAGTATTTGTGTCAGGTATGTATTTGATTGGCATGTGCCACTGAATGTTTTGTAATACGTCACAAACTGCCCATTCTGAGAAAGAAGCGAAATGCATCGATCATGGGTCACTATAACGCAACAGTCGCGACTCGCATCCGTAAGCCCAATTTATACTTCTGCGTCGAGTGTACGCCGTAGCTACGTCGTAGGCTGTGTGTAGCACGCGTAGGCTACAGGCTGATTTATACTTCTGCGTCGGACCTGCGCCGTAGCCTCTACGCCTTGAGCGTCAGTTTTCATTTATACTTCTGCGTCATGTCCGCGGCGACGTGCAGTTACACATGCAGAGAGCATGATACCCCTGAGGGAGGGGTTCTGGCAGACCAATCACAGAGCTTGCGGTCCGCGACGAATCGACGCGTTGTTACATTTTTGGAGAGGTGCACGTCAGGGTATGTCGTAGTCTACGCGTGCTACACACAGTCTACGACGTAGCTACAGCGTACACTCGACACAGAGGTATAAATTGGGCTTACGACATACCCTGACGCGCACCTCTCCAAAAATGTAACAACGTGTATATTCGACGCGGACCGCAAACGCTGTGATTGGTCTGCCAGATGCTCCCTCTGCATGTGTAACTGAGCGTCGCCGCGGACAAGACGCAGAAGTATAAATGAAAACTGACGCTCAAGGCGTAGAGGTTACAGCGCAGGTCCGACGCAGAAGTATAAATCAGCCTTTACTATAAACTTTTATTTTTGCTGCATGGACACACACCAGTAGGTGTCAGTATAAGGGAGTGTAACACTGGCCAGCGCAAGATTCTCATCTGTGGCTTTAATATTTCACAAATGATTTTATTGAATTATATATAATAACATTGTACACATTAACACAATGATTTATTACATCAAATGTTTGACAGCATAAAGAAAATTGTTATGCAAGTGGCACATGACACAATCCATTGGCACATGACACGTTTAAGTGACACATGCCAGTTGGCCTCTTTATGTTGTGGCACCTCCAGTAGTGACACCTGCAGCTGTCTGCCGGAGTATAATGTAGGTTATATGACATATGCACATAGTTCATTTATACCAAAAAAAAAAAAAAATTCACATATTTGTGAAATATTAAAGCCACAGATGGGAATCTTGCGCTGGCCAGTGTTACACTCACTTACACTGATACCTACTGGTGTGTGTCCGTGTAGCAACACGCAAACATTTTACAGTAAGGTTTACAGTAACGACGCGAGTCGCGACTGTTGTGTTATTCGTAGTGACCCATGATAGATTTATTTTGTGTAACGGAGACTAACCTTACTGTTATCTATAAGCTAGTGTGCTCCAAAACAATGACCAAATTCACATTTAGAAGATACTATAAGTGTTCAAAACCTTCAGTCTCTCACTTCCTCCAATATGGATCAATGATTTTGATGACATCACTCTGTCCAATCAAATGCTCTCGATAATCTGAAGCCCCGCCTCCTACATTATAAACAGACACTGGAAGCTGGCTGAAATCGGTCACTTGTTCACACATTTACTGTTTTCTACATGGTGAATGGCATATAGTGCACTATATAGGGGATAGGGAACGATTCAGACAGTGCACTATATAGGGGATAGGGAACGATCAGACAGTGCACTATATAGGGGATAGGGAACGATTCAGACAGTGCACTATATAGGGGATAGGGAACGATCAGACAGTGCACTATATAGGGGATAGGAGCGATTCAGACAGTGCACTATATAGGGATGAGAACCAGCGATCAGTGCACTATATAGGGGATGAGGAAGCGATCAGACAGTGCACTATATAGGGGATAGGGAACGATTCAGACAGTGCACTATATAGGGGATAGGGAACGATCAGTGCACTATATAGGGGATAGGAAACGATCAGACAGTGCACTATATAGGGGATAGGAAGCGATCAGACAGTGCACTATATAGGGATAGGAAGCGATCAGACAGTGCACTATATAGGGGATAGGAACGATTCAGACAGTGCACTATATAGGGGATGAGGAGCGATTCAGACAGTGCACTATATAGGGGATGATCAGACAGTGCACTATATAGGGGATGGGAACGATTCAGACAGTGCACTATATAGGGGATAGGGAACAATCAGACAGTGCACTAGATAGGGGATAAGGAACAATTCAGACAGTGCACTATATAGGGGATAGGGAACGATTCAGACAGTGCACTATATAGGGGATAGGGAAAGATTCAGACAGTGCACTATATAGGGGATATGAGGAACAATTCAGACAGTGCACTATATAGGGGATAGGGAACAATCAGACAGTGCACTATATAGTGGATAAGGAACAATTCAGACAGTGCACTATATAGGGGATAGGGAACAATTCAGACAGTGCACTATATAGGGGATAGGAACAATCAGACAGTGCACTATATAGTGGATAAGGAACAATTCAGACAGTGCACTATATAGGGATAGGGGATGATTCAGACAGTGCACTATATAGGGATAGGGAACGATTCAGACAGTGCACTATATAGGGATAGGGGAACGATTCAGACAGTGCACTATATAGGGGATAGGGAACGATTCAGACAGTGCACTATATAGGGGATAGGGAACGATTCAGACAGTGCACTATATAGGGGATAGGGAACGATCAGACAGTGCACTATATAGGGGATAGGGAACGATTCAGACAGTGCACTATATAGGGGATAGGAACGATTCAGACAGTGCACTATATAGGGGATAAGGAACGATTCAGACAGTGCACTATATAGGGGATAGGAACGATTCAGACAGTGCACTATATAGGGGATAGGGAACAATTCAGACAGTGCACTATATAGGGATAAGGAACAATCAGACAGTGCACTATATAGGGGATAGAGGAACGATTCAGACAGTGCACTATATAGTGGATAGGGGAACAATTCAGACAGTGCACTATATAGGGGATAGGGAACAATCAGACAGTGCACTATATAGGGGATAGGGAACAATCAGACAGTGCACTATATAGTGGATAAGGAACAATTCAGACAGTGCACTATATAGGGGATAGGGAACGATTCAGACAGTGCACTATATAGGGGATAGGGAACGATCAGACAGTGCACTATATAGTGGATAGGAGCGATTCAGACAGTGCACTATATAGGGATAGGGAACAATCAGACAGTGCACTAGATAGGGGATAAGGAACAATTCAGACAGTGCACTATATAGGGGATGGGAACGATTCAGACAGTGCACTATATAGGGGATAGGGGAAAGATTCAGACAGTGCACTATATAGGGGATAGGGAACAATCAGACAGTGCACTATATAGGGGATAGGAACAATCAGACAGTGCACTATATAGTGGATAAGGAACAATTCAGACAGTGCACTATATAGGGGATAGGGAACGATTCAGACAGTGCACTATATAGGGGATAGGGAACAATCAGACAGTGCACTATATAGTGGATAAGGAACAATTCAGACAGTGCACTATATAGGGGATAGGAACGATCAGACAGTGCACTATATAGGGGATAGAGAGCGATTCAGACAGTGCACTATATAGGGGATAGGGAAGCGATCAGGCAGTGCACTATATAGGGATATGAGGAGCGATCAGTGCACTATATAGGGATATAGAAGCGATCAGTGCACTATATAGGGGATAGGGAACGATCAGTGCACTATATAGGGGATAGGGAGCGATCAGACAGTGCACTATATAGGGGATAGGGAATGATCAGACAGTGCACTATATAGGGGATAGGGGAACAATCAGACAGTGCACTATATAGGGGATAGGGAGCGATCAGACAGTGCACTATATAGTGGATAAGGAACAATTCAGACAGTGCACTATATGGGGATAGGAACGATTCAGACAGTGCACTATATAGGGGATAGGGAACAATCAGACAGTGCACTATATAGTGGATAAGGAACAATTCAGACAGTGCACTATATAGGGGATAGGGGATGATTCAGACAGTGCACTATATAGGGGATAGGGAGCGATTCAGACAGTGCACTATATAGGGGATAGGGAGCGATTCAGACAGTGCACTATATAGGGGATAGGGAACGATCAGACAGTGCACTATATAGGGGATAGGGCGATTCAGACAGTGCACTATATAGGGGATAGAGAACGATTCAGACAGTGCACTATATAGGGATAGGGAGCGATTCAGACAGTGCACTATATGGGGATAGGGAACGATCAGACAGTGCACTATATAGGGGATAGGGAACGATTCAGACAGTGCACTATATAGGGGATAGGGAACAATCAGACAGTGCACTATATAGGGGATAGGGAACGATCAGACAGTGCACTATATAGGGGATAGGGAACGATTCAGACAGTGCACTATATAGGGGATAGGGAACAATCAGACAGTGCACTAGATAGGGGATAAGGAACAATTCAGACAGTGCACTATATAGGGGATAGGGAACGATTCAGACAGTGCACTATATAGGGGATAGGGAAAGATTCAGACAGTGCACTATATAGGGGATAGGGAACAATCAGACAGTGCACTATATAGGGGATAGGGAACATTCAGACAGTGCACTATATAGGGAATAGGGGATGATTCAGACAGTGTAAATATGCTTTCCATTGTGGTGAATGAAGTCTGGTTTCACGTTTGTGTCACGTGAACCACCGCAGCTCCGGTCCAGAGACACAGATGAATCGAGTCTTAGCAGACCAGAAAACGAATTGGATCCATTTGAATTCTGCACTGAATGCTGTATTTTAAAGCGATATGGAGGAGATCAGAAGGAGAAACAGTTAGAGAGGTTTCTGCGGCTTTACCAAGCTGTGATATAAGTGAAACGCTATTGGCTCTTTTAAAAAAGGGGAGGAGCTGTTTGATATGTCCCGCCTTGTCTTCCTGTTTCAGTGGAAATTACGGCCCTGTCCCAAATGGCACACTTCATATGCACTTTCGGTCTTGTGGACTTACAATGGTTGCCGCATACACGTGTCCGTTAAGTCCACTAGACCATAAGGTGTCCCATTTATCATTTTAGGATTCAGAAGGGTCCCCACAATTCAGAAGGGTCCTTCTCCTGTGTTTTGATCTGGAGATTCTGTAGAGATGCGTAACAGCGCCCCCTAACCGGATAACAGTGAAAACACAGATTGAAAATGATCTGAAAATGGTTTTATACTGTAAAAGGAAACACATTTTGGATTGAACACACACAAACATTTCTACGAGAGGTGAAAGCATTTATTTGCAGTTTATGCACTTTGTACCAGATAGAAAGCTTGATTTTGTCTTACAGTCTTTGTGTCCAAAATCATCTATTTTACAAGGTAGAAAAATATAACCACAGGACACAGAATCACCATGAGCACAGGTGGCAAGGTGACAATCAGATGAGAATCCAGTATTCATTACATCCTTTCTGATTAGTGAAATACAATCTGGGTGATGGCCACTAATAAAATGATGCTACATTTTGTAACAATTAAGTATTTTTTGCAGCACATCCATAACATAAAAAGCAGTAACAGTCCAAAAAAAAACAAGCAACAGTATGTATTCATCACGATCAGACGTACAAACACCTTTCGCTGAGTTTCACTCTCTGCTTTTCAGAATTAGCAAAATGGTTTTAACCAACAAGCTATTCTACTTAGTAGAAAATGTGTACAAAAGTTAATGTCTTTTCCTTAAAACTATGCTAATAGTTGTGTATAAAATATTTAATTTGTACATTTATAAACCATGTTCCCCTTTGTTATAGTAAAAATATAGTGCTCAATATCACTTCGACTGTACAAGTTCCAGCAAAAGTACTAAAAATACAACATTAAATCTTTTTAAAAGCACTATTCATGCCACAATGTTAGTGGCAAAGTTGTGAAAATAGGCATCTAAATATTTATATATCCCTTAGTGAGTGTTTTTTTTTGATAGCCCCTAAAGTGGTTTCATAAAATACAATTAAAACTAATAAAAGTTTTGGTCTGCTATACATTGGAAAACCATATTCGTTCTCTCAACAGCTAGTCTAATAGAAAAATCTCTCACTAGAACACTGCAAAAATTATTTCCTTAATCAGAATTTTGTCTTGATTTCATATTGTCTGTAAAAAAAAAAAAAAGATTATGAATTAAAATGTATTTTTATTCACTGGCAAATTAAGCTTTTATTTTAAAAAGATTTAACAAGATTTTGTGACATAATTTTGCTTATTACATTTATCTTGCTCCGGGATGTTTAGATTTCTAATGGGAAAGAGACAAATTACTGATTAAAAAAAATGAATACATTTTAACAGTGAAGTCAATGGGCCCAAAAACGGTAGAGTCTGTAAACGCTTTTCTTATTAAATTCACTACCTCTAGATATTTGTGTGGAAAGATGCTCTCATAAGCAGCTTCATTAGTGTTTCAGCATGAAGGTCTGACAGGTTATTACTGACCGTACTCCGCATGCGAGGATATTCACTGACAGTAACTCCTCTTGAACGGCTTGTGTGTGTGTGCGTGTGTTGGAGGAAGTGGTAACAGTCTGCCGCTGGAGTGCGCCAAACATTAAGGAATCAAGATGAAGAAAACATGACACTGAACATCAGCAGAGCGAGTCAGTGCTGGCAGGCAGTCGTCCGCTGCGTCTGGCCTCTTTCTCACGCTTCTCCCGCTGTTTCTCCATCTTTTCCTGTGTTTTCTTCATCTCCTTCAGTTTCTTCTTGATGATGGCGCGATCATTCTGACTGGACACACCCAGAGCCTGAGGGAGAGTGTTTCAAGATAAACTTAAGCGTGACTGTGCATGACAGTGGCATTGAGCCAGTCATGGATGGTAATATACGATTAAGCAACATCTTAAATGTTACAGTGACCAAAATGCAACTCTCCGGATTTTAAAAATGCATCAAGAAGTAAAATGACGTATACCCGGGCCTTCAATAGCAAACAGCTGTCAACCATGATGTTACACCCCACTTTAATAGCATCAAATAACGAACTAAAACCAAACTTATTGAAAAAACAAACACTTGAACATATGGCAATATAACTACCTAAAAAATATTTTAAGTGTAATTGTGTGTTTTATGACCTATGGTAGCCACCAGGGGGCGATAGAAATGCGTTGGCTTCACTTTTCAGGACGTGTGTGACACACTTCTTCATTAATTCATTCTTATGAGACATTTCTTCATTCTTTTTAAGTCATGAAGTTATATTTTCAAATCGGTCTGGATCAGCTCAGGAACTGCATGTTTGAATAGGCTGATTACTGTTATTGGTACAAATAAATTCATGTCATTTTTAAGAGCAGGCGATATACTGGTTATAAAACGGGAGAAATAGGTTAACTGGTATAAATAATTTTTGTATTGTTTCTGTCGGCGGTTAAGCCAGTGTTTCCTGTGATGCTGAATCTCCAGTGCCAGATAAAGCTTTGTTGATTTTATTGAAGGGAAAAACTGATAGAGATAAAAACAGAATTGTTGAATTATATATAAATATACAAACCCGATTCCAAAAAAGTTGGGACACTGTACAAATTGTGAATAAAAACAGAATGCAATGATGTGGAAGTTTCAAATTTCAATATTTTATTCAGAATACAACATAGATGACATATCAAATGTTTGAACTGAGAAAATGTATCATTTTAAGGGAAAAATAAATTTCATGGCATCAACACATCTCAAAAAAGTTGGGACAAGGCCATGTTTCCCACTGTGTGGCATCCCCTCTTCTTTTTCTAACAGTCTGCAAACGTCTGGGGACTGAGGAGACAAGTTGCTCAAGTTTAGGAATAGGAATGTTGTCCCATTCTTGTCTAATACAGGCTTCTAGTTGCTCAACTGTCTTAGGTCTTCTTTGTGGCGTCTTCCTCTTTATGATGCGCCAAATGTTTTCTATGGTGAAAGATCTGGACTGCAGGCTGGCCATTTCAGTCCCCGGATCCTTCTTCTACGCAGCCATGATGTTGTAATTGATGCAGTATGTGGTCTGGCATTGTCATGTTGGAAAATGCAAGGTCTTCCCTGAAAGAGACGACGTCTGGATGGGAGCATATGTTGTTCTAGAACTTGGATATCCCTTTCAGCATTGATGGTGCCTTTCCAGATGTGTAAGCTGCCCATGCCACACACACTCATGAACCCCATCCCATCAGAGATGCAGGCTTCTGAACTGAGCGCTGATAACAACTTGGGTTGTCCTCTTTAGTCCGGATGACATGGCATCCCAGTTTTCCAAAAAGAACTTCAAATTTTGATTGGTCTGACCACAGAACAGTTTTCCACTTTGCCACAGTCCATTTTAAATGAGCCTTGGCCCAGAGAAAACGCCTGCGCTTCTGGATCATGTTTAGATATGGCTTCTTTTTGACCTATAGAGTTTTTAGCCGGCAGCGCGAATGGCACGGTGGATTGTGTTCACCGACAATGTTTTCTGGAAGTATTCCTGAGCCCATGTTGTGATTTCCATTACAGTAGCATTCCTGTATGTGACGCAGTCCCGTCTAAGGGCCGAAGATCACGGGCATCCAGTATGGTTTTCCGGCCTTGACCCTTACGCACAGAGATTGTTCCAGATTCTCTGAATCTTTGGATGATATTATGCACTGTAGATGATGAGAACTTCAAACTCTTTGCAGTTTTTCTCTGAGAAACTCCTTTCTGATATTGCTCCAGTATTTTTGGCCGCAGCATTGGGGGAATTGGTGATCCTCTGCCCATCTTGACTTCTGAGAGACACTGCCACTCTGAGAGGCTCTTTTTATACCCAATCATGTTGCCAATTGACCTAATAAGTTGCAGATTGGTCCTCCAGCTGTTCCTTATATGTACATTTAACTTTCCCGGCCTCTTATTGCTCCCTGTCCCAACTTTTTTGGAATGTGTAGCTCTCATGAAATCCAAAATGAGCCAATATTTGGTATGACATTTCAAAATGTCTCACTTTCAACATTTGATATGTTATCTATATTCTATTGTGAATAAAATATAAGTTTATGAGATTTGTAAATTATTGCATTCCTTTTTATTCACAATTTGTACAGTGTCCCAACTTTTTGGAATCGGGTTTGGTGTGTGTATATATATATATATATATATATATATATATATATATATATATATATATATATATATATATACACTCACCTAAAGGATTATTAGGAACACCTGTTCAATTTCTCATTAATGCAATTATCTAATCAACCAATCACATGGCAGTTGCTTCAATGCATTTAGGGGTGTGGTCCTGGTTAAGACAATCTCCTGAACTCCAAACTGAATGTCAGAATGGGAAAGAAAGGTGATTTAAGCAATTTTGAGCGTGGCATGGTTGTTGGTGCCAGACAGGCCGGTCTGAATATTTCACAATCTGCTCAGTTACTGGGATTTTCATGCACAACCATTTCTAGGGTTTACAAAGAATGGTGTGAAAAGGAAAAACATCCAGTATGCGGCAGTCCTGTGGGGGAAAATACCTTGTTGATGCTAGAGGTCAGAGGAGAATGGGCCGACTGACTCAAGCTGATAGAAGAGCAACTTTGACTGAAATAACCACTCGTTACAACCCAGGTATGCTGAAAAATGTTGCCTGGTCTGATGAGTCTCGATTTCTGTTGAGACATTCAGATGGTAGAGTCAGAATTTGGCGTAAACAGAATGAGAACATGGATCCACCATGCCTTGTTACCACTGTGCAGGCTGGTGGTGGTGGTGTAATGGTGTGGGGGATGTTTTCTTGGCACACTTTAGGCCCCTTAGTGCCAATTGGGCATCGTTTAAATGCCACGGCCTGTCTGAGCATTGTTTCTGACCACGTCCATCCCTTTATGACCACCATGTACCCATTCTCTGATGGCTACTTCCAGCAGGATAATGCACCATGTCACAAAGCTCGAATCATTTCAAATTGGTTTCTTGAACATGACAATGAGTTCACTGTACTAAAATGGCCCCCACAGTCACCAGATCTCAACCCAATAGAGCATCTTTGGGATGTGGTGGAACGGGAGCTTCGTGCCCTGGATGTGCATCCCACAAATCTCCATCAACTGCAAGATGCTATCCTATCAATATGGGCCAACATTTCTAAAGAATGCTTTCAGCACCTTGTTAAATCAATGCCACGTAGAATTGAGGCAGTTCTGAAGGCAAAAGGGGGTCAAACACAGTATTAGTATGGTGTTCCTAATAATCCTTTAGGTGAGTGTATATATACACACACACACACACAGATATATTTCAAATGTTTATTTCTTTTAATTTTGATGATTATAACTGACAACTAAGGAAAATCCCAAATTCAGTATCTCAGAAAATTAGAATATTGTGAAAAGGTTGAATATTGAAGACACCTGGTGCCAGGTGTCTAATCAGCTGATGAACTCAAAACACCTGCAAAGGCCTTTAAATGCTCTCTCAGTCTAGTTCTGTAGGCTACACAATCATGGGGAAGACAGCTGACCTGACAGTTGTCCAGCAGACGACCATTGACACCTTGCACAAGGAGGGCAAGACACAAAAGGTCATTGCAAAAGAGGCTGGCTGTTCACAGAGCTCTGTGTCCAAGCACATTAACAGAGGCGAAGGGAAGGAAAAGATGTGGTAGAAAAAAAGTGTACAAGCAATAGGGATAACTGCACCCTGGAGAGGATTGTGAAACAAAACCCATTCAAAAATGTGAATGTTCCACAGTTTCCACAGTCAGTGATGGTTTGGGGTGCTATGTCATCTGCTGGTGTTAGTCCACTGTGTTTTCTGAGGTCCAAGGTCAACGCAGCCGTATACCAGGAAGTTTTAGAGCACTTCATGCTTCCTGCTGCTGACCAACTTTATGAAGATGCAGATTTCATTTTCCAACAGGACTTGGCACCTGCACACAGTGCCAAAGCAACCAGTACCTGGTTTAAGGACCATGGTATCCCTGTTCTTAATTGGCCAGCAAACTCGCCTGACCTTAACCCCATAGAAAATCTATGGGGTATTGTGAAGAGGAAGATGTGATATGCCAGAGCCAACAATGCAGAAGAGCTGAAGGCCACTATCAGAGCAACCTGGGCTCTCATAACACCTGAGCAGTGCCACAGACTGATGGACTCCATGCCACGCCGCATTGCTGCAGTAATTCAGGCAAAAAGAGCCCCAACTAAGCATTGACTGCTGGACATGCTCATACTTTTCAGTTGGCCAAGATTTCTAAAAATCCTTTCTTTGTATTGGTCTTAAGTAATATTCTGATTTTCTGAGATACTGAATTTGGGATTTTCCTTAGTTGTCCGTTATAATCATCAAAATTAAAATAAATAAACATTTGAAATATATCAATCTGTGTGTAATGAATGAATATAATATACAAGTTTCACTTTTTGAATGGAATTAGTGAAATAAATCAACTTTTGATGAAATTCTAATAATATGACCAGCACCTGTATGTATGTATGTATGCATGCATATATTTATGTGTGTGTGTGTGTGTGTGTGTGTGTGTGTGTGTGTGTGTGTATATATATATATATATAAAAATAAAGCTGTTTCATTGCAGTTTATTTCAATTGTAAAAAATATTTACTTAATATCTACTTAATTTATCAGATTTTTTTATACATCTACTATCATTACTTTAGAAATTATGACTAAATCGCATCCAAAATAAAAGTTTGCATTTACATAATAGATGTGTGTGTACTCTGTATAATAATTATTATGTATATATAAATGCACACACATGCATGTATACACTCACCTAAAGGATTATTAGGAACACCATACTAATACTGTGTTTGACCCCCTTTTGCCTTCAGAACTGCCTTAATTCTACGTGGCATTGATTCAACAAGGTGCTGAAAGCATTCTTTAGAAATGTTGGCCCATATTGATAGGATAGCATCTTGCAGTTGATGGAGATTTGTGGGATGCACATCCAGGGCACGAAGCTCCCGTTCCACCACATCCCAAAGATGCTCTATTGGGTTGAGATCTGGTGACTGTGGGGGCCATTTTAGTACAGTGAACTCATTGTCATGTTCAAGAAACCAATTTGAAATGATTCGAGCTTTGTGACATGGTGCATTATCCTGCTGGAAGTAGCCATCAGAGAATGGGTACATGGTGGTCATAAAGGGATGGACATGGTCAGAAACAATGCTCAGGTAGGCCGTGGCATTTAAACTATGCCCAATTGGCACTAAGGGGCCTAAAGTGTGCCAAGAAAACATCCCCCACACCATTACACCACCACCACCAGCCTGCACAGTGGTAACAAGGCATGATGGATCCATGTTCTCATTCTGTTTACGCCAAATTCTGACTCTACCATCTGAATGTCTCAACAGAAATCGAGACTCATCAGACCAGGCAACATTTTTCCAGTCTTCAACTGTCCAATTTTGGTGCAAATCAGCTCGTGCAAATTGTAGCCTCTTTTTCCTATTTGTAGTGGAGATGAGTGGTACCCGGTGGGGTCTTCTGCTGTTGTAGCCCATCCGCCTCAAGGTTGTGCGTGTTGTGGCTTCATAAATGCTTTGCTGCATACCTCGATTGTAACGAGTGGTTATTTTAGTCAAAGTTGCTCTTCTATCAGCTTGAATCAGTCGGCCCATTCTCCTCTGACCTCTAGCATCAACAAGGCATTTTCGCCCACAGGACTGCCGCATACTGGATGTTTTTCCCTTTTCACACCATTCTTTGTAAACCCTAGAAATGGTTGTGCGTGAAAATCCCAGTAACTGAGCAGATTGTGAAATACTCAGACCGGCCCGTCTGGCACCAACAACCATGCCACGCTCAAAATTGCTTAAATCACCTTTCTTTCCCATTCTGACATTCAGTTTGGAGTTCAGGAGATTGTCTTGACCAGGACCACACCCTAAATGCATTGAAGCAACTGCCATGTGATTGGTTGATTAGATAATTGCATTAATGAGAAATTGAACAGGTGTTCCTAATAATCCTTTAGGTGAGTGTATATATACATAATTATACACACACATCTATTATGTAAATGCAAACTTTTATTTTGGATGCGATTAATCGCGTTTGACAGCCCATTCAGATTTAAGGACCATTATATCTGCCCAATATCAGCCCAATCTAAGGACCATTATATTTTCAGGAATTTTTAATCGTTTCCATAAAATGTGTATCCATTAATACATATTTTTACTAGTGCCAGTAGTAATGGATTACATGGAATCTGAATTACATAATCAGATTCCAGAAATTAAGTACTTGTAATTAGATTATATTAGAAATGAGTCAGATTAGTTATTTTTATGGATTACAGGATTGCATATTCACACAATGTCAGTAATTCCTCAGAATTTTATTTTTCAAATTCTAATTTCCTAAAAAGGCTACTGCTGATATACACAGTAAGTTAGGAAGGTTTTGTTATTTTTATTGTAATTTAGTACAATAAACTTTTTTTAGAATGAAAACTATCAATTTTTTTCTATTGCAAAGTATTCAAAATTTTCCAAAATAAAAAGATATTTCGTTACACTTCATTCTGATGGTCCACTTCAGACATCCTACTAACTATAAGTAACTTTGCAACCACATTAATTAACTCTCATTAGAGTGTTAGGTTAGAGTCCGGGTTTGTAGAATAAGTATGTTGCAAAGTTACTTATAGTCAGCAGAATGTCTGTTGATGAGCATCGAAATAAAGAGTTAGCAGATATTAAGCAGACAGTCTAATGAGAGTTAGTTGACATGAAGGTGCAAAGTTATTTATAGTTGACCATTGAAATTAAGTGTTACCAATTTAAATGACAATTAAAACATGTACTTGAGGCTGCATGTATGCCCAGTTAATATCAGATTAGAAATGGTTTTCTTCAACCCGCTCACCTTGAGTCTGTCACTATCCAGGTTCAGGAGCTGCTGCCCATCGATGGCCTGTGTGCTGAACTCTGGTGTGTACTGATCCATGTTCATACCCATCAGCCAGTGACACACCTGCTGGGACGTCCAATCAGAGACTGGACGGTTCTGCCAGTGATATTCCTTCCCTCCAGTGCAAGGCTCTTCATCCAGCATCTAATACACGCACACGCACACGCACACACGCCAGGTGAATCTCATGAAACCCACCAGATTTCACCTCATATTTTGACCGTTAGAGACTGTCCAATCATTATTTTCATTACAATTAAAAACATTTTCACCCCAAATTCTAATACCACAGTGCAAAAACGTGCAGCATGTGTTTTGGATGGAATGAATGCAATCTGCTTATGTTCACGCAACATACACCGGATCGTCTCTTCATGCAAAACAAACACTACTGACAACAGACACATCAGCACAAGCATGCAGCGCTTCAGAGTAAAAATAACTACAACTCAGGAACTACACGAGCGAAGGGGCGGGTGAACGAGATGATACTTGACCTTCCGGAGGACCCTTTTTTTACGCCACAGGAAAGCCATGCAAACGAACGGCGGTGAGAGCGTCACTCACCTCACTGGAGGAGAAGGTTAATGTATGAGAGCGGCCTGACAGGTTGGGCTCCACCACCAGCCCAGAAAAATCTGAAGCAGGACTGCTGGGGTTCGAATCATCTAGCACTGACAAACTCTGGAACGGGCACAGAAAGCAGGATTTGTTATCCAAACACAAAGATCGGGGGACTTTCAGCTATTTATGCCAAAAGAGTGAGCTGATGCACAGGAGCAGAGCATCTCATAATCAAATATGATTAATAACAAACAATAAAACACAAACAAATGCTGGTCCTGTTGATTCTACACGATATGCTGTATGTATATGTACAGCACATTTATCCCTCTGTAAGGAGGGATTTAACAGACAATATTAAATATGCAATTAAATAAATCCTGAAATGTCGCAAACAAGAAAGTGAAATCTTGAAAGTGGACAAAATAATTTCTATATAAAATTGAGTATTTCATTTTTTAAAAAAGAAAATAAATTAATACTTTTATTTAGCAAGGACTCATTCATTTGGTCAAAAGTAACCGTAAAGACATTTATAAAATATTTCTATAAATGCTGTTCTTTTGAACTATTTTTCCATTAAAGAAAACTTGTTTTCCACAAAACAAGCAGCACAACTCTTTTCAACATTGATAATCATAAATGTTTCTTGAGCATCAAATCCTCATATCAGAATGATTTCTGAAGGATCATGTGACACTGAAGACTGGAGTAATGATGCTTTGATCACAGGAATAATAATTACAGTTCACAATATATATTTAAATAGAACAGTGTTATTTTATATTGTAATAATGTTTCATAATATTACTGTATTTACTGTATTTTCAACCAGATAAATGTAGCCTGGGTGAGCATAAGAGACTTAGAAGAACTTTTGAATGGTAGTGTACTGTATGCTCATGTTTTACTGATCGCAACAATCAGAGACATACTGATTTATTCCATTTATTTAATATTGTCTGTTATATCCCCTGTTAGATCCATTTTCTTTACCAGATGACCTCCAAGTCACTATGCAGAAAAACTGCAGAGCAAATATCTAAGATTCAAGAACTACTGCATCTAACATTACAACACATGTACAGTTGATGAAGAACTTGAATCTTCAGAGGAAAAAACGGGTGCAACATCAACAGTGCTACAAATGACTAGACAGTCTAATACACTAGAAGTGTTGGACCGAAACACTGACAGGCCGATTAATCAACCAACACCTGGGCTTTGGGTTTAATGGCATCCGCCGATAATCCTGCCCGCATGGCCAATTAACAGACGTGTTCTGTTTCCTTGTGTCGATGTCTTAAATCTAGTCTTCAATTTTCAAATATTTTGAGGACATTTCTTTGAACATTTTAAGTCTCAGTTCACCATTTTGTGTATACCTGTATTTGATCATGTTAATATTTAGGTACTAGAGCTGCACGATTAATCATTAAAAGATTGCAATCGCAATCTCAATTCAAACACCCACATGATATCATTTCGACAGCGATTCTGTTTGTCTTAAACCTTTGAGTACGATCACAGCGAACATTAAGATCTGTGTTTGTGCTGCCACTGAGCCAGAGAGAGCCGTTGTCATGTGTAGATATAAAACAGCTTCACAAACAGTCTTTTCAACAACGCCGTATCATTATTTCTGTCTTGCAATAATTCAAATGATCAAAGAAGAATTTAAAGTTTATAGTTGTATGTCTACGGTACCGTCTAAATCACCTTTTGAAAGTAACTTGATGCTATACACAATAAAGTTTATCAATTACATCATTACACCAGTAGGTTAAAAATGTATTTGTCATTGAATCTTTCATTCAAGAGATTCGTTCAAGAACACAGATTGATCCAGTAATGAAACAAGTGATGTATTTTATGAGTAATTATTTTTAAAATCGACTACATCAATTAACATTTTGTCAGAACCTCTAGTAAATGACATTATTTTGTTTAGTTGTCTATTCAGAGTCGTAGGAGAATCATGATCTCTATTTGAAACAAAAAAATAAAAAAATAAAAATGTGATTCTCAATTTATCCAGAATCGCACAGTTTACACTTGGCATTAACATGCGATCATCAGTCAATCAGGACACGGCGTGTTTACACTTGTCAACATCAAGTGGCTTCTGTATCTGGATAACCGATCGGATCTCTTTCGCGCGCAATAAAAAAAAATAAGCCGACCTGAAGTGGTTGATTTTCTTTTAAAAAACATTTCAGGCACAAAATGAGGAGGATGAGGAGGAGGCGGCGGTTGCAAATAGTAATAAGGTGGAAAGATGCTGTAATGGAAACGGTACAAAGAAACATATGGATCCAAGATCATTGCCAGCTGTGGTGGGAAAAACGTGCATTCTTTACAGAGAATGAATGGTTCTGCAACTTTTGGTGCGAATGCAAACTTTCCACTATATTTGATTGTATCGCAAAACCACACAGCTACATGCAGCGATTCCCGTGGAGAAAAGAAATGCTCTGACAGTTCTGGAGAGAGGAGGGGGAATAATGACAGTGGGCGGGGTTTGTGTGACGTCGACCTGTAAATGCAGACACGACGGCTGGATTGCGCTTACATTACACTGAGTTCCGATCACAATGCATCCTCGACTACCTCCGTACCAGGACACACTGATCAGATGACATTCCGATCACAAACACGTTTACACTTGTCTTTTCAATGCGTATGTGGACAACATCCAGATACAGGTCACATGTTAATGCCCAGTGTAAACGCAACCTAATTGCTACTGATTTCTTGAATCAATGCCAATTCATGAACTCTTGATTCAATTAAATTTTGATACGGATTCATTTGGTTATATATCAGCTACAGTACATGTCAATTTAAGGGAAAAAATATCACGACTAATGCTATAAACTATAAAGGAAACCCTGTCAGTTGGTGCATTACTATAATATTAAAAGTTAATATTAGCAACAAACTATTCTAAACTATTCAATGCCTAATTATTTTTAGATATAATAATCAACACTCAAATAAAACTCAAACATTTAAATTGCACACAATTTATAACAATATAATTATGTTTCTACTCCATTTGTTAAAATATAAGCATTTAAACAATGGTTGTTTTCCTGAAAGATTTATTTAACATACAGTAAATGAAACCTCAGTAAAAACCTAATGAATACACAATACTGCATATATTTATTACAATTCTCCTCTCAGGAGTGTTTTTTCTAGCTAACTATCGAGATATGGTTATTGAATGGCTTTCCTGAGGTAAACGTAACATTGTGACATTGTTTACAAGCTGTTTTAGTGACGTCTTTCTACGGCTGAACCTGATTGCTCGATAACACAAGATACGATTATAACAATAATAATAATTCATTACATTTATAAAGTGCTTTTCTGGGTACCCAAAGCGCTTTACATATAGAAGGAGGGAATCTCCTCAACCACCACCAATGCGATGGCAGCCATATTGCGCCACACACCAGCTTATTGGTGGAGAGGAGACCATGCCAATCAGCCAATCAGTATATGGGGATGATTGAACAGCGCCATGATGAACAGAGGTCAATAGGTAAATTTGGCCAGGATGCCAGGGTTACACCCCTACTCTTTTCTCTTACTAACTTGATTAATTTCAGTAAGTTGAACTGTTCCTGATGTTCATTCATGTTTATTTCATGCTATAACTAGTAGTAAAGAGGAAGATATTATTAGGTCAAAAGCTGCTTGAAGAGTGCCAAAAGCACATTTATTGTTGGAATTTTGTGATAAAATTGACAATTTGATTTAGTTTCTTATCAAAAGTAACTAAACTAAAGCTCATTGCGATTACTGGATGGGAGGCGTGCTACAGATAACGTTTAGTGAAGTTTTGTTCACGCATCAACAGAATCGATCTTGGGATTTAAGAATCTTGAAAATTAAAATAAGTAAAATAAGTCAACCCAGCCCTATTAATATTGCATTATAATCGCCCAATTATAACTCGTATTGGTCAACCACCACCTACCTACAACTACTCCTCAGCTACAACTACAACATTACAGCACATACTAAACCAGATAAGCAGTGTAACATATCTACAAGCAACAAGGCTGGAAAAATAATAATTTGAGAAAAAAAACAAAAACAAAAGAAAAGAGTGATTGTACAAATAAACCTGATTAAATCATAAGAAGCATCATGCATCTAGTGCACTGCATTCAGAACACATACAAACTAATGTGATTCTACATACATTAATGCTAGACATTATTTTGACATCTATGAGCGTCTATAAGAGAAAATATACTGTACCAAATCTAAGGAGCGACTGAACAGAGAAGACCAGGAGAGGTTTGTCTGTTCGGGGACGGGGAGAGGGGTTAATAATATGACATCACTGTCCGAAACCTTTACCAAACACGCTGCTTCAGCTGGAGGCGGTTCAAAGACCTGCTGAATTCACTGTCTGAGCACATGGACTGTGTTTGATTATTGATCACATCCATATGGCTGCAGACTGCACAACATTTTGACACTGCTTCTCCTTAGCAACTCACAATTGCAAACAAACTAGACAAGTCCAGCTGGACGCCAGATATTTGTTGTTTATGATTTAGTTTTAGTTGTGTTGGCGGAAAGCTGGTTCGTTCTCTTATATCACTCACTTTTACAAGCGATGATACAAACTAGACAAGGAGACAATAGTACATACACTACTGTTCAAAAGTTTGGGATCAGGAAGATTTTTGAAAAATTAATGCTTTTATTAGGCAAGGCTGCATTAAATTGATCATAAGTGACAGTAAATACATTTGCATTATTAAATAAACATCTTTTCTATTAAAAGAATCCTGAAAAAATATATACAGCTTCTACAACAATATAAGGCTGCATGATAATCATAAATGTTTCTTGAGCAGCAGATCATCATATCAGAATGATTTCTGAAGGATCATGTGACACTGAAGACTGGAGTAATGATGCTTTGATCACAGGAATAAATTACATTTTCAAATATATGCAAATAGAAAACAGTTCTCATAATATTTTACAATACTACAGTTTTTACTGCATTTTCTGATCAAATAAATGCAGCCTTGGTGAGCAGAAAAAAAAAACACATTAAAATATCTTACCAAACCCAAACCTTTGAACGTAGATGTACTTTTTTTTTTTAATGAATACAATACACTTTGGTGTCCCTTGACTTTTCTTTTTTTAAAGCCTTAAAAATGCACAGACCTCACGTTTTTGTTGTGAGAAGCATTAAAGAGAAGCATAAACTATCTGACCTGTGCTGGCAAAAAAGAGTTTAATGAGCACATTTTCAAAAATTATTTAGTTATTTTCACATGATCTATTAAAAAAAAAAACTTAATATATTATTTGTTGGAATCAGACAAAAAAATGACTGAGCTACACCTGTTTGAAGTCGAGATTATTTATATTTATTTATATTATTTATATATATATATATATATATATATATATATATATATATATATATATATATATATATATATATATATATATATATATATATATATATATATATATATATATATATATATATATATATATATATATATATATATATATATATATATATATATATATATATATTAAAAAAAAAAAAAAAAAAAAAAAAAAAGGTGTGTTCCTGGTCTGCAGTGGTCAGTATGTATTAAAAGGAAGGAACAGTGTTGAACCGGCAACAGGGTCATGGGCGGCCAAGGCTCATTGATGCACATGGGGAACGAAGGCTGGCGGAGGCAGTGTGATGCTTTGGGCAATGTTCTGCTGGGAAACCTTGGGTCCTGCCATCCATGTGGATGTTACTTTGACATGTAACACCTACCTAAGCATTGTTGCAGACCATGCACACCCTTTCAAGGAAACGGTATTCCCTGGTGGCTGTGGCTCTTTCAGCAGGATAATGCTGATACTGATAATGCTCCTGCCACAAAGCAAAAATGGTTCAGGAATGGTTTGAGGAGCACAACAATGAGTTTGAGGTGTTGACTTGGCCTCCAAATTCCCCAGATCTCAATCCAATCGAGCATCTGTGGGATGTGCTGAACAAACAAGTCTGATCCATGGAGGCCCCACCTCACAACTTACAGGACTTAAAGGATCTGCTGCTAACATCTTGGTGCCAGATGCCATAGCACACCTTCAGGGGTCTAGTGGAGTCCATGCCTCGACGGGTCAGGGCTGTTTTGGCAGCAAAAGGGGGACCGACACAATATTAGGAATGCCTGATCATGATGTTATGTCTGATCGGTGTATATTTGGAGCGCTAGACAAAGACTTGATGAACTCATTTTTGTGAAAACATAAAATTTAATCAAAATAGACATTTTTCACTTGTTTTGCCTGTAGCTCGAAATTAGCCTGTGCGCATTCCCACTCATTTTGCCAGCACAGGCCACATAAGATTAACTTAGCATGAATACCATCTAATTTTAAAAACACGAAACGTCTTAATTTGATAAATTTTGCTTGATTTTATGCTTGTTTCATGTTTATTGCTAGAAACTGACAAAAAATAGGGGGAAAAACAGTGCATGTAATACTCTTTGTGAAAAGGGCACGTGTGTGTTAGATTTTATATATTTAGACATTTTGATTTACATATTTAGCCCTGAAACTGCAAGGCTCAATATATTAAGTAATATAAAATGATAGTGATGTCAGAATAATTTTATAAATGGTGGCAAATTCCCCTACAAGCTCAGTCAATTAATGGTCATTATGTTTTGAAGTATTATTGAAATAGTTGAATTAGTTTTAAGCTATTTAATGTATTAGTTTTAATCTAGCAGAACTGCCCTGTGTGAGAAGAACTTCTCACCTTGTTTTTGGAGTTGTGTGTGTGTTCGCTGGCATCTGCAGTTGTGTATGGGAGACTGCTGGTGGAGGACGACGGCTCTCTGTCTCGCTCTTTGTCCTTCTCTCCAAACCAGGAGAAGGGCATGCAGGTGGGGATGGAGGTCATGGACTCTGAGGGCGACAGTCGGACCCCGGATTCCTCCAGTAACTCTGCTGAACCCCTACTACACCAAGACCAGACATGAGAAGAGAGAATACAGATACAGCCCTTGCCAAAAGTATTTGTTTGCAGTGACACAGTTTGTGTTTCGCAAAGTTGGCCGTTTCAGTTGTTGTGGTGTGGATTAACAATGGTCTAGACTATTGTGCAGAGTGATCAGATGCATTTTAAATAATTGCAAAAGGGTTCATTAGCCCCCCCCAAAAAAATAAAATAATAAAAAAATAAAAAAATAAAAATATTTCACAAAAACTTTTTTTTGGCCCTGGCACAAAAAGACCAGCTAACATAATTTCACCAATCATATCATTAGCACATGTGAAAGTGTGCACAAGTACTAGATTATAAGAGCAAACTAACTGCTCTTATTTTTATTTTTAATATTTTATAAAATTATAATATTATAAATAAATAAATTTATATAAAATTATAATAAAATTATAATAATAATATTTTATATTTTATTTTAATATATTATTTTATTATTTTATAACAATAACGTCCATCTCAAATCAGAAACCGTGGGTGGACAATTCAATCCGCGCGGCAGTGAACGCGACGACGACTGTTGCTTACAACGCCGGTCTCCATTCAGGGAATATGACTGAATACAGAACGCGTCCTGTTATGCTCTCAGACGAGCAGTTAAAGCCGCAAAGCTCCGTTATAAAGACCAAGTGGAGTCTCATTTCCAACTCAACGACTCGCGGCGCATGTGGCAAGGTCTGAGGTCCATCTGCTCTTTTGGATCTAAATCCTCTGCAGAGGCAAGCGCTGACCCGTTGCTCGTGAACGAGTTAAACTCTTTCTACGCCGCTTTGACTGTAACCGCGCGTAACGCGACTCCGCCAAGTGGCGCGTTAGAGGAAATTACTCAGAGCAGCAACAACCACGTGATCTCTGTCTCGGAGGATGAAGTTCGGAGGGCACTCAAGCGTGTGGACGTCAGGAAAGCTGCCGGGCCAGATGGTATTTCAGGTCGTGTTCTGCGGTCATGTGCTGATCAGCTCGCCGGGTTGTTTACATCTATCTTCAATGAGTCCCTTGCTACATCTGTGGTCCCCACCTCCTTCAAAAAATCCACCATCATCCCTGTCCCTAAGAACAGTAAACCCTCTTGCCTAAATGACTATCGTCCAGTGGCTCTCACGTCTATAGTCATGAAGGTCTTTGAGAGACTCATTAAAAACACCATTTGCGCCTTCATTCCTGGCACTTTGGACCCTCTTCAGTTTGCCTATCGCCCCAATAGATCGACTGAAGATGCCATCTCTCATGTCCTCCACTCCTCCCTCACTCACATCGACAGCAAAAGTGGGAACTACGTAAGGCTGCTATTTATTGACTATAGCTCAGCCTTTAACACCATAGTTCCCATTAAGCTAACCGCCAAACTCCTGGATCTCGGCCTGAATCCTTCTCTCTGCCACTGGATTGAGGACTTCCTCACTGGCAGGCCTCAGGTGGTGAGAATAGGCCAGTCCACCTCCTCCTCCATCACCCTGAGTGTGGGAGCTCCACAGGGCTGTGTCCTGAGTCCCCTGCTCTACTCTCTCTACACGCATGACTGTTTGTCCACACACAGCTCCACCTCTATCATCAAATTTGCTGATGATACTGTTGTCCTGGGCCTCATTTCCAACAACGAGACGGCATACTTGGACGAGGTGGAGCATCTAACATCATGGTGCCAGGACAACTGTCTCTCTCTGAATGTTGGCAAGACCAAAGAACTGATTGTGGACTTCAGGAAGAGACAGCAACGGACATACTCCCCCCTCATGATCAGCGGGTCACCAGTAGAGAGAGTGAGCAGCTTCAAGTACCTGGGTGTAAACATCTCCGAGGACCTGACCTGGACTGCTCACATTCAGACACAGGTGAAAAAAGCCAGGCAAAGACTGTACCACCTGCGCCAGCTGAGGAAATTCAGGGTTTCACCAGCTATCCTGAAAACTTTCTATTTAGGGGCGATAGAAAGTGTATTAACTCAGTGCATCACAGCGTGGTTTGGGAACAGCACCAGTCATGACCGCAAAGCCCTGCAAAGAGTCGTGCGCTTATCCGAGCGTATCTCAGGGTCAGCTCTCCTGTCTCTGCAGGACGGTTAAAAACACAAGGAGGAAATATATAGAAATAGGATAAAAAAAAAAATATTCTATATATATATATATATATATATATATATATATATATATATATATATATATATATATATATATATATATATATATATATATATATATATATATATATATATATATATATATATAGAATAGTAATTTTTTTTATATCCTATTTCTATATAATTTCCTCCTTGTGTTTTTAATCTGTGAATTTGCACGGTCCATGGAGCGAACCGGTTTACATTTCACTGCAGGTTGTATATTCTGTATATAACTGTGTATGTGACAAATAAAACTCTTGAATCTTGATAAAAGGATCCCTTCCAATCATTGTGTTCTTGTGTTAGCAATGGTTACCTCCAAAGAAAGACGTGCAGCCATCATCGCCTTGCATTAAAATGGCCTCACATGCAATTGCTGCAAAGAATATTAAAGATCTAGGGGTGTAGCGGTACATGCATTCGTCCCGAACTGTCAACAGTATGGACGTCATGATTTGGTGCATACAGTCAGACGATGAATACAGTCCACACTAATGCAATGCTGTTTGCTAACCGCCACAACAGGAAAAAGAGCAAAAGAAGAAGAGTCGATTTATGCACCGATCCAAAACAAGATTTCAAATGGTACGCAAGAGCCTGCTAGTGTCAATTAAAGGCACACTATGTAATTTTTTGCCGCTAGAGGTCGCATATTCAAAACAAAGGCATAGCTTGATGACGCCTTGATTTTGCGGAACCATGGGAGTTGTTGTCTTCACCTCTACAGCCGGTTGAGAAGAATCCCACGGGACTCGGGCAGAAATCATATTCATGGATGAGCTAATGTATTAAAGATTTATTAACGTTACTGTAGTATGAAGCAGGGTGGGGCTGAACGAGGCCGCTGCAGCGAATGCTAATGAGAGACGAGCGCGAAGGCGGCTTCAGGATGTCCCAGAGTGCCCAGCAAGGGCCAGGACTGTCTCCTCCTGAGGAATCAGCTAAGGAATCGTGTCACCACTAGTGCAGAGCTGCTCAATATTGGCATCAGGTGGTTGTGATGCATCTGCAGTCACAGTGAGGCCAAGACTTTTGGACAACGGCCTGGTGTCAACAAGGGCACCAAAGAAACCACTTCTCTCCAAGAAAATCAAGGACAGACTGAAATTCTGCAGGAAGTACAAGGACTGGACAACAGAAGACTGGTGCAAAGTTATTTTAGAGCAACTTCTCCCAATGATCCATGAGCAATTTGGTGATAAGTGCATTTTCCAGCACGATGGATCACCATGTCACAAATAAGGCAAGAGTGATAATGAAGTGGCTCGGAGATCATTGAAATTTTGGATCTGTTGCCAGACAACTCCCTGGATCTTAATCCCATAGAGAACATTGTGGTCAATCCTCAAAAGGCGATTGGACAAGCAGAAGTCCACAAATTGTGATCAACTCTCCTTTAAAACTTATAAAAATGCTTTTCATTGTTTCCAGCATACCATAACAACATGTGAATAAAACAAATAAAAAAAATCTACAAATACTGAAGCAGCAAACTTCAAACTCACTGCCCACCTCACAAATGGGAAAACAAGTAAATGGGTACATTTGAAAACAATTGTGGTTCCTAACAGAGGACCAGATTTGGGAAAACATCTTTCACACTGACAAACCTCTAATGTCAAATGGATTTGGATCCACAGTAAAAGCTGAAGTGTGAAAATGTCATCGGTGTGTGTATTCATGTGTACCTGCTGTCCAGTGATGCCCTTGTAGCATCTTTGTTCAGTTTTTTCCCCTTTCCTCCAGATTTCCTTAAACCACTATCAGAAACAACATGCATTAAACACAACGATACAATACATAATGAACTTACAACAAGAAAAAACTAATCAACTTCAGAGTAAACCATTAGAGGCTCATTTATTGATTTTTTAAGACGCTATGGAGGATAGTACAGATATTTTTTGCACCAACCCAAAATCTGGGAATCTTCTTTTGCTTTTTCCAGCTGCATCGTTAGACTCGTCTGAAATAAACAACAGAAGTGTCAGATCGCAAACACAGACAAACATCTGATGGCCAGGCTAACTTGGATTGATTTGCACTTTCTTGTAGTAATGATAAAACTCTTTGGGGCAAAATCACAAAACTACTTTCACATGCCATTTCAGTGCAACATTTCTAGTGATCATGGCAGCCAGGCCCATTCACACCAAGAACAATGACTGTAATTATAACTTAAAGGAACACTCATAGGCTCATTTTCCAACTCCCCTAGAGTTAAACAGTTGAGTTTTACCGTTTTGGAATCCATTCAGCCGATCTCCGGGTCTGGTGGCAGCACTTTTAGCATAGCTTAGCATAGATCACTGAATTAGATTAGACCGATAGCATCTCGCTCATAAAAATTACCAAAGACTTTCGATATTTTTCCTATTTAAAACTTGACACTTCTGTAGTTACATTGTGTACTAAGATCGACGGAAAATGAAAAATTGTGATTTTCTAGACCGATATGGCTAGGAACTATTCTCTCATTCCTGCGTAATGATCCAGGAACTTTACTGCCGTACCATGAGTGCAGCGGCACAATGATATTACGCAGCGCCTGAAAATAGTCCCCAGCACCTGTGCAAGCAGGTTATCACGTTGGTTATGTTGACGGAAGTTAGCGATTCTGCTATTCTTTAATATATTTAGAATGATTTTTAGAACTATATCTTTATCGTTATTGTTATCTCTCTCGGTGTGAACGGGCCTTAAGATTTTCTGGAATGTTTCTGAATCACATAAATAAGAATTCAGCCATTATTTAGGTGCATGTCTGTGCATATTGTCCCATCCAAACTGTGATTGGCACACATTTTGTCATGTTTGTGTGCTTTATTTGACATTCCTTTCATGAATTGTCAGGAAACACAGTCATGGCGTGCAAACAAATGCCACTAAAAGTAGAGGTTTTTACTTTTATTGAGAAATTATAAAAATTTAGGAAGTTAATAATTAATATAGACACATTGTTACTTTTGATCAATTTAAAGACACTGAAATTGTAACAAAAAATACTATTTTAAATAAATGCTGATGTTTTGAGCTTTTAATTCATCAAAAAAAAAAAACATTGTGGTTTCCACGAAAATATTGAGCAGCATAACTGTTTTCAACGCTGACAATAAGAAATCAACAAATTATTAGCATAATAGAATGATTTCTGAAGGATCTTGTGACTGAAGACTGGAGCTGAAAATTCAGCTTTGATCACAGAAATAAATTACATTTCAAAATATATTACAATTGAAAACAATATTGTAATATTTCGCAATATTTTACTTTACTGTAGTTTTATATGTAGTCAAATAAATACTTCCTTGGTGAGCAGAAAATACTTTTTAAAAACCTTTTTTTTTTTTTTTTTTTTTTTTTTTTTTATATTACCAACCCCAAACTTTTGAACAGCAGTGTAATTAAAAAAATCATGCATCCTCTTGGTGAAAATATATATGTTATTTCCACCAACAGGTGCATACATTTTTTCTCAAGATCATGAAATGACAAAGCTACACACTCCAATTAGGGTTAGAAGAACTGTTGCCAAACATATAGCATGCTAGAAACATCATAATCACTGCAATAATGATCTAATCATAGACTTGTAAGTATTTGCCAATTTAAATCCAAAATTAATTGAGTCAGAACTGTCTGTATAATAATTACTGAACAATAGGTCTTTATTCATATTGCTGTTGATGGGCAGAAAATAGATAGAAAAAGATTCTACTGGGATCCAAAATCCAGCTTGTTACCTTTGACCTCTTTGCCCTTGCCTTTGGACTCTCGCTTCTTTACATTCCGCAGGAAGCTGGAGGGGGAGGAGTCTTTGGGGGGTGAGAGGGCGGGGCCCTGTGGATCCCTCTGCACTGACTGGCTGCTGCTCGTAGCAGATCCTTCATCCTTTGGATGGTTTGCAGGGGAAGATATGGCCACCGGCAGGGACAGACTCTCCTGGATTGATCTCCTTCGAGGAGGTGGAGACTCAGGACTCAAAGACTTGCTCTCATCATCACCCTGAAAAAAAGACCAGCGTCAAAGTTATCGTACAAAAGAGATGTGTTGGATATGTACAGCAGTCAACTGCTAATGAATTTCTTGCCGTCGGGGAGCTGAGCGTCTCTTTCAGTTTACTGCGGGACGGTGGCTGGCGTTTGGATCTCTGAGCGAGATGGGCCCTTGCACGATGGGCGCTGGTGTCCAAACGCTCCGTCTCAGGAACCACCTCACTCCAGTCTGCTCCTGGAGAACAATTCACTAACATCATTAACAAACGCTTTTACAGATCTTTGGAAAGCTCTCCAATTGTCTGAATTACTTGCTCATTCACTGTACATTTATTATACTATATACAGTATGGGCAGAATTTAAGATGCTCTCGTCCATTTGTACAGGGACAATTGAATTTTTGTACATCTGTGTCTGGCTGAGCTATGTTTGTCTGGATCAAAACATATTTAGTTTAACAGGCATATGAACATGAACCTATAAAAAAGAAAAGAAAGGTGCGGTCATATTTGCCATTGCTCTGCAAAGTTTTGTGGGTGAAATCAGTCATTTTTAATAGGGCAATCAGGAGTTTTGTGTGAGAGCGAAAAAGTTTCCCATGCAGATTTTGCTCATGTTCAAAGCTGAGGTCAGAAAGCTGCTTGCTTTGAAAGTGACTTCTGTGTGAACAGTGCGTAATACATTGCTACGCTATTGACAACGGACCTTTTTTCCCTACAAAATTTCACTAATGTGACTGCACCTAAAGAGTTTCCCTGCCAATGACGGAATTTTCAAGCTTTCTGTGTTTTCACTGTTATACGGAAGGGGGCGCTATTACGCATCTTCTGAACGAGTATAGAATCTCCTGATCAAAACACAGGTGAAGAAGATGCAGAAACAAGCAATATAATATGTAATAATATGCATATGTAAAATAATGACATTATCAACATTAAACAGCATATAAATCAAAACTGTCTAATGTTACTGAATGGAATGTCGACCCAGGACGAGCAATAGGACTGTGAAGGTTTTACAGGGTTGATGGACTCGATCTACTCCCTCTGCGTTTTGATCATCATAAAGAAATCCCATCTGGATGTAGTCTTTGACAAAACACGATTTTCTGTGTTTTTTGACTAAACCACCCATATTCATTTGTTGATTAAAAAAGAATGCATGAAGCTGGAATTCATTTGTTTTTTTTTTTAGATTCTCTGTTCTTTTTGATATATTGCATCTTCAGATATTCATACAACAAAATATTTAAAAATATTTAAATATTTTAATTATTATGCTGCAGTAATTCAGGCAAAAGGAGCCCCAGCTAAGTATTGAGTGCTGTACATGCTCATACTTTTCATGTTCATACTTTTCAGTTGGCCAAAATTTCTAAAAATCCTTTCTTTGTATTGGTCTTAAGTAATATTCTAATTTTGGGATTTTCCTTAGTTGTCAGTTATAATCATCACAATTAAAAGAAATAAACATTTTAAATATATCAGTCTGTGTGTAATGAATGAATATAATATACAAGTTTCACTTTTTGAATGGAATTAGTGAAATCAACTTTTTGATGATATTCTAATTATATGACCAGCACCTGTATGTTTAACCCAGGATTTATGTCTTTTCTACCCCAGTTCAAGGTCACTTTTAACACTAGCTAAAGCACTTAGTGGTTAGTGCTGCTTTTAACCTTTTGATTATGAAGCATTTTGCATTTGCAGCGAACAGACAACCAATCATATACTAAACAATGCTTGCCTCATTAAATATTCATGTGCTTTGTCCTACATTGGGAGGGGACAAAACGTTTCTTAGATTTTTTTTTACCTAGGAGGAAGCGGTCACAGATATAATATAATTTCCTTTTTGCTTTAAGACATTTAAAGGGAATAAGGAGTAGTAAAAGAACTAGAATTTACTTCAAAGTAATATATTTAAACTATTTGGAGATTTAAAATATGCACACATTCCATCTTAATCATATGCCAGTACGCAAGTTACGCAAATTATATAGGCAGTTAACAAAATCAATGGACATTACTGTCAGTCATTCAACATTTCTATTGCAAAACAGTTGTCAAACATTAAATGCTTGATTTTAAGCAATCTATTGCATAAAGTGCTATAATAAACGTAACATGACTTTACTAGAGTGCCAAATTGCAGAGCTTGTGCAAACATATGCTTTTCTCATGCTTTATTAAAAAATGCTTGCCGTTTTCTCAATTTTGTTGTTTATTTTGTTATTGAGAGGAAAGTGTGCAGCACATATTTACATATTCATCTAACCGTCGCTCTCAACGGTGTGGGCGGCACCAGATGTTCGCTAACAGTATAATCTGCTCATGTATTTTGAACTTTGTTTTACCCCTTACCGTGAGCATATCAGGGCCTTTATCATAACGTGAGTTTCAGCACACTACTAACTAGCTCAACCAGGCCCTGCCCCTTTATTTTGCATGTGCTTTGGACGGGAATTATTTAAATTAGGAATTTTGTTCGTTCCTGAAAGAAAACTCAAGACTACAATGGAGGCGTTTCAGGAAGTTCAGAAACTGTGCACTGATAAAGGAGCATAACTCCCTTTGGAGCAACTTTGTCCGTTTGCAGAATTTTTTAACTTTTTGTCATCCAAACATTGAGAGTGGATTTCACATGTGAAAAGTCATTAGCCTAGAAATCTAGACGCACCCTAGCGGCAGCAAATCTAATTTGCCGCGAGTGTAGTCTAGCAACTCTCGGTAGACCTGCAAGCTGGAAAAAACAAACTCTGGTCAGGTCAATCACATCGTGTATAGAGTCGGCTTAACATAATGACGGCAGAGTTGCAGAAGTTCCGCATGCTACTTAAAAACAAAGAAGCTGGCGAACAGCGGTCTTTCGAATCAGCTTTGGCCGCGACTCTGGGAGACTTGTTGTTCAACTTTTCTTTTAGAAAAGAATGGTACTGAAGTCATTCTTAAGAAAGGAAGATGTGTTCAGAGTTTTGCCGACCGGATACGGTGAAAGTTTAATCTATCAACTAGCTCGGCTTCACCTTCTTCGTTGCTCTGGCTGGTTGTAGCGCTATCCTATTGCGTGCAGAGGGAATTTGAAAGGCAAACGATTATCCCACCCCTCGGATTGAGCCCTGCCAATGGTGAGTTCCCAGACCCAACATCATGATGTGGGTCTGGCTTGTCAAGCTACCATTACATGTATATTTAACTTATTAGTGCATATTTCTTGTTGCTATCCCTCAGTTTTTCTGTTTCTGTGACTGAAAATTGTTTTTTCAATCTTATAACTTCAGTATGGGCTCAGCATGACCTCACAATCAATGGATCCTTCTTGGAATCAGACAGCTATTAAGAAGCAACAAGAGGTTTAACTCACCCAAAAGAAGCGAATCTGCAGACTTGCTGCCCGACAATGAAGACTCATGATGACCACTGCCAGATTCAAGCTTTGCCAACTACACCGAAAGAGATTGATAGGTGGAAGTCAGAGAACATAAAAGCTTTATATGTGCAAGTTCATTTCTGTTGTCATATGTTCTCACCCTCCGCTGCAGATCCTCTATCTGAGTTTTATATGTAGCCTCTCTCTCCTCCAGAGTTCTCCTTAACTCCTCCTCCCTCTGCTCAAACTCCTCCTCTCTACAACACACACACTCCAGCCAATCAGAACGTTTTAAGCCCCACTCTAAAGGGTTAGTTGACTGAAAAGGATTCTCACTCTCATATCATTCCAAATCTGTATAACTTTCTACTGTGAAACACTGAAGGAAATGTGAAAACTGTTCATACAATGAAAACATACTGTGACTATGGCAAGTGTGACAAGGACAAAGCAGTAGAAGAGTATAATCCCAGAGCTTTGATGACAAAGAAAAAAACAATGACATGAGAATGAGTAAATGAAGACAGAATTTTCAGTTCTGCATAAACTAGTCCTTCAAGTATCTTCAAATGTTTTTTGTTTTTTTTTAATTATCCAAGAAGCAAGTGTACTGTAGCAAAACAAACCTGTGCAAAAAAAAATATTCTTTTTTTTTTATGTACACCATCATTCAAAAGTTTGGGGTTGTTTATAAGTCTCTTAGGCCGTGTTTACACCTGGTATTAAGATGCATTTTGGTTGGTCGGCTCACAAGTGGATGACACTAAATACAGGTGTAAACGGGCTCTAAAACACTTTGAGCTTGTCCACTTTCAACCACTTCTAGAGGTAGTCGAAAACGCATTCGACCGGATTGCTTTCATAGTGTAAACGCTCATATGGTCGAATGCGTTCAGACAGCCACAAAAGACTGTCTACTCTCCTCCTACTGACCTAATGTGTAAACATTATGGGAAGTGCGCTAGCCAGACGGGATTTAAACTTTGTGCTTGGTACGTTTTTCATCTTCAAACCAAACTTGGGTCTTCAGCCGACAATGTTCTCTCACCATTCCTGATTTCTAACACACACTCACAGCGTTCGGCTGGTCTTGTGGCTGTCAGAGCAGAAACGAAAGCTGATGCTCTCCATGTGTTTTCCTGTTGTCTTCGGCCGCATTCATATGCAAATTGCAAGAGATTATTTTGTCCATTAGATCTAAAGATCTGAAAAGACATACATGTACCTACCCATAGTCTCTTCCCTCAAAGAAATCAGGACAGAAGTGGTTGAAAGTGGACAAAAGAGATGGATTACAACACCAGGTGTAAACGGGAATGAGTCTCCCTCGTCTACTTGTGATCCGATCGACAAAAACGCATCTTAATACCAGTTGTAAACAGGGCCATAGACTCACAATTTATTTAAGCAAAAATAATTAAAACAGTAAATATTACAATTTAAAATACACGGTTTTAAAATAAAAAAAGGCTGAATTTTCAGCATCATTGCTCCAGTCTTCAGTAGTTATGTTTCCATACACTTATTTTTATGAGCATTTTGGAATATTACATAAAAAGACGCTGGATGCAAACGGCAAGATGCGCATAAATTCTAAAGATGCGGATAAAACGTATACGCTCAGATGAGTCAGATAAAGTTTTTTATCTGATATTATTACACGGCTCTGTGGAATACTTGATTCTGATTGGTCAATCGTGCATTCCAGCGGTATGTTATTCCCAGATAACAACCGCCAAAGTGAATAGCACACCGCTCATCCGGGTACTATGAGTTATCTTGACCGGTACTACCTATGCTTAACGTGTCACTCCGATGACGCTTTACAATGGAAGACTTCAAGGAGTTCACCCAAAAATGAAAATTATCCCATGATTTACTCACCCTCGAGTCATCCTAGGTGTATATGATATTCTTCTATTCAGACGAATAAAAACGGAGTTATATTAAAAAAGTCCTGGCTAATCCAAGCTTTATAATGGCAGTGATTGTTCTGTTTTTGAAGTCCATAAAAATGCATTTGTCCGTCAAATAACGTGCTCCACAGGGCTCTGGGGGGGGGGTTTAATAAAGGCCTTCTGAAGCGAATTGATAAGTTTGTGTAAGAAAAATATCCATATTTAAAACTTTATAAAGTAAAGTTTCGACCGATCACCTTTCGTATTCAATTTATGGGAAAAGTGTTGAAGTGTTGCACTTCAAAAGGCTTACTCTCAGACGTGCGCTACGTCTTGAATCTGAATTGCAAGGCGGCACTTTCAACACTTTTTCCACGGAAGACGATCGGTTGGAACTTTACTTTATAAAGTTTTAAATATGGATATATTTCTTACACAAATGCATCGATTCGCTTCAGAAGGCGTTTATTAACCCCCCCCAGAGCCGTGTGGAGCACGTTATTTGACGGACAGATGCACTTTTATGGACTTAAAAAACAAAGCTACAACTACTGCCATTATAAAGCTTGTATTAGCCAGGACTTTTTTAATATAACTCTGATTGTGTTCGTCTGAAAGAAGAATGGCACATACACCTAGGATGGCTTGAGGGTGAGTAAATCATGGGCTAACTTTCATTTTTGGGTGAACTATCCCTTTCAGCATTAATTTCAACATATATAGTTTAAAAAAAAATTAAAAAATCTTTTCAGCAATAGATAAAGGCTTAAAGAAGTTTGGAACTGTTTTTCTTCGCAGAAGTTTTGTGTAAGAGCTAATAAAATATTTAAACTCAAGACAATATTTCATATCTAATTTACTTGAGACAAGTAGCCGTGTAAGAAGCGGGATAATGCACACCCAGCCGGTGTTATCACAGAATAAACCGCCTTGTGTCACTCTGAAGGGGTTACATAAAACTACAATGGAAACACATTTTCTGAATAAATTCATCGATGTGCATCAAAAAAAGTCACGTGTTTTTTTTTTGATGGGACAGTATAACTGGACCATCTCGTTGCACAGCATTTGAAATGCTGTTTCGCCTGAACAAAGTCTGTCATCACAGATGTTCGGTATACTTACCTCACAGAACAGTCTTGTATGACTGTTCAGAAATGAAGTTCAAAAATCTGCCTCCAAACGCAACATAACGTCTTTATTGCATTTCATCTGCATGCTCTGAGAAGCAAGTAATTTATTATATATGACAATGTATTATATACAAATATACAGTGGCTTCTCCTACTGCAGCAACTTCCATTTTTCTTATAATTGAGCAAAACGCATGATATTTTATGATATCTGATATTTAGCGCCAGTTTATCGGGAAGTTATGATTGTTTTCTCTTCGACTCACTGGATGGAAATGCTGCTTTATTCGGGATGTTATTCGGGATGCTTTATTTTATGTAAAATTCAAATTTTGCGTACAAAGTTAAATTTGCAACTTTGGATGGAAACATAGCGAGTGTCACATGATCCTTCAGTAAACATTCTAATATGCTGATTTGCTGCTCAAGAAACATTTCTAATTATTATAACAGTTGTGCTGCCTACTATTTTTGTGGAAGTCGTGATACATTTTTTTCAGGATTCTTTAATGAACAGAAATGTCAAAAGATTATAAATGTCTTTACTGACATGTTTGATAAATTTAATGCATCCTTGCTGAATAAAATATACATTTCTTTAAAACCCCAAACCTTTGAATGGTAGTGTATAAACACTACCTGTATATTAATAAGGTAATATTAATGGAGATGTTGGTGCAGTTGTCTTGACTCACTTCTGCTGATAGTCTTTGATCAGCTTCTTGGCTTTGCTGTATTTTTTATCCAGAGCGTCATATTGGCTCTGTGTGTCATTGAGCTGTTCGTTGATGCTTTTACAGAGAGCTTGAGCCTCCAGCCAGTTCTTCTCCATCTGAGCGATTCTCTCTGAGTTCTCCTGAACGCTCCTCTCTAACTGATCTTCCCTCGCCTCCCACGCCGCACGCTCCTCTGACGACTCCCTCAACTACAACATCAACCAAACATTACTGTCAAAACACACAGGAACAATATATGCTATTCGCTATATGTATTCGCTATATGTTTGCTATCAATGATAAGATGGTTCATAAGTTCGTACCCTCTCTTTTAGTTCATCTACTTCCGCCTCTGCAATGGTATGTTTTATCTGGAGCTGAAATGAAAACGGAGTATACAAAAAATTAGGAAATCATTATTGGAAATCTATTAAAAATAAGTGAAATGAAAAGCACAAGATCTGTTACCTCTTTAAATCTGAACATTAGCTGAGTGGTGTCCATGTTTGACGGCAGGAACACTTCTTCGCTCTCTGGCAGGTCGTACACTTCCACATTCCTCCTGCCGAAACTGGAACCCAGAATGACATCCTCCCCCCCTTCATCCTCATCCTCGTAGTGCTCGTCCTGCGATGACATCAGAAACAAAGACATGATGCAACACACAGAACAAGAAACAACAGTGCAGAGTTCAGAAATAAGTTATGAATGAACAAATATGAGCTGAATAATTTTCTGGTAAAACATTAACCATTTAGAATTCACTGGCAAAACGTACCTGAAACACAGTGGTTCAACAGGTACAAACAACACGATTCCGATTTTGAATAAACTCACAAATCTGTTTCCTCATTCAGCATGGTGCATTTTTACATATTTTTTGCATACTTGAGAACATTCAACACAAAGCAGCTCTGGAGAGATTACAGCTGAAAAAGTCTGAAGATGCTTCAACTCGGCTGTGCAGTATTCTAGTCTAAGTGGCCGTTCACACGTTTTTTTTTTCTTCTTTCCACTGTGCTACTTTTCCATTGTTTTTATATGTAAACACACACTAGATGGTTTTACATATTTTGCAGCTTCCCCTCGCTTTAAAAACGCAGAACACATTCACACAGAACATGTTTTTGGAGTTAAAAATCACAAGCAGCAGGTCAGTGGAATGAAAAAAATGCAAGGTCTAGCAAAACTTTCTTTTAATAAAAATGTAACTTAACTTGAGTTGCACATTTTTTTAATGTAGTCTCACACGAGATGATGCAAAAGATGCAAGCGCAACTGTCAAACACGTCCATCTAGCGCATAGAAAAACAATGGAGTGCAAAAACGGTGTGTCACATTAGCGAAATTTTGTTGAAGAAAAGAAATGGTCCATTGTCAATAGTGTAGTGATGTATGAAACCAATCACATGGAATTCACTTTCAAACCAAGCAGTTTCTGTTGGTAAAAGCGGCGAATTCACATGACCAACTTGAACACCAGTGAAATCTGTGTGGGGAACTTTTCTGCTCTCATGCAAAACTCCAGATCCAGTGGAATTCATATAAAAATGACTGGATTTTGCCAAGCAAAGGTAAAAGACACCCTTAAAACCTTAAAAGACACCCTGTGGTGAAAATCAAGTTTATGTCTATGTGGTGTTTTTAATGGCATGATATTGCATGGATGACATTCACACAAGCAGCAACCAGCTGTAGATGCTCTTTACTAAGTGAAAATAGTGATGTATTCTATTTACACCATCTAAAAGTAGTTCTTTGCAACATTATTTTACAGGCATAGTTAGGCGGAGCTAGTGTGAATAGCACTTGCCAACAAGGCACGCCATTTACACTTGGTGTGAACAGACACTCTTTTTTTAATATGCCTTCAGACAGACTGTTGCCTTTGGCTTTTGGCTTGCTCAGTTGGGGACACCTAAATTTCATCTACATTCCCGATCTGCCCGCATTGACACTATATGATACTTGAAATTAGCTGGATAACATCACCATTTCACCAGAACGGCTGTACAGCCGAATCAAATTCTGTTGCATTATTGTCCTGTTAACACTGTGAAGCTGCTTTGAAACAATCGGCATTGTAAAAAGCGCTATATAAATAAAGGTGACTTGACAAATCCATGTGCACATTCATAGGTCAACACCATTGAAAATATGAAAAATCTGGTACTTTTAGCAACATAACAGGTGAAATACGTACATGATGTATTTTATGACGTTATGATGTACTATATGCCTTTCTCCACTGACCAGTTGTTCAAAGTGTTTCTAAGGATGCTGATTGTTAGAAAGCAGACTGAGATGGAGAACGGGAACATGGTTTGTGTAACATTAGCAAAACATTATTAGCTGTTTGATAACAGTAAAGAAAAAATACATGAATCACCGTTATGTGTCCAACGTCGTAAAGAGTGATACCATTGTGAAGCGAATACTACAGAAACGTGAGTAAAGTTAAGCGAGTGGGTCTCTGAGCTGGCATGAGTGAGAGTAAGCAGGGCTAAATTGCATATTCATGGATCCACATATACTAAATGAAGCAAGGGTGTAAAGTTACATTCAAGCTAATTTTTTTCACACTGACTTTTTTTAAATGTGTCATTTTGATGATCAAAGATCAGTTTTACAGGGGAACTCTTAAAACCCTCTGACAAGATTCAGATAATGGCTGGACCATGATGTCAAAGTTTAGTACGGTCCAGTTAGCTCCTAGTAGATGCCGTAACTATACCAAATCGTGTTTCTTCATCGACATCACTGAGAGGAAGTGAGCACACTCTTATAAACTTACACACTTTAGGAACTACTATAACCAATAATTAACATCAACAATAACATACACATGAATATACAAAAGTGTACTGACATTAAAAACTACAGTAAAATGTAACTGTATACTCTATACAAAACAATCACTCCAAACTTGTACAATGCATGCACACTGATGTAAGCAAAAAAGCCCATGAGATGTGCTTGACTGACCTCTTCAGTAGACTGCTCGTATGCGTCGTCCACCTGCTGCTGCTGGTGCCGTTCCTGCTCGAGGGTCTCGCTGATCAGCCGCGCCACCTCACTCTGAGTGCCTGGCTTCTCTCGGCCAATCAGAAACCTGCACGGGGGTGAGTGACAGGTGAGCAAGACGGAAACAAGGATGATTAGGTGTGTAACGTATTCTGTTGCTCAGGTGGAGAGGAAACAATAGAGCCTGTGTGAATGTGCATATTGTTTATTTGCATGTGGTAAACTCATAACCTTTAGAGTCTACAGAGAAATATGAGCATTAATGTTTTTCTTTTTAGACAATTGCTAGAGAATAAATACAGTGCACCTGTACAGTTACTCTTGGTGTGAACAGGCCTTTACATTTAGGAATTTAACAATTCTGGTTCCTTAACGTTTTCATTAGTGATTCTTCTGTGACCGGATCCACAAAACATTTGTAAGAATAAAATTTTTCTTAACTGCTTATTTTCTTAGGTTTTTAATCGATGCAGATAAAGGATCTGTTGTTGATCGCCGATTTCTTTAATGTTACAGTGACTAAAGAACAGGTAGCACAGGTATTTTTCCTGCTGACACACAGGTGGATGTGTCAGAGGAGAATGTAACTGCAGGTAAAAACTCAGCTTCAGGCTTTCCACTCCACAGAATCTCATCTTGATCCAATGATGGCGATTAAAGGGGTACTTCAGCACTGGGAAGATGAATGTGTATTTAAACTGGGTCATTTATGTAGTAGAAATGTGAAATTATTTTTGAATTTGGTGCCTTCTAGACTGAGAAAAGCCAGAAAATGTATTTTTGTCTCATGTGGATGAAAGACAACAACTCCCAGAATGCACATACTTCGCTACCCACCAAAGCACTACCCCTACCAGTGTTTTCATTTTCATAATAATAAAATCATTTAGTTCAGTTAGAGAACAGACACTACAATTAAAAACTGAACGTGTCTGTTCAATATAATGTGAGTGAGCCGAGCGAGTGTCACAGCACAAACGCAGCAGGAGTCAGATCTCATTCATCACGAGAGCGAAGAGCTGAGGTAAGCACGGACGCGGCATACATTCAGGGCGCGTGTTCAGTTTGGCGCGTTCTCAGATCATGCCTATGGAAGCTTAACTTTCATAGGAACTCATTTGAAAAGTTGAAACACTCACTTCGCTCCGCACTGCTCCGTTTACATGAATGCCCGCAGCTGCCCGAGCCGAGCACTGTGAGTGAGATCCCACCCCCTATGTGCGGGATGAAAACATGCGGAGAAGCATGATCATTCGAATATACTACCAGATTTCTACTGATACAAAGCTTAAAGTCCCAGTAAACCGGAAGTAGCAAGTGAGTTTTCTTCAGTGCTGTGACGTATTTCCAAGTGAAACGGAATACTGAATCAGCGCTCCTCCTCTCCATCTCGCGCTCATACCAGACTAACGGTTGGAGGGGAGTGGTTACGCATTTTCAAACCTAAGATGCCAAACTGACATCATCTGAGAAGGAACGCCGCTTCCAGACCGGAAGTTACTTTTCAGATTTTGATTAAAGATTACCGCGACAAAATATTTTTTCCTGTGTATTAACGTGCATGGATAAATTGTTCACTCTAAGACCTTTAATATGTGATAAAGTAAATAGGGTCAATTTTGATTTCATGAGGACTTTAATGCTAAATCGCTGAAGTAACCCTTTTAAGTGATTTAGTTGGAAGCTGAAGCTTTGCACAGGAAGCCTGTTCCGCTGCTACGCTCCAGAGCTCCCTCTTCACCTATGTTTGGTAATGTGCAGACGCAATCTAGCACTGTTAACTTTGAACCGGTGTAGTGGTGAATTCTGTGACCCACCGAATTATGTGAACCTAGTAGGCACTATAGTGACGGTAGGGTTAGGATTGGGATTAAGAGTAGGTCAGATTAGCTCAATACAAAGCCTACTATGGTCACATAATTCTGTACAACACCGGTAAACAGGGCTTGACTTTCACTTTTTTGCTCACTGGACTCTGTGGCTAGTGGTTTTCCCAAGTAACTATCCACTCAGCATTTTCACTGGCCACAATTTTGACATCAATACCATGGAGAAAAAAACTGCCATATAGATATTTTTTAAATTATCTCATAATTTGGCAGCAGGTTTATTAGGCTGCTGTCGCTTTAAGACCTGATGCACGGATCCATTATACTGTTACACATGCGTTTGTGTTCACAAAACTGAATGTATTCACAAAACTCTTTTGACATTATTTTGTGACTATTCATAAGCCTTAATTTAAGAACATCTTTTTGACATTATTTTGTGTGTATTTGACTATTTTGGAGCAAATGAAAGCGCAATAAGCAGAGAGAGAAGAGAGAGAGAGAGAGAGAGAGAGAGAGAGAGAGAGAGAGAGAGAGAGAGAGAAAAGCTGGTATTATGCATCTATTCTGTGGAAAAGGAGTATTTGAAGCGTTTTAGATATTTCAGAATCGATATGTAACGAAAAATCTATATTTTTGAAATCTATAACACTTTGCACTTTGAGCCTTTGAATGCATTGCTGCTAAATTGGGGAGGCCAAAGGACAAGTGGGGGCACAAGAGGTGTGTTCTGCACTTCCAATTGAACGGTCTCTTGATTACGAGACTGTCAAAGCGTCAGTGTTGAGCGCTTACAAATTAGTTCCTGAAGCTTACCACCAACGCTTCCGAAAATAAAACCAGCCAAACAAGCGTATGTAAAGTTCCCTGGAGAGAAGAAATTACTTTTTGAGAAGTGGTGTCTCTCCAACGCCACCATGGATCAGCACATCAGTACCAGAGTATCTTTTGTCATAAGTCTATTGTCAAACGCTCTGATAACAAGCATGTTTGTTTCTACTGCTTGAATTCAGGTCACCTAATTTCCAACTGTATAGCGAGGAAACAAAAAAATGCTGCTGCAAAGCTTAAAAGTGTGGGTTTTGCTCAGGTTGTCTCGGTCACTGAGTAGAAAAATGAAGTCAAAATATCCCAGTAATGGTCATTGCCGATTATGTTGCTCAGAGCCCGGGTCTATACAGTAGTGGATACCCACACTCCCTTAGTGCTAACTCTCTCAGAAAAATCCATTTCAATTTTAAGAGACACTGATGCAGCACAATCTGCACAATCTCGGTCGAAAGATACTCTGGTACTGTGCTGATCCACGGTATCAAGCTAGGGTGTGTGTAAAGGTGGCGTTGCATATGGTCTACCTTAAATCAGATCTGATTACAGGTCTAGTTCCTCCTTTTAAATTTTGGTGTACGACCTGTGCTACCAGTGGAAGGCCTGCCCCCATGAGCCAACTCAGACCCGTCTCTAAGCGGTAGACCAAATCAAGCTGCTTCATCTAATGCCCAGCATTCGCTTGCAAGAATGGGAAAAGTGCTTCCCATTGCTGTTTGAGCATAAATTCAGACCCATTGAACATGTTAGCAGGGCTGTTTACTGTGTGTATTCCTTTGAAGCACAAATTGGTCATTTACAGGGGTCTTGGCCTGCTTGTTTGGTGCGCACCAGTGTTCAGATGGCAGCGTCACACTTATTCAACTGAACTGCACTAACAGAGCAATTGCACCAGAGTTAATTTGGGATAGCAGCGTTCACACTTATTCATGAAAACAGAGCAATCTCAGTGTGCCAAGTGTGAATGTAAAAACAACAGCTATGCTAGATCGCTTCACATGTTAGGTCTCTTCTCGTCTATTTGGAGGGTGTTTAAGACCAAATTAAGGTGTGATGTGGCACACATTACACAGTTAAAAGTCTGTCAACACAAGACTATTAGAAAATTCGAATGACCGCACTTAACTAATAGTGCTTTTCCACTGCATGGTAACGCTTGGTATGACTCGGTATGGTACGGCTCGGCTTGGTTCGCTTTGCTTTTCCACTGTGTGGTAGGACTCTGCTCGCTTTGGATTTCCACTGCAGTTAGCATCGCTTTAAAGTGGGTGGGATTATAAATATATTATATATATTATCGCTGTAATTGTGCCGCATCTACTTCTCAGCATGTTTTTAACTACAAGACAAAGAAGTTTGTTTCAAAACAAAATACTGCTAAAAACAAGAGAGTAGGCACTCGTACAGCAAAGCGCAGATGATGACATCACATGTGATGCGCACAAGCGTAAACTAATCTTGTATTTAGCAATGTGTTTAGGGTCTCAATCGCTATATCACTGTCACAAAAGCATATAATGAACGATCAGTGATCTGCAGTGTTTTAATTGGAAAAACCTGGCTTCTTGTACGTCTTTCTTGCTGATACAAGGAGCATCAAGTTCACAAAAGCAGCTTGTGATGCCATTCGCAGAAAAGGTGCTGTTCTATGTTTAGGATCTCTGGCTTGTTCAGATGGTGCAAAAGTCAATGGTCTGAAGAAAAAAGATTCTGAGGAATTGCCATTATAAGGCAGAGAGCCAACCGCCATTCACATACTCGAATGCCTTTGCCACAGGTGTTTTTGTTTTACGTTTTCTTTTTCTGCGGACCTCCCGTGCACTCACTGAGTACCTGCACACCACACACTTTGAGAACCACTGATGTAACGGACAGACAGAGCAGGACTGACCTGACAGATCCCTTCGTGTTTTTGAGGACGGTCGCAGCAAAGTGTTGCGTCACACCAACCAGACTGATGCCATCCACCTCCACAATCTGATCATTCACCTGAATCCTGGAACAGAACATCATGAAGTTTAATGAATTACAATGATTGATTTCATATGTCTCATTAAGCAACTATTAATGTATACTTCGTTACAAACCAAACAGCAAACTGTATTAGTGACTAAACCAGTGTAGTCAAGTACACATTCTTGCATTGTTATATGCAGATATTCATCATCATTTATTCCTTCTAGATAGATATTCCGTCTTTTAGATATTTGTGCTTAAAGTGTGAACAGAGAGTCCTATGCTCAGTTTGCGCACCAAGGCTGTATTTATTTGATCCTAAAAATAAAAGTACAAAATAAAAACAGTTATATTAAGAAATATTACAATTTAAAATACCCATTTTAAAATGTATATTTTAATGCATTTTAAAATGTAATTTATGTGATCAAATCTGAATTATCATCATCATTACAGTCACATTTAATCTTCAGTCACATGATCCTTCAGAAATCATTCTAATATGCCGATTTGCTGCTCAGATATGATACATTTTTGCTTAATTATTAATAATCAATGTTGAAAAATGTGGATGTTTTTCAGGATTTTTGAAAAGAAAGTTCAATGGAACAGCATTTATTGAAAATAGAAATCCTTCATGAAATTATGAATGTCTTTACTGTCACTCTTGATTCATTTAATGCATTCTTGCTGAATAAAAAAGTATAAAACAATGTTTTTATTATTTCTTATCACAAACTTTTGAATAGTAGTGAATCACAGTTTAAACAAAAATATTAAGCAGCACAACTCTTTTCAACATTGATAAGAATAATAAATGTTTCTTGAGCAGCAAGTCCTCATGTTAGAATGATTTGTGAAGGATCATGTGACCCTGAAGACTGGAGTAATGATGATAAATTCAGCTTTTGATCACAGGAATAAATTACACTTTACTATATATATATATATATATATATATATATATATATATATATATATATATATATATATATATATATATATATATATATATATATATATATATATATATATATATATATATATATATATATATATATATATATATATATATATATAAATACTATATATTTTATATATTGTAATAGAAAATATTTTAAATTGTAATAATATTTGCACAATATGTTGAGTGTATTTTTGATCAAATAAATGCAGCCTTATTGAGCAGAAGAAATTCTTTCAAAAACAAAATTCTGGTGTGTTTTTGAGTAAAAAAATAAAAACAGTTCAGTTGCTGCCTTAAATGTTAAAGTACAATCAACTGGGTGGTAGAATTTCAGGTAATTTCAACTTAAGTTGTACTAAACTGACTTTATTAATAAAAAAGTTAAATTTGATAAAACTTGTCAAAAATATTGAAATTGCTTAACTTCTTTTTATGAGCTGAAGTCATATAAAAACATGCTGCCATGACTTACTGATCATATCATTGTTACAGGCCTTTGATTTGGCAGCGTACCTGATGCTTTGAAATGCATTTGTCAGTAAATATCAGCTTCAATATCTGATTACAAAACGCACACAGCCCTCAACAAAGCTCCAAACCACACTGCAATGTAATCCTCTAGAAGTTGACACCCTGACGTTAATCATGTTAAACATCTGGATCTTTTCATTCCATGTACTTCACACTCTTGTAAATGTGCTGCTAAATGCTGCACTGTGACATGTGAAATTCATGCTAAGCACAAGTTCATGACACCATGGATGAGTAATCACGCCTCTCTGGACTGCTAACACGTCTCACACCTAATCTGCACTCTAACTATACATCATAACATGTTTACGACCGACACCTCTGAGGCCTGATCCCCAGCTGGGTTGCTTTTTCCAAACAGCATTGAGTATTTCAAACAGTCTGCTTTAAAAAGCCCTTCAGCAGTTGGCAGCGAGTGCTGAGAATCACAGGGAAGAGTGTGTTTTCCATGCAGTGACAGGGACATAAATGCAGTGTGTTTGGACAGAGCGTGTTCAACAGCCCATTGGAGAGATCAAACATGCGTGTCCTGTCTCAGCTGCCCTCAGGAAGACATGCCCACCACTAAAGCAGCTGCAACATGACCCGCAAACTGGGTTAAACAGCATGCATGCCTTTTAATGTTAATGTTTTTGAAGGAAGTCTCTTATGCTCACCAAGGCTGCATTTATTTGATTAAAACAGAAATATTATGAAATATCGCTACAATTTAAAATAACTGTTTTGTATTGGAATATATTGTAAAATGTAATTCATTCCTCGTTACTCCAGTCTTCAGTGTCACATGATCCTTCAGAAATCATTCTGATATCATGAATTAGTGCTAAAGAAACATTGAATTATTATTATCTATGTTGAAAGCTGCTTCTTCTGACATTTTTGATGACTGACTTGATGAATAGAAAGTTTAAAAGAACCAACATTTATTTGACAGAAATCATTTATAAAAATGTCTTTACGGGCACATCTGAACTAATGTATGCATCCTGGCTGAAAAACGTCAATCTTACTGGCCCCAATCTTTTGGACGGTTTTGTGTATATATAATCCGATTATGATAATATAATATATAATAGAGCTGCACAATTCTGGATAAATTGAGAATCACGATTCTCCCACAATTATGAACAGACACAAACAAAATAACATGCAATTTACTAGGGGTTCTGATAAAATGTTAATTGCTGCAGTCATAATTGAAAATCCCAGTATATTATTGTAAGACATAAATAATGATACGGTGTTGAAAAGACCGTTTGTGAAGGCGTTTCATATCTACACATGACAACGGCTCTCTCTGGTTCAGCGGCAGCACAAACACACTGAATGTTCCGGTGTGATTTTGTCAAATGTCTAATATACACAAGCAAATCGATGTCATTTGGGAATGAGATTGTGTGGGTGTTTGAATCGAGATTGCAAATGATCAATAGAGGTGTGCTCCCTCTTTTCTAAGCAATCAGAAAAAACAGGTGTAAAAACCCACAGTAAACTCCATGTAAAGGAGGCTACATGTGAGGTTCCAGATGTGTCACAGCTGGTAACTAATAATTGCTGCCCTGATGAGTAAAGCACTGCTTGTTGTGAGAAATTAAACCTTTCATCTTTTGATTAATCCAAAGATCTCACCTCCCATCTCTCTCTGCGGCTCCATCCTGCGTGATGGTCTTGACGAAGATGCCCAGTTTCTCCAGACCCTGGTCTGCCCCAACACCCATCCCTATAATACTGATCCCCAGTCCTTTATCACCTACACACAGAGAAGAGAGAGAGAGAAAAGACAGATAGTGTTACCTTCAAAAAGGCCATATTACACTTTTATTGAATTAGGAAAATCAGATTTGCAACAATTGATGCAGACATGCTCTTAACATTCACAGTTCCTCCCCAAATAAAGTGGAACATATATTGGAACTAGGTCTGGGTATTGACACAAATTTCACAGTTTGATTCCGATTAGATTCGATTAGATTCAATATTGATTATTTTGTATATATATCAGGTACAATACATGGCAAATTTTCTCAAGGAAAACAAATCTCTTAACTGATGCTGTGAACTATGGGAGTCAATCGTAGCCTACAATAATACTGAAGATAAAAATGTACAAACACTTACATTTTTATTTATTTATAATAATATAATTGTAATATTAACTTTACAATTACATAATCATATTTCTACTCCAATTAGTTTTTGACAACATTTAAATGGTGGCGGTCATAAAAACCTGCCAGATTTATTCATATATGCATTAAATATTAAAGAAAAAAAATGTGATCTGGGGCATATTATCAAAATTCTCCTCTCTAATGTTAATGAGTTTATGGACACTGCCTGGATGTTTTTTTCGAAGGTAAATTGACGTGACATCGTTTACAAGCTGTTTTACTGACGCCTTTCCGTGGTTGAAACACTGATTGAGCGAGTCCATGTGACATGATACTAGGGCTGCAACTAACGATTATTTTGATGATCGATTAGTTGGCCGATTATTTTTTTCGGTTAATCGGATAAAAGGGCCTTTTTTTATTTTATTGACAAAACACACTATTCCACATCCTGTCTAATGCTGTCCTTCAAATGGTAACCACAAATGAACCATAGTTTTGCTTTAAATCCATAGTTTAACTGTGTGGTTATACAAATGGTAATCAATACGGCAAAAGCATGGTTTTAATATAATAAAATCATGGTTTTACGATCTAATAGAACCATGGTTAATTTCCTAAGTCTGTGCTATAGCTTATGTGCAAAAAAAGTTACTAAGCAAAAGGAATTTAAATCCCTACATTAAAATTATATTAAAGAAAAACAAAAACACAAAAATGTAGTGTTACCAGATAAGAGGAATCTGCAGGAACGCACACACACACACACACACACTATGGACACAGTACCTGTTGCTGTCATTTCTTTATCTTGTAGAAACGTCTTACATTTATATTCAATCATGCGCTGTTATCACTTTACAGTTACTATTCATAAAATACTTTAATTACATGTTGACTTTTAAACCTAAATTTAGTGTTCAACAGCAGATATTTCAGCTAAATTAATGTTGTTGCGCTGAATATTAATTGTGCCCCTCTCGACTGCGTTCTGTCTGATTGGCGCGCATGCGCACCCCGCCGCTTGTTCTGTGAATTTTTACGTTTAATGCAGACTGTCAGGACGCGCTTTAATGCAAAATGGAAATACTCGCGTGAATTAGTAGCATTTACAGATGAGGATTTAACTACTGTTCAAAAGATCAGTAGATATAACCTGTAAACTGAACGTTTTGCGCTGAGGACGCACACGCATCTGTCAAAGCGCAAGACAGGGTGTGTTAAACGCTTAAAATAAACAGTTCTCATGTTTTGGACACTTGGATCATGTACCTTTCCTGCATCAGCTCACTCTACTATTCCTAGATGCACATTTTGTCCATAAAAATGCATTATTCAGTGCTGTCATTTGGCGCAACGGGTGGAAGCTTTGCGTACAGGTGGCAGACCCAACTAATCGATTAATGAAAATCGTTGTTGCAGCCCTACATGATACAGATTTCGGTAAGTTGTACTCTCTTTTAACACACTTTCAGATGCTCATTCATGTTTATTTAGCGAGGTTTATTTCAAGCTCAGCCAGAGCGATCTCGTGCCACAGCTCCAAGACTATTTATGTTTTTGAATTTCGTAATAAAATGGACGTAATTTGAAATCTGAGACTTATTGTCATATCAATAGTTACAAAAGCACAAAGATTATTGCGATTTAATGGATGAGAGGCACGCTACAATGTTCCGTTCATTCAACTGAAAACAGGATGACTAATCGATTCTTGGGATTTAAGAATCGATATCGGTTCGTAAAAATGAGAATAGAATAGATAAAACTCAAGAAACCGATATTTTTTACCCAGCCCTAACTGAAACTAAATTAAAGAGTTAAAAAAAATGAAGTCATTGACATATGCTCAAAATTTGGCCTTCGTTAGGGCAGTGTGTCATATTTCAAGGCCTTATATCCACTTTAATTTAAACAGAAAATAATTATAAGCAATAGGACAAAAAAACTACAATAAAACAAAAGACACAAATTAAATAGACCCACCTGAATAACTTTAAGCACACAAAATAAAAAAACTACAATAAAACAATGCAAGTTTATTTGGCTGCTGTCACTTTAAGAGAGAATGCACAGCTCTAATATACTGATACACATGCACTCTCTCAACCATTTACATTCACTTAAAACACAAACTACTGTGTTTATGAGGATATTTGCAAAGACAGGCATTTTGACATACAAGTGTGTGTATTTGACAGTTCAGGCAAGACTGTTCAAAAACTCCAGGCTCCAATTTCAGTACCCACGCACTGTATGAGCAGCGGTTTTACGTGCACGCTCAAAAACACCTCTCAGACAGTAGGGGTTGCACCGACTAGTCGACTTTAATGCTCTGCTTGACGTCGACTAGTCACTGGCCTATAGAGGACGCAACAGGAAAAGCCATTTCCTGACACACAGGCTCTGTTTCCAATAGTTAAAAATTACAAATAAATGCATATTCAGAGTGCTCTCCACAAGACATGTTTGATTATACCATCTGGAATTGATCGGGAGAATGCATGCTTATTGTACACGCAAGTTAAATCACCGTTCTAAACTAATGCGCTGCTGCATTGTAACACACACACACACAGCTCGCACATCACGCGGAGATTGTGCGCAACTCACACAAAACCCTTCAGTAGAGCAGAAATGTACTGTCAACACTGTTCTGTGATTTATCAAAATAGCTTAGAAATTTAAGTTATAGCATATATTTCTTATTAACTGAAACTCACAACTTCACAATAAGTAGAGAGACGCTAGCAGGTACAATTAATTCACATGCAATCGCTCTCTCACTAATGCATTCGTATAAATGTAATCTTTATTGTGCTACTTTATCTGTATCTGATTCAGAACGAGCAGAAATCTGTGAGAAATATAACGACCCAAAGACAAAAGACCTGATACAAAAGCTGTTATGTAGGAGCAATAACCTTATGGGCAGTGCCGTGTCATATGCCATATGCCATAGCCGTCCTGTGCACAAGAAAACCCGTGTTCGCGTTGAGCTCAGCTCAAGGTTCAGGGTTATTTGTTCATTAATGACGTCATTAGCGACTAGTCGACGTCGACTCAACTTTCATCATGACTTGTCGACTTAAAAAAAAAAAAAAAAATCGGAAGTTGTTCAACCCCTATCAGACAGTGCATGCATATACAAAAAGGAGTCCTCTTTCGCTGCTTATTGCGCTTGAACGGTTTAAAATCTTGTATGACATTACAAATTGATTTATAACAACAACTCAACAGAAGTGCAGAATATGACCTTTAAAGGTTAAACTCTAATTTAAACTGTTTTGACTGGTTTTTAAATCAATAAATCAATCCCAGAAAGAGTCCAAATATTTTGTGAAAGACACCTTTCTCTATCTCCACAGGAAACACGTCCATCTTCTCCACCCGTTTCTCCAGCTCATACTCCGCAGACGCCGCCACAGGATCCACATCGTCATTCCTCCGGTCGTAGTCTTCATTAGAGAACGTGCTGTACACCTGAGACACCACAAACACAACATCAAATTACAGCTAATAACACACAATAACTGTTCATTTACTTTCATAACCTTTAAGACTATTATGTGTATTATTAAGATGAGACCCCTTCCAAGAACACAGGTCAGTATTTTAGTTATTGCAAAAACAGTGGACATAGTCACTGAAACCAAAACATCCAAGCTGTAATCAGTTTCTCTACAGTCTTGCCAAAGAAGGGCCTTTTCTCTGCTATAATCTCAGCCCGGTGAAAGCAGCCCTTGTCTGCTAAAAAGAAAATCGCTTCAAAACAATTCAAGTGCACACACAAAATCATTTATTGCAGATTTACTCATTCTTTAGTCAGAAAAATTGACATCCAATTAATCTTTTCAGCGGTTTTACAAAATGTGGGGGTTGCAGTCCTGCAGTGTGGCTCTTACAACAACGATCTAATAAACAAACAACAATCAAAGGAGATTTTATTTTATTATTATACTTTTTTTTTTCTTTTTTTTTTTTCAACAAATTCTTACCAACACCACCACCATCAACACCAACCTTTCTTGTTGCAGGTCATGGTCAACTAACTAATGTTAAAGTATTACAAAGCTGAACTCTGTATGTGATTGTATACAGTATCAGCTAGATAAAGTTAATCAAGACAAACTTTGAAGTGGGACCAGAAAGTTTGAAAGTTTTCAGTTTGAATTAATTTGAGGAAGTTTAAAGTTAGCCTGGATGCCAGCCGAACTTAGCCCCGCCCACAACATTTGAGGTCAGGAAGCTCGGTCTGGACTTGATCCGTTGTGGAGCAACTATGCTCGAACCGGAGCTGTTCGGACCAATCATATTATCAGGGCGGGCTTTATACGATGATTGACAGATGACCAACAGTAACGTAATCATCCACGTCACCAAAGAGCGCTTGGGTTGAATTTGTTTACCAAACGGAGAACTTGTTCATAAATGCATTCACCTTTACTATTTCTCTCAAAAATGATGATCGTGAAGTACTGCGTGTATCCTTAAATTCTTTTTACAACACCGGCAAAGATCGTTTACACTCATCTTCCTCTACTTCTTCCAGCGTGCGTGCAGTTGAGTTCTGTTGACAACTATGCGTCGCTCTGATTGGTTGTAGTCTATCCAATTGAGGTCTTTCCTGGTTCGGATGAAACACACCCCATAATCACAACCCAATGGAGCGGAATCAGACTCATATTCTGACTGGAATCTGAGTATGACGACGTCAGGCTAGTTTAAAGTAGTTTTAAATCATGCTGTTAACACGTTGCTAGTAAGATTTAGCACAATGCTAACATGATTTAACACTATTGGTGCGTCCCAATTCGCATACTAGCCATACTAAATAGTATTTGAAAATAGAATTAGTATTTCCCAAATCGTAGTATGTTGAAAAGAGTATTCCAAAGTTACCCAGATGGTCAGAATTGGAAGTGCGGATCGACGCACACTCTAACGGCTGATATTGCCCACAACCCATTGCGAGTTGGACGAGGATTCGATTAGAACTACAAACGCGGATAAAAAGTGTTAAAACTACAAACATGACAGATGTGCGAGTCCGACGGTTAAGTAGAGAAGTTAAGATAAAGGGGCTTGAGTGATCAATTATCAGTATTTAACCTAAGATATTTATTCAGTGTTATGCACATTATATTTCATCTGCGGCAGCATTGTGAACTTTTGTAATGAGACGTTTGGCCATTAACTTTTAAAGGCATCATTATATTTAAACTGCAAACACATGAGGAGAGTCTCTGCATTAAAGACCCACAAGATCAACGTGCGGCTACATTTCTTTCCAACGCGGTAGGAAATTAAACTGAATGTGGAGGATTTGAACTGTGACGATGATTGACAGGGCAGTTTAAACGGTGACGAGATGCACGTAACCAAGCGACAGAGTCCGTTAAAGATGACTGTTAAAGTAGTCCCAAAGCTTGCATACTCTTCTGCTACACACTCAGAAGTATGTACTTTTTCTTCACAAAAAGAGTACATACTTTTAGGTCGTAGTATAAGTAGGCGAATTGGGACGCAGCATATGCTAACAAGATTTAACATAATAGATACATTTGAATTTTGACAGTTGGAGTTTGAACTCATTTTGGAGTCTTGGACATTCCATCAATGAAAGTCAATGTGGTTTTCCTAAAAATGAAAATGAAAATTCATAAAAATCCCAATTCAGATCAGTTTAAAAAGATATAGCACACTAAGTCAGAAAAGTCTGAAGGTCTCATTTGAGAAATCTGAGAGACACCAAAACTTCATATGGATTACTTTTATAATGTCATGAACTTATTGAAACGTCAAAGCTTTGAGTGAATGGACTTTGATCTCTCAGGTTTCACTAAAACATTTTCATTTTTGGTTGAACATTCCAATTAAATTCTAATTAGCCCTTCGCTAAGCCCTGCCCTCCTTAGTTACTGTTGCTACGCCTGACAAGCTTTCGCGCCTGGCACGTCTATTACAGTATGTACGCGCCGGTGTCAGACATTCCCAAGGAGATAATTAGTCATTTTTGGCAAACAGGTGAAATATCTGAGAGAGCAAGACAAAAGGGACTGCAGTATGCATTCGAGGGATATATCCACAACATAATATGCAACCGATTAGAGAATAACTTCTTCAACATTGAAGCTAAAGACTATAGGTCCCAGTGCAAGCAGCAGCCGCCTCATACGCTGACCATTCAAATGGGAAACACACAAATTGAGGAACAGCTATGTTCATGCACAGCAGGGTAATTAGAAATAAAATTATAAATAAAACAGCTTATCCATAAGTCTTGTGGAATAAACACAAGACATTAGACTGACCACTTTGCAATGATAACATTTAGTTGTGAATGGGGCCTCCCACACTGCTTGATCCACGTCCGGCATTTCTCCCCTTGGATTTTAGGTTTGGGGAAGGAAAAAAAAATTACGGCCTAGTTACGGTTGCTAAGCCACGATTGGCCTGTGGCAGTTTTCGGGCGTGGCTTAGCGAAGGGTCAATTGTGTAGAATTTATTAGACTTTATTCATAGTTTACATTACCCCAAAAATGTAATCATGTATTCATCCCACATTTCATTCCAAAAATATTAAATATTTTCTTTCATGAAGCATGTCATAATGTGAAATATCTAAGCATGAGGGCAAATGAGATTTGAGAACTATGACGGTGGTAGACATTTTCAATAAATATCGACTTTGGTCTTCCCTCATATAAAGGACTAATGTTTTGTTTATTTCAGAGCTTGAAGTCCAACCGTCCCCTTTGATTTTTGTTTGATAAGCAATCCTCTAGACATTCTGAAATCATTTATTAATAATTTTGTTCCACAGAAGAAAGTGACTCGCACAGATTTGGAACCACAAATTTTATTTTTTTCTAAAACTACGCCTTTAAATAGTATGTGATCTTTTTTTTGGGGATTAATGGAGTTAAATGTGTGTGTGAAATAGGATGTAGTGAAAGCGGATTAAGCTGGATCACTGTGAGAGAAGAACAATAAAACTTTGGATTTGAGTAAAATGATCTTACTGGCTTCCGCTAATTATATTTCATCAGTCTGAGAGTAGAAATTTGAGAGGAAACTCATGTTGAGTGAATCCAACTGTAGACAGAGTTAAACTAGACTAAATTAAGTGTTATTTTGTTGGGAGAGACACACAGACCGGCTCCAAAGAACAAAGTCGAAGCACAAATCCATTCTCTCTCTCTCTCTCTCTCTGTGTCTCTGTGTCTCTGTGTCTCTGTGTCTCTGTGTCTCTGTGTCTCTGTGTCTCTGTGTCTCTGTGTCTCTGTGTCTCTGTGTCTCTGTGTCTCTGTGTCTCTCTGTGTCTCTCTGTGTCTCTCTGTGTCTCTCTGTGTCTCTCTGACGTGTCTCTGTGTCTCTCTGTCTCTCTCTGTCTCTCTCTGTCTCTCTCTGTCTCTCTCTGTCTCTCTCTGTCTCTCTCTGTCTCTCTCTCTCTCTCTCTCTCTCTCTCTCTCTCTCTCTCTCTCTCTCTCTCTCCTCTCTCGTGCGCATGCGTGAGCGTCTGATGAGCGTGAATCAGAGCGTGGCTGTGGAGTCCTTTCTTTTTTCGAAGGTTTGGTATCTTAAGTGTTGTTTCTTGCACTTTTTTGTTTTTGTTTGTTATTTTTTGTATGGTCACAAAGCACGGGGTGGTGGTGGTGAGTAGGGGGTTGTGTTTGGCCAGTGCTCTTTTTGGCTGGCCGGCATGGCGAGCGTGGAGACGGCGGGGTTTGAGCAGCTCACCCGGCAGCACGGGGTGAAAGTGCCGGTGGGAGTGGAGTGCTCGGTGGAGGAGTGTGTGTTAGCAGTAGGAGAGCTGGTGGGGCATAACAGTGTTCGTTCGGCGTCCCGAATGAATGGTGCTGTAGTTTTGTTTCTGGATAAAGTGGAAAAAGTGAACGTGATTGTTGAAAACGGGATAGTTATGAATGACAGCTTGATTAAAGTTTTTCCGCTGGTCAATCCAGCGAGAAAGGTGTTGCTTTCCAACGTGCCTCCCTTCATCACGGATAGTTCGTTACAACGCGAACTATCTCGGTATGGACAATTAGTTTCAGCGATCAAAAAAATCCCTTTGGGGTGTAAATCTCCGTTATTGAAACATGTGGTGTCCTTCCGCAGACAAGTGTTCATGATCTTAAGGAGCGATATTGACGAGTTGAACATTGCTTTTAAATTCAAGGTTGATAGTTTTGACTATGTCATCTTTGCTACAACTGAGAGCATGAAATGTTTTGGATGTGGGAAAGTAGGGCATTTGGTGCAAATTTGTCCTGACAAAAACATAGCAAAAGGTCCAGAAGTGGAAATTGAGACAAATACCCAAAATCAAGATCAGAGGGTAGAAAAAGAAAACGAAGTTGATGAGGTTTCAGTTTTGAGTGTTGACAAAGAAAATGAAGGCGTTGTAGAGACTGGTGAAAAAACAGTTGAAAAGAATGATGAGACAGTGGACATTGAGCTTGAGTTGGAGGGTGAAATTCTCAAAGAGGATGAAGCGGTTTTTAAAATGCCATCAGTAAAAAGGAAGTCAAATCGTTGTGAGATAGCAACTACTTCAAAGAAAAAAGCTCAAGATGAGGCGACTTCTGAGGAAGAAGTGACAGTGAGTGATCTGTCCGGCTCAGAAAGTGAGCAAGAGGCTTCAGAAAGCATGAGGACAGATGCTCAAGAGTTTAGTGGTTACAGTCTGGAAAGAATGAAGAGCTTCTTACAACAGCGTACAAAAGGGATGAGAAACGTTGAAGTGATTGATTACTTTCCTGATCTGTCTCTATTTTTGAGACCGCAAGGAGTCTTACTAAGCAGAAAGGTGATTTGCGTTTGTCCAATCCTGAAGTGTACCGATTAAAAAGTTTGTTCAAAAGTTCGGCCTCAAGTCAAGCATAATGATGTGTCCCAAGAATAATGTAACACAAAAAGACACTGGCTTTTTGTGGTTTTTCTTTTCTTTTTTTCCATGAGTAATTTTAAAGTCTCTTCCCTGAATGTAAATGGGGCGAGGGATGTAAAGAAAAGAGTGCAGGTGTATGAGTTAATGAAAATTAAGAAAATAGATGTCATGTTCCTGCAAGAAACTCATAGCACTAAAGAAAATGAAGTGGATTGGATGAAGGAGTGGGAAGGACAGGTTGTCTTGAGTCATAAGACTGCATCTAGTGCTGGGGTGGCTGTTCTCTTCTCAAAGAACTGCTTACCAATAACTTATGAAGTTACTGAAGTTATGAAAGGTAGAGTAATTAAAATAAAAGCTAAGTTTGAAAGAGTAACCATGGAAATGATAAATGTTTACGCTCCCGTAAAGGCTGTGGAAAGAATGCTGTTTCTTGGTATTTTATGTGAGACAATTAAGCAATGTCAGACTGAAAGTATTTTAATTCTTGGTGGAGATTTCAATTGCACGAGTGATGATTTAGATAGGAAGCACCTGAACCTCATAAACCATCAAGAAGTAAATTATTAAACGTGATGAAAACTTGTCAAATTTGTGATGTGTGGAGGATGTTTTATTGTAAAGAAAGGCAATACACATGGGCTCATGCAAGAGAGAACTGCCTCTCTTTGGCAAGACTAGATCGGTTTTATTGTTTTAAATATCAGAAACAATGTTTTAAGTCTTGTGAAATTTGTCCTGTTGGTTTCTCTGATCACTCAATGGTTTTAGCATGTTTATTTATTAATGCTTTTAAAAATAAGAGCGCCTACTGGCATTTTAACAACATTTTACTGGAAGATGCCCATTTTAGGAAATGTTTTATTTTTTTGGTTAGGATGGAAATTGAAAAAAACCTCATTTGCATCCATACAACAATGGTGGGATATTGGGAAGGTGCAGATACAGAAACTTTGTAATCAGTACACTTTTAATGTTTCCAGAGAGATGGCTAAATCCATAGAGGCGTTAGAGATGGAAATAGTGGAACTGCAACTTTTAAATGGAGTCTCTGCAAATCAAAGCCAAATGCAGTCTCTTAAAAAGAAAAAAGCAGCGTTAGCTGATCTTTTAGGCACGAGGTCACAGGTCAGATCCAGGTTTCAAAATATTGCTGAGATGGATGCCCCGTCCAAGTTCTTCTTCAGCTTAGAGAAGAAAAATGGCCAAAGCAAAAGTATTCAGTGCTTACGCTTAGAAAATGGAAATGTTGTAACTGAGGAATGTGACATCCGAAAAAGAGCTGTCAAGTTTTATAAAGAGCTGTACGCTCGCAGTTCTATGGATGAGCAGCTAATGACGGAGTTTGTGTCTGATCTTCCTAAAGTTAATGAAGACTCATATGAAAAACTGGAATGTCCCATTACGAAAGAGGAGCTGTTCAAGGCTTTACAGGGCATGAAGAATGGCAAAGCACCAGGATTGGATGGGTTGCCTGCCGATTTTTATAAAGCTTTTTGGCATTTAATGGGAGAGGACTTGCTTGCAGTTTTAAGTGACAGTCTGGTTAAAGGACAGCTGCCACTGAGCTGCAGAAGAGCGGTTTTAACTTTGCTCCCTAAGAAAGGTGATCTTTAAGAGATCAAAAACTGGAGACCAGTCTCTTTATTAAGCACTGATTTTAAGATTTTATCAAAAGCTTTGGCAAATAGACTGAAAGAAGTAATTGGACAGATTATACACATAGACCAGTCGTACTGTATACCCAACAGATCAATAGTGGACAACATATCCTTGATCCGAGATGTTCTGGAAGTCTCACGACTGTGTGGGAAAAAAATGTAGCTTAATTTCGCTTGACCAAGAGAAGGCCTTTGATCGGGTAGATCATCAGTTTTTATGGCATACTTTTAACATTTTTGGTTTTCCACCTGTTTTTACTTCTATGATTAAAGTCCTCTATGAAAACATTGAAAGTGTACTGAAGGTTAATGGTGGTTTGAGTTGCCCTTTCAGGATACACCGGGGAATTAGACAAGGGTGCGCCCTGTCAGGAATGCTGTACTCTATAGCAATAGAGCCCATGCTAAATCAAATCAGGACGGTTTTAAATGGTTTTAGTTATGAAAGTACATTTCCACCGATAAAAATTTCAGCATATGCCGATGATGTTTTAGTTTTAACCAGTGGACAGGAGGACATTGATAAACTGGTGGATGTTGTTAACACTTACGCAAAAGTCTCTTCTGCTAATGTGAACTGGGCCAAAAGCTCGGCATACAGGGTTGGAGAATGGGGGGAAGAAGAGCTGTTTTTACCTGGTGGACTGACTTGGTCAGAAAGAGGTTTTAAATATCTTGGCGTTTTTTTGGGCGACGAGATAACATTGCAAAAAAACTGGGAAAATATTTTAGAAAACACAGAAGGAAGGTTAGAAAGGTGGAAATGGCTTTTACCCAAAATGTCTTTTAAAGGGAGAACATTGATTATTAACAACCTGGTAGCCTCCTCATTGTGGCATAAAGTAGCCGTTCTGGAGCCACCGGAAGGAGTGCTGGCAATAATTCAGGTAAAAATTATCAATTTTTTCTGGGATAAACTCCATTGGGTACCCCGAAGTGTTCTTTACCTTCCAAAGGAAGAAGGGGGACAAGGTGTTGTTGATCTTATCAGTAGAAAACTTGCTTTTAGACTACAGTTTATTCAGAGATTTTTATACAGTTCCAGCGTCTCATGGTCTGGACCAGCCTGTTGCATTTTAAGTAAGGCTGGGGTCTTGGAAAAAATATCTTTTGGACAGACTGTACGAGTTTTAATTGGAAATCCATTTCTCCTTTTTATGAGAGTTTAAGAAAAGCTTGGTGTGTTGTACAAGCTAAAAGAGCTGCGTCACGCAACTCTCTGCACTGGTTTTTAGAAGAGCCCTTGATCAATGGAGCTCAGATGGACTTATGTGGACTTACAGCTCTAGGGCTGATGCAGGTTTTAAAAAAAGCCAAAGTTGTGCGTCTGAGAGACTTGGTGCAAGTGGCTGGTAAAGCCTTGGACAATAATGATGCTCTTGCTCAGAGACTGGAAATGAGCTCCAGAAGGACTGTCAATCTGTTTCTAAGGACTATTCGAGAACGTTTGAATGAAGAAGAATGGACTCTTCTGTCCAGTGAAACGCTGCCTGATGAGACTGATGTTTTCCCTGGTATGGTGATTCATAAAAGTGTAATGGAGAATCATGATGTTTTAATGACTGATGAAGAGCTGGGAGACACTATGTTGTTTGACTCTGCGGGGAAAGTCTCTATAAAGTTTGTGTAAAGGTGATCAATAAAGATAAACTCAAACGTATTGATACACCTTGGAGAGATTTTTAGATGTTGATGTAGATGTTAAACCTTCCTGGGCCTTATGTTACAAACCACCATTAACCAAGAATGTGGGAGATCTGCAGTGGAGGATTTTACATGGAATTATTGCTGTCAATGCTTTTATATCCATATTGAATCCCAATGTCCAAGACGATTGTCCTTTCTGTGGTCAAAGGGAAACCATTTTTCATTGTTTTATGCAGTGTGAGAGATTAAGACCTTTGTTTATTTTAATAGAGATTTTATTTGCTAGTGTCAATGAAATTTTTACTAGGATTGTTTTTATTTTTGGTTTTAAATATAGTAAAGAGAAGAAGAAAGGAAGGCTGTTAAATTTTATTTTGGGTCAAGCCAAAATGGCGACCTACATCAGGAGGAAAGCGAAAAATTGAGTGTGGTAACAGTCAAAAGGTTGAACTGTTTTTTAAGGATTAATGAAAAGCAAGAATAAAACATGATTTTATTTTTATTCTCATATGGAGAATTTTAAACAATTTGAAGAGCTGTGGACTGAAGGAAAGATGCTGTGCTGGATTGAAGATGCTGTATTACACTTTGTTGATGAACTTGAATAATTTTATGCGAATTTCAGTAATTGAGTTTTTTTTTTTTTGTTTTTTATTTTGTTTTCTGTTTTGATTGTTGCTTTTAAGTACATGTTGTGAAGTTAATAAAGGTGTGTTAAAAATCATAAAAAAAAAAAATAAAAAAAAAATCCTCTCTCTCGGCTCAGTAGATCTGAAGAGAAACTCAGGTATGTCTCTCATTAGATTCAACTCATTCAGTGTAAAAGAGGGAATGAGATCAGTCCACTGATTTGGACTCTCTGTGAGGTGTGATTTAACCTGGTAAACATTTCCTGTGTGTGGAATACCTGGAGCGTGTCAGAACTTGAGCGACTACACATGAACACACAAAGCAGGCCTGCTCATCTGAGTAGCGTCATACTTTGATCAGACAGGAAATTGATGTTTTTATCATCATATAAGCCATCTGAGAACTACAGACTTTTACTAAGTAGGAAAGACACAGAGGGATACCATCATCACTAACCGCTCTCTCTGAGGAGGTTTAGAGGGCTTCTCGAGCTGAACAGATCTGCAGTTTTATGGGAAAAGAACATTTGATGGGGTCCAAAGTATTTCGCAATTTGGGTTTATATCATTGAGGGTTGTGGTTTGAATTAAAGATGCCGATTCAAAATTAGGAGCAGAAAAGTAGTCATTTTATTACAGAGAAACAACTACATCGCTGCACAGAAAACGGCACTGCAGACGTGCTGATGCAATACATCAGAATATGAGGATGATGCCAAATTCACAGGAGGACCAAAAAGTCAAATAACAGCACAGACTGAGGCAGATTCACTGGTGTCATTCTAGAAAGCTGCATGTGTTCGAACGATGTCATATTTTATCAGTAAAAACTTTAGAAATTGATCAAATAATATGCCACACCTTTACAGTAGACATCCGTTTGATTTAAAAGGAAAGTCTTATTTGGGATTTTTCTTGCTCTTTTAAAGGTGCACTATGTAACTTTTCCGTCCGCTAGAGGTCGCCTATTCAAAACAAAAGGCGTAGTTTGATGACGCCGAGCTTGAGCTGAGTGTGTTGAAAATTATGTTATGACATCACTCTGTAGTAAGAGTAAAGAGTTTCTGCAAAATAAAACCGGAAACCGAGGATAAATGCAAATATGACGCCATTGACAGGCGACTCCATCACACGTCCCGGTTCATTGGTTAAAATGGAAATTCTCACAATTTTCAAATAGTTGGAAACATTTGGGATATTGTAAGTACTCAACTGAACAAAATATAACAGTATAACACTGGCCTAGTGGTTTTTGGATAATTTACTGGAAAAATGTTACACAGTGCACCTTTAAGTGTGCAAAATATTGAAGCTAAACTGAAAAGCAGATCATGATTGTGATGTCAAAACCATGCTTCCATATGACCACACACATTTACATATTAATTATGCATCACTTATTCCACATTCACTTACTTCGTAAGACCTGATGAAAGATGAGAAATACAGAGAGCAATAGTGTGCATCCACTTTTTCAGAAACCGTGGGATTTTTCCCATAGGGATTTTAAAAAAGTCTATTTAAAAGATTTTATGAGTCATAAACTAAACAAACCAGCCATGAGGAAAATCACAACACTTCCAACTTTGATTTGACAAAAAAACTGAAAATCAGGCAAAGAGACAAAGTTACTTGGCTTTAACGAGGGAAAGAACTACAATCCCATGAGGCATTGCAAATGACTTAAATTGCAAATGTTTTAAATAATGCAGGCTGAACAAAAGCATATACCATCAATTAGCAACATCTTAAGCTCACAGTATATCTGTCTTTAAAGGCTTATAAAGTATTAAAAAGAAATTAAGATATTTACTCTTTCAAGAACTCAACTGTTGCACTCTATTCTGATTTAAAAAAATGCTTAATCCAAGCAGAGGCCAGGATTTTTATTAAATTACAACTACTATTGGTGCATGAAATCTTGAATAACATCAGTGTTCTGAAAATAAATTCACATAAAATTCTGCAGAAGTCTAGAATATGACCTCTCTAAAACTGATTGTGTGTGTGTGTGTTATGTTTAGGGTAGTGTTAGTGTAAGGGGAGAGAATATACAGTTTGCACAGTATAAAATCCATTACGTCTATGGAGAGTCCCCACAAAGATGGTAAACCAGACTAGAGTAAACATGTACGTGTGTGTGTGTGTGTGTGTAAAGCCTAGATGGTTTGTGAACTAATACACATGTATGTGTGTGTATTTTTTGTAACTGTGATCACATCACTTGCTCCACCAATCAATGTTGAGATCTACCGCTGTTTCCTGGACCAGGATTTGAGTTTGCTTCACCTCACACAACCGTGTGTGTGTGTGTGTGTGTGTGTGTGTGTGTGTGTGTGTGTGTGTGTGTGTGTGTGTGTGTGTAAGACACTTCTGTTTTAGCTTAAAGGAGTTGATACAGTAAGTGACTTTGATGGGAGAGATGGAGACATACAGGGGAGATTGGTGTGGGATTCCAGACTTTCTCTGGACTGGAGCTGTGTAAATGTAAATGTGAAGCAGATGTACAGTATGAGTATTAATTTACCCACATTACAAATATCAGGACACCACATGCTCAGTGGTCATACATAAAGCATTCTGTCTCCATTTGCTCATCCTCACGTCGCCCCAAACTCATGACTTTCAGAAGAATGTTCACACTGCTCTTTTCCATACAACGAAAGGATTCAGTGACCAAGGCCTTTAAAACTCCTAATGTGGCACTCCATGTGATTTTCTTTATGAAGATTCCTATCATCTACAGAAGTCTCTTTTTGCGAGAAACGTGTCCAAATTCACTAAAAATCTTCCTTGGTAGTTCTCGAATCTCATGCATTCTTCCACAGCATCTTAAAGCTTTATACATGCGACATGGCAGGTTGGATGATGTTAATACAAAACATCATTGGATCTCACACATCTGGTAACTGATCTTGATGTGGCATGTGCCTTGGGAAGTCAAACTTTTGTGTTTAGGTCTAATTTCTTACGCATCTCATGGCGAGCCTCTGTTCTAAAATGACATTTTAGAGCTAGTAACAGAGGCTTGAGCCATATGATATGCAGACTAATGCAGTTATTGGAGAGAGATTGATAGACTGATTATGCGTGTGTGAGTTATCCGAGTCTGTGTCTCTCAACAGTGTTATCAATCTTATCCACATAAATTTTATCGCAATCTCAATATAATCTTGTTTATCGCCCAGCTCTATTAGTGGTTGAAAGCTCTCTGAAGAGGAAGATTATCAGTAAATAATGACATTCAGGGCTCCACACTAAAACTTGAGGCGCAGTGGCACCAATTTCTACAGATGGTGGCTCCAGCACCTGAACGCTGGGGGGATTTTTAATCATAAAGTTAATTTAAATCATAAAATTACTATTTTTTTGCATTAACAAGTGCAGTTACTAATAATATTAAATGTTTGTTTTTTGGGGAAATTTTACAGTAAAGCACCAAGAATTAAGATGCAGATCAAATTGACTTTTGTTAACAACGGTAACATGCAAAAAACTATTTATAGGGAAAATATAAATATTCTACTTATTGAATGTACAATTGTTCTTCTGTAGTGTCATACTGAACTGGCTGACAGCTTCAGTGATTATAAAAGGAGCACTCTTTACTTGCTTTCTGTGTAATTCAGTCACAATTTGAATAAATTTTTTAGATTTTCATGAGACTTCCTACTTTTTTTCCATATATTAGGGTGGAAATGGCTAATAAGCAAATAGCTAATTGCTCCTCTGCTGCCATCTACAGGTTATACTGTCAATTTCATATCTTTTTGTACTAAGTGTTTGTTTGCCACAAGCTGTTAGTTTCACTAGATCTTTAAACTTTTAGTATTACAAATCATCATATTAAAAATAACATTAAAATTGGATAATATTTAGAGCTTTGAAGTGCTGGAAAAAGTGTGAAGCCCCTGAAAAGTGCTTGAATTTCACTCTCAAAAGGTTGTACGAACCCTGAGATGAATAATGTAAAAATATTCAACTATTTCTGCCACAATACCATGGTTACAGTTAGCATTGCTACATTAAATCCATGGTGAATGTTGGTGATCTGTGGTGAAATCTCACAACGGTGTTATTAATTATGCGGTGAATTCAAACGCTTTGAACGCTTACTGGATCTCTTGGCGCTGTGTAGTAATGTGTCGTGTCCTCAAGATCGGCCAATCTGTTCTGAGCTCGCGCTGCGCTGTCTAGTATTGGTCCGAGCTGATAAACGGTCCGCACTGTGCAGCTCATGTTTCATGTTTCTCATATGCAACATAAATGGCAGCTCTTATTAGTTGGCCAGTGTGGTGGTGGCACCAGTGCAGCCTCTAACAAAATGTAGTCGCACCAGCAGGAAAAAAAGGTTGCAAAATGTGACCATTTGATCGCAGTCTGGAGCCCTGATATTTAATTTAATCTCGTCTCTCAAAGCTCTCAAAGACAAAGCTGTGACATGACTATGAATGGATGTATTGGATTTAGAACACGAGTCATATCATACTTAAAACCTATTTTATTTCTTCCGTGGGACATAAAAGGTTTGGAACAATAGCATTAACAGTCATTTTTATGGTAAGCTATTTCCAAACTGTAACTGCTCTCAATACGAGGATGAGAGAGGAGGTCAGAAGTCAGACAGGAAGGTGTTTGAATGTTATAGTGCAGCTGAAGCAGGTGTGAACAGCACAGCACAGATTCTCTTTCTCACTCTCAGAGACCATGAGTGATCAGGTTTCAGCAAAGAAAAAGGAACATTGTTTGAATTGCTGGCGTCGTCCATGGCAACCGGAGAGATGGAAGAGAGACAGAAAGAAAGAGAAGAAGAAAAAGAGGCCAAGTGTAACCACAGAGCAGTGTGAGGTCAGCGCAGGCCTGCCATTCATCACACATGCACACACACATACTCTCATGTTTTCAACAGTTAATTAACACGCAACCATTGCAGTTTCTGTCTCGCTATTATTTTTCTAGATGGATGTTCACAGGTTCATTCTCTGGTGGGTGGAAGTCATTTTTAAATCAGTATGCTGTCTTGCTTTCCAGGAAAAATATATAAATAAATACATTTACTGGAGAAGCAAAATTGGATCGGATAAGACGACTTGTTTTCTGGAATTAAGTTATTGTTTCTCCATTTGCAAACTTTATAAAACTTAAAAGATACATTCTCTTGAACAAGTCTTCTCAAGAGAATTTGATCCTGTTTTAAGGATAAGGTATTGTTTGGATTTAGATTTTTTTCAGTGTAACGCGCCTCTGAAGTCCAGCAGACACAGACTCATTGAGAGATTTCTGTTCAGTCACTCCCGTGAACATTCATGCTGAGCTTTTCTATCTAATGTGCCGCCCAGCCGACACAGACTGTTGTTTAGATTAAATCCTGTGAGGAGTGTGGAGGAATCTACAGCGCCATGGCTGTAAGAAATCCTATTTTACACAAGTTGTGTGAATGCAGTCTGAATTAAAAGGAATAAGCTAAAAGCAGTGGTTAAATGGCTACAAGCCTTTCTCTTGCATTGTTAAACAGAGTGCAAACACTTTCGTCCAGTGACGAGAGAATGACTCAAGAGCTGGTTCTTTTTGATGAATCGGCTGAAACGATTCATGGACTTCTGAATTTAAATTTATTTGTGATTGGTTACAATGCGCTATATGTACAAGCAGGCGATTACGTACTTCCGCTAAAATCTCTGCCAGCTAAGCTACTTCCGCTATCATACTGCTGAGGTGATTTTTTTTTTCCCCAAAGCGATAATGTCTAAGAAAATGTTTACATTTCAGCAAACCACAGCACTACAGCTGAACATTGTTGTGTGCCTCTGTGTCAAGCCTCAAGTAAGTACAACAAAGTACTTAGTTTTCACACATTTCCATCTGACGCGGAAATCAGGCAAAAATGGCTCGTCTCTATCCGGAGGGACAACTTCACAGTACTCCCCTGTCCAAGACAGGGAGACGGCTATTAGTTAAGTGAGCTGTTCCAGCAATGTTTGAGTGGAACAGTGTCACCCTTCCCACTTCAAGACTGGGGGTATGGGAGAGAGAAGAGAGCGGCCGCCTCCAGCGGTGTCGCGGGATGACACAGCGTGCATATCCTTGGTACATCTTGAAGCAACCAAGTGAAAAACACCATAGTTGCTATTGACGCCATGCGCACCGGACGTGACCTAGCTGGCTGACTTGGAATGCGGAAGAGAGTGTGCATGAAGCGCATTAACACCACTAAACTCAGTGACTTATCACCTAAAAAAAAAGTGAACAAGAACTATTAGCACATCAGCCCACGGTAGTAGTAGAGCTCAAGTGTGATAGTGTTGAGATGGTCTCTGCTTAAACTCACTGTGAATTAGGGCTGCATGATGTATCGTTTTATTGCCGCACAGACAGCACATGAACACGGAGTTCTCTTTCTCCTTTTTTTGAGCTTGAAATGACATGTGCACGCAAAATGAAGTCAAAATGGCTCAAAGTATCCTCCTCGTAAACACAGTCGGGTTTGTGTTGTAAACAATTGAGAAAGAAAACGGATGCGTATCATTATATTGGACCCGTGCATTTGTCTTAAAGGCCGCATTTACACATTTTTTTTGACGACCCGCTTACGTCATCTTTTAAAAAGCGACCTGTATCCAATATTTACATTTACACTATACACTGGCGAAACAGCCCAAGACGCTCTGACCCGGTAAAGGAAGTAAAACGGCGCGATATGCAATGGACGCAATAGATGCAGATGAATTGATTATTCTTCCATTTGCCTTTGTCTTCCATCGCACCATTAGTGTCACGTGATTACAATTGGTGTCCACCTGAGGTGACGCCATTCGCCTCCGTCCCTTTTTCAATGACGCACGACTCGTATTTACTGGGGAATATCCGATTTTACCGATTACATGGCAGATGCAAATGCACGTATCCGAATCATAACAGATTACCACATATGAGTGAGGCCTGAATTCATGAATTCGGAATTCAGTGCGTTTTTTTCCTGCTTACACGTTCAAATGTCAATCGGAATTGGATCACCTGAACCATGCAGTGGAAATGGGCCAAAGTGAGAGCAGCCAAATAAACCTGAGTCATTAATATACAAAAAACAAAGAGAAAATCACTTTTGTAGCTTTAACAAAGATTAATAATATTCAGTGTTATTTTACATTTGATTATTCAATAGCTGTACCCGAATACTGTTGGATTCACCTGAAAAACATAAATCACTGTTTATTTAATTTGTATCTTTATTTTGTATTTATCGATCCTTGTAATTTGATTATTATTTTCTATGCAGATTTACTCTGATTCACCTGCAAAATCATGCCAATCATCCTAGAATTATTAATTCTTTAGAAATAGAGCTATTCAAATCATCTGGTGAAATTGTTTTCACGTCGCAATATATAAATCGCAGAAAAACTAAATATCACGATGTCAGGTTTTTTTCCAATAATCGTGCAGCCCTACCATGAATCGGTTCTTTTGTACTGTCTATTTCAGTGAACCATTGCAAACACAGTATTTTTGTATTGTTGTAGTCATCGTGGTTATACATTTATTTCAGATTGTCCTTAAGTTATTCTTCTTTTTCTCCTTTTTTATTGTATTAATCTTTGCAAATCTTAATGTCTTCCATTTCATTCGAAAATTTAAATATTGCACAAAAGCAGTATGTTTTTGTTTAGCTTGTAGTTAAGACCAATTATTATTGGTTGGGAAAGTTAGTCCCTGTGGTTGAGAGAGGAGACTGCGTGTGTAGACAGAGAGACGTCTAGTCGTGTGGATTGGAGATTATGTTCAAGGTCAGGAAGCTGAACAGCTTTTTCCAGTTTTTGGACTACATCAATTTATATATCACCATCTCTAACCCAACCCTGCTGAGTTTCCATGTTTTATGGGGACTTTCCATAGATATGATTTTTTTTTATACTGTACAAACTGTATACTATTTCAACACATGCCCACAAACAGAAGCAAAGATGATTAAAATATTTCTTGATTGAAAGCTGTTTTCTTTAACAAAGCAATGAGGCAGTAATGAAACGCACTGAAACGTGCACCATTTTCTGCAATTTCTGTAACAATATCGAACAGCTCCTCACCTTTTTATAAATGGCCAATAGCACTTTGTTTATAATCACAGCTCGGCCAGAGCCATTGAGCTCGATAAAGCCACAGAAAAGGAAATTCTAATAGATTTCCATTTTAGATTTAATATGAAATGGTTACTCAAGGCAAAATAGTGAACATAATCATGTTGAGGATGTGTAGTTTGAAAAGTGTGTAATTTGTTGGTGTATGGCACCGGTGTTAGCTCTTCTCGTCAGTGCTGTCTCTAATGCCAAGTCTGCCTAACTGTTTCTCCTCCTGATCTCCTCCATATCGCTTTAAAATACAGCATTCGGTGGAGAATTCAAACGGCTCCGACATGTTTTCTGGTCTGCGCTGACTCACTCATATGATCCGCTCTGTGCTATCGTGTCTCTGGACCGGAGCTGCGGCGGTTCACACAACACTGAAACCAGACTTCATTCGCCCTAATGAAAAGCATTTTACACTGTCTGAATCGTTCCCTATCACCTATATAGTGCACTGTCTGATCGTTCCCTATCCCCTATATAGTGCACTATGTGCCATTCACCATGTAGAAAATAGTAAATGTGTGAACAAGTGACCGATTTCAGCAGCAGCTTCAGCGTCTGTTTATAATGTAGGGGGCGGGGCTTCAGATTCTAGAGAGCATTTGATTGGACAGAAAATCTGATGAGAAGCTTAAGTGCAGAGTGATGTCATCAAAATCATTGATCTATATTAGAGGAAGTGAGACACTGTGAGTTATATCTTCTAAATGTGAATTTTGTCATTGTTTTGGGGCAGACTATCTTATAGATAAAATTATATTCTCTTCAAATAAACATTCATACTAAAAGCCCAAAAAAAATCATCACTGTATGTGACAACATCAAACAAAGTGACTTCACATATAGAAGTTGAATTATTGAATTATTGAATTGGCCAAAAATACTGGAGTAATATCAGAAAGGAGTTTCTCAGAGAAAAACTGCAAAGAGTTTGAAGTTCTCATCATCTACAGTGCATAATATCATCCAAAGATTCAGAGAATCTGGAACAATCTCTGTGCGTAAGGGTCAAGGCCGGAAAACCATACTGGATGCCCGTGATCTTCGGCCCTTAGACGGCACTGCATCACATACAGGAATGCTACTGTAATGGAAATCACAGCATGGGCTCAGGAATACTTCCAGAAAACATTGTCATGAACACAATCCACCGTGCCATTCGCCGTTGCGGCTAAAACTCTATTGGTCAAAAAGAAGCCATATCTAAACATGATCCAGAAGCGCAGGCGTTTTCTCTGGGCCAAGGCTCATTTAAAATGGACTGTGGCAAAGTGGAAAACTGTTCTGTGGTCAGACCAATCAAAATTTGAAGTTCTTTTTGGAAAACTGGGACGCCATGTCATCCGAACTAAAGAGGACAAGGACAACCCAAGTTGTTCTCAGCGCTCAGTTCAGAAGCCTGCATCTCTGATGGGATGGGCTGCATGAGTGCGTGTGGCATGGGCAGCTTACACATCTGGAAAGGCACCATCAATGCTGAAAGGTATATCCAAGTTCTAGAACAACATATGCTCCCATCCAGACGTCGTCTCTTTCAGGAAGACCTTGCATTTTCCAACATGACAATGCCAGACCACATACTGCATCAATTACAACATCATGTCTGTGTAGAAGAAGGATCCGGGGACTGAAATGGCCAGCCTGCAGTCCAGATCTTTCACCATAGAAAACATTTGGTGCATCATAAAGAGGAAGATGCCACAAAGAAGACCTAAGACAGTTGAGCAACTAGAAGCCTGTATTAGACAAGAATGGGACAACATTCCTATTCCTAAACTTGAGCAACTTGTCTCCTCAGTCCCCAGACGTTTGCAGACTGTTATTTTTCCCTTAAAATGATAAATTTTCTCAGTTTAAACATTTGATATGTCATCTATGTTGTATTCTGAATAAAATATTGAAATTTGAAACTTCCACATCATTGCATTCTGTTTTTAATTCACAATTTGTACAGTGTGCCAACTTTTTTGGAATCGGGTTTGTAATTAAATACGTAGACTGTTGCTCTGCGTGTTTCACGGTGTAGCACGGCACTGTTTATTTACACACTGTGGCGAGGGGGGCATGGTTTAGCGAGGTCTGTGAGGGGAGAGAGAGCTGGAGGACGAGCAGCACGTAAGTGGGTCAAGTGCAAATGATAAACACCTCGTTTCAGTTATTGGCATGGAGAGACACCCTGCGTCCCACTTCGCATACTAGCCATACTAAATAGTATTTGAAAATAGAATTAGTATTTCCCAAATCGTAGTATGTTGAAAAGAGTATTCCAAAGTTACCCAGATGGTCAGAATTGGAAGTGCGGATCGACGCACACTCTAACGGCTGATATTGCCCACAACCCATTGCGAGTTGGACGAGGAATCGATTAGAACTACAAACGCGGATAAAAAGTGTTAAAACTACAAACATGACAGATGTGCAAGTCCGACGGTTAAGTAGAGAAGTTAAGATAAAGGGGCTTGAGTGATCAATTATCAGTATTTAACCTAAGATATTTATTCAGTGTTATGCACATTATATTTCATCTGCGGCAGCATTGTGAACTTTTGTAATGAGACGTTTGGCCATTAACTTTTAAAGGCATCATTATATTTAAACTGCAAACACATGAGGAGAGTCTCTGCATTAAAGACCCACAAGATCAACGTACGGCTACATTTCTTTCCAACGCGGTAGGAAATTAAACTGAATGTGGAGGATTTGAACTGTGACGATGATTGACAGGGCAGTTTAAACGGTGACGAGATGCACGTAACCAAGCAACAGAGTCCGTTAAAGATGACTGTTAAAGTAGTCCCAAAGCTTGCATACTCTTCTGCTACACACTCAGAAGTATGTACTTTTTCTTCACAAAAAGAGTACATACTTTTAGGTCGTAGTATAAGTAGGCGAATTGGGATGCAGCTACAGGATATAAGCCACCAGGAAGTGAGGACCAGGGAAGAGACACACACTGAGACTCGAGTGAGAGGAACTGCCTAAAGAAACCGACAAAAAGAAAGAGTGATTTTATTTTATGTTTATGTTGGTACGCTGTGCACACATTTTTATTTTAAGACTTGAAGGAAAATAAAGAGATCTTATCAAGTCCCAGTAAGCCGACCCCTGTCATCTTCCTTGCCTCACTTTGATCGTTACACACGCGTATAGCATGATCCAGTGTTATCAACAACTCAATTCACAATAAATGCAGTGAACTCAATCTCTGCATGTGCGTTTAACCTGCATTTGGAACACTTTCCAGTGCAGTTATTACAATAGTATATTTCTGTCTCACAAAATCATGTGGGAAATACTGTCTGTTGATCTCAGTTTGTTGGTTGGTGTGAAAGCACTCAAACTGCACCAGAGTCTGCTTGAAAAGACGGCGGCCTGGGGTATAATTCACAGTTGGTATGAACGCAATCTGTCCTAAATCGCAAACGTGAACAACTTATTGATGATACAGGCATGGCCACACTTGTGAATTTCTATAGCAGCTTGTCTCTGAATAAATTGGCTTCCATATGCATTTCATCTCTTGCAAAAGGAACCAAATCAAGTGTGAAAGCTTTATTTTTATTTCTACTCTCAGCCCACCTTCAGATCCACTCAGAAAGGGAAACCTAGTGTACTAATGGTCTAATACACATTAAATAGTTTGCTGTATGCAATGAGATTTCAGAAGTAGTATTCTATATTGTCGCTTGACCTCACTATGCTGCATGCAATTCAGTTTAACAAATCTTTTTCATTGTTAACAATTTATGATCACTCTACTTAGCGAATTTCTCAGACTTCATTGAGGAAATTTGCAGAATTTCAATAATTTCAAGCTTCGATTTAAATTTCTCCATACAAACACTACAAATTAATTTACTTCGTAAAATGTCTAATCTGGGTTTAATTACAGATGAATTGAAAGTAAAGATCTTTCACTATTATTTACTGTTGTGTGTGTGTGTTCACACTACCAATCAGCTCAGTTCTGATCGGTTTATAGAAAATTCACACAAAACAGAAGGAAACGGAACGTCAAAATAAAGCGTTAAATATTAAATTAATATCTGTGTGTAAATTAATGTGTGTTCCATAGAAGGAAGCAAGTCATACAGGTTTGGAGCAACACATTTCCTTTCTGGGTGAACTATGCCTTTGCCAAAAGTTAAGACATTTTTACTAGGGCTGTCAATGTTAGAAGGAGCTGATATTACTTCCAGTTCATTCATCACACTGTCAAGTCAGGCACAGTGCACTGTGGGATACATTACTGCACACCGTGTGTTCTGGTTGTGTACTGCACATTTGGCCAAATATAGCAGCTCATCTGAGAATGCCATGCATACTAAAAACTTGCATACTGTATACAGTATAAATACTGTTAAAATAGCAGTGCACTATTTTAAACATAGCCCTTGATTACTTTTTCTAATATGTTCAATTGAAGCATTTCAGAGAGAGACACAAAGAGAGGGAGTTTTCCTCATTCCTCAGGTGATGGATAATCCGTGTCACAGAAACATGAGTATTCCCGTGTTTACACCACACCCGTGTGTTTGTTCAGACTTTTGTGTAGCTTTGAGGAGGGGCTGTTGAACTTCCTGGAGTCAACGGTGAGAGGTGGGGCGCACGGCAGGTACACTTCATAATCACACACACACACACACACACACACACACACACACACACACACACACACACACACACACACTATTGCTGCCTACAGCGGCCCAACCAGGACACAACAGCACATAAATGCACATTCAAACAGTAAACAGGAAGAACACACCTTGTGTTGCTAAATATAACAACAGACGTGTGTGAGGATGAAGGTAATATCCTGAGGATTCCTGACTCGATAAAACAAAGAGCAACAGACACAGAGAGACACTATACTTATGTTCATTATCACTAGCACCTTTAGTTTAATTATCATCTTATATCTTCTCACATCATATCTTCTTTTTCTCTTTAAATTTCTATAAGCACTATTTTTTTCCATTATTTATTTTTCACCCTCCCACAAAACTTCCAATTTACCACCTGTAGGACATTAAAATGCGTTTTAAAAATTACATAGACTTGGGGATCCCAGCCAACTATACCATAGAAATGTAAGGCCTTATAATTATAATTAATAATAAATAATCATAATCAATAATCTCACATTTTCTTCAGAAAACTTTTTGACACTACTTCCATGTTATTTTATTTGTTAATATTAGTGGTTCAACGGATCGCAAAACTCGATAATTGAAAATACGATAATTTGAGTCACGGATCAAATAATTTTTCAGATCAGCAAGAAAAATAATAATTGGGTGGCAAATGTAACTCTGCCTTCCATGAATTAACTATTATTAAATATTACTATTAAAGCACGCTTTAAAAGGCTACTTCAATACCACAGCAAAACTGCTAGCCTAACTAATAAGGTTCAAACACTATTAAAGTAACCAGTCAGTAAAAAAATATGAAAAATACACTAAATTACAAGCATAGATAAATACAATAACAAAGTTGCAAATAAAGTAGTATTCATATATATATATATATATACACACACATATATATATGTGCTGCGTAACACAGGAATGAACCTCATTGGTTCTTGAGGAAGCTCAAGTTCGTTCTTTCTGAAGCTCGTAACACGAGAATGAACCTCGTTGGTTCTTGCTGAAGCTCAAACGTGCTGAGAGAATGAACCTCATTGGTTCTTGAGGAAGCTCGAGAATGAACCTCATTGGAATTCATTGGTTCTTGCTGAAGCTCAAACGTGCTGCATAACACGAGAGAATGAACCTCATTGGTTCTCGCTGAAGCTCAAACGTGCTGCATAACACGAGAATGAGAATGAACCTCATTGGTTCTCGCTGAAGCTCAAAGCGTAACACGAGAATGAACCTCATTGGTTCTTGCTGAAGCTCAAACGTGCTGCTAACACGCGAATGAACCTCATTGGTTCTTGCTGAAGCTCAAATGTTCTGCATAACATGAGAATGAACCTCATTGGTTCTTGCTGAATGAACCTCAGAATGAACTCATTCTTGCTGAAGCTCAAACGTGCTGCATGAAGCTCATTGGTTCTTGCTGAAGCTCAAACGTGCTGCATAACACGAGAATGAACCTCATTGGTTCTTGCTGAAGCTCAAACGTGCTGCGTAACACGAGAATGAACATCATATGCCTGAGCTTCCGTTTACCACAACTGATGTGTGAATGTGAATAAAAGCCTAAATTAAATCTGTTCATCATATAAAGTGATCGTGTCTCTTCAGAAAATTTGGACTAAACCGCTCAACTCACATGGATTAGGATTTACAATCTCTTTATGAACCTTTTGAAGCATCAAAGAGGTAGTTGTGTAGCTGTCAATGCAGGGACAGAAAGCTCTCAGATTTGATCAAAAATATCTTCATTTATGTTTCGAAGAGGAATGAAAGTCTTACAGGTTTGGACATGAGGGTGAGTAATTAATGACAAAATTATTTTTTGGGTGAACTAACCCTTTGAAGTTTTCAATTCATCGATGAATCGCATGTGTTCCGAACCATGGGGTCTGGTCTGTACCGATCACAGATCCACTATGCAGCTCAAATTGCACTATTGCTACTTTGTATTTTTTTTCCCCTTTATATTTGCCATGGCAAAGCATTCTAGTTAATTAGACAGCGAGTAAATCAAGGGCAGGAGAGTTTAGAGATTAAACTCACACTTAAACTGCCAATGGGATTTCAACTATTTTCACACACAACAACAAAAATAACCCTCTTTCAGAGAGAACATGAGATGGACAGACAGACAACTGTTACTGTCCAAACATACTAATCTCAACACTTTTAAAAATAAGCACCAGCACCACCAACAAATGTTTAAAATATAATCACATATGGAATGCACAATAGTATTTGTGGTGCGAGTATTAAAGATGCCAGCAACTATGAGTTACACCCAGAACACACTCCAAACACAGTAAAGCTAAGCGCTAACCTACCACCATGGTCATTACCGCAGTGAGGTGTCAACACCCACCAACTAACTATGTGCTGTCTGCTCTTTACTATGGATCTGATCACAAGTGGTCAGCAGACCACCTGCTAGTAACATCTCACTTGTGAAGGGATTTCGAGGGAAAGATCTCTCTCAGTGCGTCACAGCACGGTGATAAGGCACCAAAAAGTGATTACATTGTTGCTTCAGATATATTCAAATGTATGCAATGCTCATCGTTTTTTATTAGTCACCATGAAAATGAAATGGACAATTCTTATTTTTTATGTAATATTGGTGTATTTATTATAAATGATTTATCCGTGCACTTTTTTTTTTTTTATTAACATGCCCTCATGACTGCTCTTCTCTGACGACACTCGTGTGTCACTCACATGAGACTGAACAATAGCAAACCACAAACAATCAATTCCCCACGGACAAAATCAAGTCCCGCATTTTGTCTTTTTTACTCGTATATACAATCACAATAGAGAAAAGGCTATCGCAACTTATTTTCATGCAGACTTCAAAGCCTCTGTATAAGCTTACGTGCTTCATATGTGCTGTCACTGTACGCTAATGCCAGGCAATCCAAAGACGGTTGAAGTGGCCTTGTTAACATCTGGGCTTTTTTGTTGTTGTTGTAAATGGCCAGAGAGTTATTTTAAAGTCACATGTAACCTGTACTGTTTAAAGTCCTTGCTTTAGTACAGGGAATGATTGACAGATGAGTAAAGCCTTTCACTGTAGTCCGGGAAGCATCCGGATGCGTTAGCGTTTACACTACAAATACATTTGGCTCAGGTGAGCAGACACTCAAACTCTTTGTACCTACCTACAGCATTACATACCACAATCTACACAGGAAAACTATTCAAAAACTAATGAAAAAATGAGAGGATATTTGATTAAAACAAATGGACCTCATTTACTAATCAAGTGTACACACAAAATTGCGTGAAATCTGTGTACAAACTCTTACACAATTTCCATACTAACATTTATTCTAAATTATGAAAAAAAAAATGGTGGGCTATATTAATTGCGATTTTCAGAACAAATTTGGCATTATATTGTTTGCTGAGGATAATGAAAGGTAGTAAAGGAAAGCCCTTATATGGAGATGGTTTGGGTTTTATGTAAATTACTATCGTACATGCGGTCGCTCATTTAGAAAACACCTAATTCATGAATGGGTTAAGAACAAATTTATGTGCATTTCATGAGAAATTCAGTGTGCGTATGAATGTGAATAATACATGTAGATATCAGTTAAAATGCTATTGCGCTTTTTCGAATATTACCTTTGATGCACTGTGTAACAGAGCTGTAGAAGCAAAATGTTGTCGACATGACACGGTTTTCTGAGTTGCAAAAGCAAACCCACTTTGATGCATTTGCAAAGGATGAGGGCTTGCACTGGAACTGATACGGCAAAACAGACGCCATCAATCGTAACTGGTCGTATCACTGTTTTAAATGTTGAGTAAAAATCCAGAGTTGAAATTCAGATATTTTAATTTTAATGTTTCATTTCCAACACACGCTGTAAACAGTGGACCAATCACAAAAGACTGGGCCGTCTGACCAATCAGAACAGGGTAGACCAATCACAACAGACTGGGCCATCTGACCAATCAGAACAGAGTAGACCAATCACAACACACTGGGGCATCTGACCAATCAGAGCAGGGTAGACCAATCACAACACACTGGGGCATCTGACCAATCAGAACAGGGTAGACCAATCACAACACACTGGGGCATCTGACCAATCAGAACAGGGTAAACCAATCACAACACACTGGGGCATCTGACCAATCAGAACAGGGTAGACCAATCACAACACACTGGGGCATCTGACCAATCAGAACAGGGTAGACCAATCACAACAGACTGGGCCATCTGACCAATCAGAGCAGAGCAGACCAATCACAACAGACTGGGCCATCTGACCAATCAGAGCAGAGCAGACCAATCACAACAGATTGGGCCATCTGACCAATCAGAGCAGAGCAGACCAATCACAACAGACTGGGCCATCTGACCAATCAGAGCAGAGCAGACCAATCACAACAGACTGGGGCATCTGACCAATCAGAGCAGAGCAGACCAATCACAACAGACTGGGCCATCTGACCAATCAGAGCAGAGCAGACCAATCACAACAGACTGGGGCATCTGACCAATCAGAGCAGAGCAGACCAATCACAACAGACTGGGTCATCTGACCAATCAGAGCAGAGAAAGCTTTAGAGTTTAGAGAGAGATCAACCCATTTCAGACACTGAGAAAAGAGTTGATGCAGCAATGCATATTATGAGAAGTGTTTTTTGAACTTGGATGCATGTAAACCTGTTTTAAGAACCCTCCAAAACAAAATTATGAACATTTAAAATAGCATACTTTAAGGTCAATATTAAATGCAAGTTTAACTTACAAGAATGTGAAATTTATTATGAATGAATGTTATTTATCAAAATAAATTATGTTGGCTTGCCGTCTCTTTTTAGGAGACTCTGATGATCATTTTCTTTGGTTGTGCAGTGCAGCATTAATTCCCATCAAGCTTTTTTTTTTGAAGTTTTCAAGTTTTAGATGACGCCTTTCATGACAAACCGGCAGACCACATTAAAATAATGCCAATAAAAACACAGTTAATCTTCAGTAATTCCTGGCATAATTCACATAATCCTATCAGGTCTTTGTACATATTTGCCAAAGGCATAACAAGCACCAGTAAGAACGTTTGGCAGCGTTAGCAACAGTAACTAAGGCAGCATGGCTAGCGGATGTGCCAATCCCACACAACAGATAATAAACGTATTATTATGATCTCCTCTGTGGGCGTAAAATGATTTGAAAAATACTACCGTCAACATTTAGAAACCTGGCTCTCCCTAATGAATGATAGCGTTAACTACCTTTGTTTATTTATTGAATAGCCAATCACAATACAAGTATTTACATACAGAAGTCTTACAGTACAGTAGCAAAAACAGCCATTCATTTAGTCAGATTAGTAAATTACGACTGCAGAACCTTGTCAGTGGATTTAGTGTAGAATGCGGCCCTTTATAGAGCACAATGCCTTCAGGAGCTACAGAGACATCAGTGATCAAGGGAGTTATTCTACTCTGTCTACACAAGCCTACTGAACAAAGAGTCTCTCTTTCTCTCGCTCTGCCTCTCTTCCTCTACAGGACAGTCTCGGGTTACTGTGAGACCCGGATCAGAGTCTTGCCGCTCTCTGGCCCGCCTCCTCCCCCTCTGGAACACGGGACTTCCTTGGCTCAGGCAAGCTGGCAGACAGTTTCTAGTGCAGTCTGACTCCAGGAAACTGCAAAGCCAATCAGACAGGGCCTTGCGATCGTCAGAAGACTTTTGCATGCAATGTGCATCAAGCAGTTCATAAACCGTATGAGGCTGGCAATGTGTCCTAACCAGGTGTGACCATAATTTGAGCTCTCTCTCTCTTCCATATTAATGAGTTTCTGTCCCAGCCAGCTGCTACCGTAAGAACAGTTCTGTCTGTGGCTTGGTTTCTATTTCTGTAGCGATGAGCTGGGTGACCCAGCCTCCATGAAAAATGTCATTGGCGCAAAATGACATTCTATATTAATTGGAAAATGTGTTCTGATTGGCTGTGATTGTAAGGCCCTATAAAATCCATTTCGTTTTTTTCCCCGCTTTTTAATGGTTAAATTAAATTTTAGCAATCAAAAGTTGATCTGATCATAAAATCATGAAACTTATTCAATTATTAAAAATATATTACTTATGAATAAAAATGAATAAAAGTTCTGTTTTATTTTTTGCCAAAATCTGTGTCTTGCATTTTAATTTGACTGGATTCCAATTAAATGGTTTAATTAGATTTAAATAATTAAAAAGCATGTCTAATCAATTGAATTCAGTTTAATAATTGTTTTTTTATTTTTCTATAATAAAGCCCATTTATGATGTACAATTTATCATCAAAAATGTGGTAATCATCAAATAAAGCCATAAAACATGAATCTTTTAATTTAACTCTCAATCTTTTAAAATGTAATCAAATTAAATTTTTATTTTTGGCAAAAGTTAATTGTATTATTATTATTATTTTGAGAAGTACATTCTACTGTACATTAGTAATGTCATAATTTTTTCAAGTTAAAACTTATTTTGATTGTCATGAAACTAGGTGTCGTCTTATATGCAAACAAACTCTTTCCATTTTCCATTTTTATAACTGGATTACACCATTCCGTATCTCAGGAATCATAGGCTTCTGTTTGGCATTTTCACTTTCAGTGTTCACAGGAAAGTTACTTCTAGGACATTTCTCGTGTCACATCTGGTTAGGACACATTGTGAGGCTGACAAGACGCATATTAATTAACATACCACAAAATAGTCCACTGCAGCACTGTTCAAAACTGAACTTAGAAGCATAGACTACACAGTTTTCCTATGTTTTCAGTCCAGATTATAAACTTTATTATCAGCAGATAAAATCACAGTTGTGTGAACCTCCAAAAATACTTTCCTGAATCTGACAGACAACAGACTTCTGGTGTCATTTGTATATTTTTAAATGAAGTCATACAAGACCTATCCCAGCTGAGAACAAATTTAATGACTGAGTGCGGGGGTTGTAAAAGATCATCCCCCAAAAAATAACTGTACTTTTACAGCGGTCCACAGACCGTCTGCAGTGTGTGTTGATGTTGGCTAGAGAGGTTCACAGGACCGTGTGAACTGCCAGAGTAACGTCTGATTGTTCTGTGTTTGTCTGTTAAAGTGATAGTTCGCACAAAAATTAAAATGCTGTCATCATTTACTCTGCTTCACCTCATTCCAAACCCATAATACTTTTTCCCCCCCATTGGAATACAAATTAAGAGATGTGTAATGAAATCTGAGCGACGTCTGGGCTTTTTATGATGAACAGATTTAAATTTAGGCTTTTGCACAATATACACAGACTGTACTGTACACTGTAAAACATATTGCCTTGGTTTTACTCCCAAAAAAATTGAGGCAACTATTTGTATCAGACTTCTAAGTATTTTGAACTCATCTAATTTTTGTTTAACGAAATAGACTTTACATGTCTTTAACATGCACCCTTAAGTAATTTCAACTCAATTTTCCTCGTAAACACAACTCAAATACTTTGTGTAGCAGAAACATAATTCAACTAAGCGCCAGTAAAATTAAATGTAAAAATAACTCAAGCGAATACACTTAAATTATAATGCATTAGTTATTTTTCACTATATGTAATACGCAGTAGTAGAGACAAACCGCAATACTGCTATAAACAGTTGCTCATTGAGCAAAGCAATTCATCTGATGCACTGCCTACCTGTCGTCAGCCTCCACTCATCACCACCACGGCAAAATCCCTTTTATAAATCCCAACTTAATAGAACATTAAACAATAATAGCAAGCCTTCTACTTCATTTATCTTGCTTAAAAACACATGAAGATAAATAAATTCAACATTTTCTCGTCACACAAAGCATTCTGGGAACTAGAAAACTCCTTAACCCCAGTAAGTAGATAGTACACAATAAAATTAAGTTGTGACAAAATGTTCATTTGAATACATAATATTGATCAAGCAACAAATATCCTTGAAGCAACAACGGTCACTCCTGATGACAACACTGTTATAAAATTACCCTAAAATATGAGAAAAATAGCGTAAAAAAAAAACGTTGTCACCATGTGAAAAGGGTTCACTGCATCAGCCAAATCCAGTAGTAAATATGTAAACTTCAATAGTATGTTGGAAATGCACATCTACAAAGCCTTGTCTAGATTACTCCGGATAAGAAGTGCAATATATAATTATACAAAATATGGTTTTGCTACAAATCCAAATTAAGTGAGTTACTCAAGTTATTTAAGTAAAGTAACAAACAAAGATTTATTTATTGTTTTGCCAACTTATTTGGCTTTACAGTGAATGTGTGTGTTTGTATGGGAGAAAGAGAGTGTTTTCCATTGATAAAACAATTTATTATCCTATTGTTTGTTACATTTATTTTTTGGTCAGTGTGGGTTTTGGTTCTTTTGCTGTAAGGAGCTTTGAAATGACTTGATTTGGTGAAGTGATATGGAACTGTAATGTGGTCAAGACCTGCTGGAACTACTTTATCTGTGCATACATCTCAATGCTGCTCCATGTCCAAATTGATAAATATTACCCATTTTCATGGGTCACTTTGCACACAGCTGATATGTATTGTATTTAAAGGGGAATATCTGATAAATAAATAATATTGAAACTAGAAATGTAGCTTGTTTCCCCTCTATAAAAACAATAATTGCATTGAACATCCCCATCTGAGTGACACTGAATACACTGAAATGGTCAAGTTGTGGCACATTAACTTGTTAATTTAATATTCTATATCTGAATCAGTTTCAGAGATATTTGGAAGAAGGGATTATGTTGATTTTAACAGCTTCTGAAGCCAGCAAAAGTTCAAATATGCAGTATCGTACCTACAGGAAATCATAGCCTTCCAAGGAAAGTGTGTTTGCTCTCCCCACACATTGCATTCACTTCAATAAACCAAGATTTGCCTCACCTGGATTGTTTAAGTATTCCAACTTCCTATTGCTATAACAGAAGCGGTCATAGATTGAGTAGTATCCATGGCTAAGGGGCGTATTTGGTGGAATCACTGATAATACTTTTTTAAAGTTTAAGGGCACTCACACTTGGAAATGTAATTCTAAACCCCCAGGTAGATAGGATCCTGTGTTATCTTATTTTATGTTTCACACTTCTCACACCTTACCCGGAGTTAACAGTTAATCCTTGTTAATCATAATCTGACATAACCCTGGGTTACTGTTATTATTTGCATATATGTGGTGCGGTTTCAACAGGCCTAATGCATTATGTTCTATATGCAATTGTTTTGATAGAGGGAAACAATATATATTTATACTTTCAACAATTTGTTCTTCAGAGATTCTTCTTTAAATACAATAATTATTAGCTGAATGCAAAGTGACCTACATTTTGTTTTAATACGTCTAGAGTTACAGGCACGCAAACTGGAAAAAGTATATTTATGGCACTCAGAGAGGAACGTTCTATGCAATTGTTCTGATGAAGGGAAACCAGATACATTTCTAGTTTCAACACAATTTGATCCTCAGACATTCCTGTTTAAAAAAAAAAAAAAAAAAAAAAATCAGGTAAATGCAAAGTGACGTGTTTGGTTTTTGACCCTGAAAGGAGTAAAATTTACACCTGGAGCCACATTGAAACCCCTGTATTTTTGGAAATTAACCATTTAGTGCATTAAAATTAAGACCCGAAAGAAAAGTTTGTTAAGAACAAAATCTAAAAGGATATTATTAAGATATCTTTAATACTTCTTGTTCTTGTGCTTGATGCTTTTTTTGTCATATAATGCAAAAAATTGTCAACACTGTAGAAAAATGTGTGTCATGATTTGCTATCAACTTTTTTTCATTGTCAAATAAACTGATCATTAATGTGGTTCAGATAACAATATTTTGAATTTTTTCAATTAACTCAAAATTAAGGCATAGAGATAACTCACTTTTTAAGTTAGATCAAAATTTTTTTTTACAGTGAACTGATTTTACTAATAGACCTACTAATCTGTGTAAACAAAATAATGATGCTGCCATCTTTTCTAAAGTCATTTTGTAGGGATCGACCGATATGGATTTTTTAGTGCCGATGCCAATTTATTTTCATCCGCCTTAGCCGATGACCGATACGGGCTGCCGATATTTGGAGCCGATACTGCTTTTGCTCCCTCAATTTACATCATAAAAAAAAATGATACAATGATCATGATGATAACAAATGTTACAAGTCTCAAATTAAAAAAAGGAACATTCATTGTTACATTATAATATATTTTCATATATAAACGTTGATCAATTGCCATTACAATTATCTCACAAATATTTGCTAAAATTGTAAATAACATTGGATAATCTTCATTGTAAAAATGAAATGCAGATTAATAAATTAATCAGTCAAGAGCAGTAAGTGATTTTCTCCTTGTCTTTTGTTGTTTGAGAAACTTCAACAACATAGAGAGCGGCACGTTTATTAGGCTGCCTATTGCCTGTCCCTTTAAGAGCTGACGCACGCACTGATCCAAAACACTGTTCCTGTTACACATTCTTCCTGAACGGGTTACGACTGTGTTTACATTAATGCTCAACAAGATGGCCATTGTGACATTATTTTTGAGTGTATTTGACCATATATAAGCCGTGAAAAATAGCTAAATGTGGCGCCTGTATTTCAGCGGCGGCTTTATTATGTGTGCGCGTCGGATGTGAGCATGAAGTCTGCATGAATGACTGGAATTATACGCAATCCCATGCCGAAATTCAGACCCGGTCACACGAGCACTATCTAACTGGAGTGAATGAGAGGAGGCAGTGCGTGTCCCTGTCGGACAGGAGAGCAAGAAAGTGCAGCTGGTATCCGTGTATTGATACTGCAGAAAGGAGTATTGGAATCGTTTCAGATATCTCAGTATCGATACATATCGAAATATCAATATTCTAGTCTCCACTTTCAAAGTGTATGGCGATATTTCAGCAAAGTCAAACAGTTAAAAGATGCTTTGAAAGTTTAAAACTTGCCGTTGTCTTGAAGAGCAGACTCCAGCACTCTGCTAGAGGGGGAAGGGCAGTGCATGAACTGCAGCGTCTCCAGCAACACAGAGTTGCCTGTGGACACCAGTCTGTAATGCCGACACATGTAAATATCGCAAATATCGGTCGATCGCTATCATTTTGACCCTCTCCTAATGTCATGTAAAATGGTCATACTCAGTAGATCTTAATCCATGACATTTACTATTTTGCCTTTCTTCTTCATTAATACTTGTCTTTCACCAAAAAATATATTTTTTAACCGGGGACCTCCGGTTGAGTTGACACAGAATGACCCAGTAATTACATACAAAATGTGTTAAAAAGGGTCATAATTGTTTATTTTATGATTGGTTATGGTGTGATTTTTGGCAATACCTTGCTTTTTGCAACTTTAAAAAAAAAAATACTGATCATTTAGATGTAAAAAATTCTACAATATTTATAACGGATTGGAAAAATTGTGCATATACATGATGCATTTTTCCAAGTTTAATTGTGCATATATGATTTATTGATTGTATATTGAAAGCCATCAGACTACGCTGAAGACAGCTATATAAACATACTGCATACAGGGCTGCACGATATAATGTTTTAGCACTGCGATATTCACATTGCAGCATGTGCGATGTCAAGTATAAGGATCGTAATTAATATGTGATCTGTACAGACCAAGCACCATGATTTGAAACGGACGTGATTCTTGGAATAAAAGTTTAACCATCACAGAGTGAAATTTTATCATTTGCATGTTTTAGGTCTAGTCAGTTTAAACATTCAAGTGATTTCAAACCATTTGTGCACACAAAGATGCGAATCAACTCGCGTGCCGTGTTCACGTGAACACCAAATTCAGTTCTCTTTCTCGTCTTTTTGTACTTGAATGGACACGCAGAATTGTCAAAATACCAGTCTTGGCAAGTATCCTCGTCACATGTCTTAAGTGAGCGTGAACAGTTGAGAAAGGAAATGGATGTGTATCATTATATTGGATCCGTGCCTTCACTCCGTAGACCGTAAAAAAAACAACACGTCTTCACTAGCTTCCACTGAAGAAAAGTGAAGCCACCAACGTCCGAATATGGCACTGACATATTGCACAGATTTTGGAACGAGTCTGCGCACTAGCGACCTCGGGACAGGAATAAACAGTTATAGAAATGTAGAAATTAAAGCTAAAGCTCCAATCTCCTCCCGAAAATCCCCCCAAAAAAGTCTGTTAGTGCCTCAGTGATAACTTCCCGCAGAGAAGCTGTCAATCACGACGTCACACCCCCATTTTTATAGCATCAAATAACTAACTAAAACCAAACTTATTTATAAAAAACTAACACTTGAAATTAACTCAGCGTGATCAAGTCATCTTTGGGAAAAAAATATTTGAAGTGTGATTTGATTGTTTAGTTTGTCTCGTGTCCATTAGAATACATGGAGGGGTGGGGGTTATGAGCTATACTGGGACCAACCACCTGGGGGCGATCGAGACGCACCAGCTTCAGTATTCAACACCAGTGCGGCAGACTTGATTCACTCTTAAAGTGACAGTCATTAATATCAATCAAACAACAAAAGACAAAGAGAAAATCACTTTTGTAGCTTTAATAAAGATTATATTTATATTATAATTCTATTTAATAAAGACTATGCAGTGTTAAACTACAGCCAGAGGATAAAATCTCTTTCACTCTGATGAAAGAACGAAGCAGAGCTCCCGTTTCCTGCCTTAAATCTACCAGAGATGCAGCCTGCCAGGTCTTTATCATGCTTCCATTCACACACAATATCACCAAACCGGTTCATAAAAAAAAGAATTAAAGGAGTCTGACCAGTCATGTGGTAAACATTTGAATCCCTAGTTGTGAACCCACATCGACAGCAACAATGCAAACAATCTGTAGCTCAACATGTTAAGACCAATATGAAACACAATGGTGGAAAAATACATCCCTCAAGCCAGGACAAGACCTGTTTACACAGTTACACACCTTCATTTCACAATCACACAGAAATAACTCAATGAGCGTGAGCTGGGTCCTAGAAAGGTTTAGAAAAAAGGAAAAAGGATTGTTTATTAGTCTTAGTGATTTGTACAAACCCCTAACCTAAAGTATTAATTTAGGACCAGAATGTTATACATATAGACCTTAGCCAGGGGAGATGCCATACTGAATTGTACTGAACTGATGAAAAGAGGCTGTGAAGGATACTCTTACAGTCTTTACAATGGCATGCACTGTATAAAAGGTCCTGTAAATTTCACAACATTTGGGCCAGTAAGCAAACACCAAGAAACCACCCACAACAGCCTACCAACCACACAGCAACATGCTAAGATGTGTGAGTGCTTTTAGCATGTCACTGTGCAGTTGCAAGGAGGATTGTGTGATTAAATCACAATAAAATAGCAATGTGACAATGCACGATTTCTAAACCGAAGAGGGCACAATTTTTCTGCCAGTCCCTTCAGTGTTCAATCTGAATGCGGAGCATCTAAATCTAGTACTAGAACAGAACTAAGCAGGTTTACCATTACGCCATGGAAGAAAGCTCAGAAACAGGGAAGGCGAATTCAGGGCAGGATAAGGACTGGGAGAATATTTTGCAGGACCTGTCAAACTATTGTTGCGTCAAAACAGTGACAGTACTTCTTTAAATTTCAACCACAAAACCTAGAATCCAGTAAAAAAAATTTGTGCATTCGTGGTTTAAGTGCAACAAAAGTACTAGGGTCTTGGACCACTCCGGTGAACTCTCAAAAAAAAAAAAAATACAATAAAGAAATATGAAAAATTTGTTTCAGGTCACAATGACCCAAGGGAAGGATGAGGGTTAAAGCTGCGACAGTTGAGTGCATGAAGTGTGCAACATTACACATTTTCTAAATTACAAATCACCCCCTATACTCTTAAATAGGGAATACTTTGAGGTGACAGCCATTTGTAGTGGTGTCCGAAACCATAGTAGACGTTATCGAGCGCATGCAATCAATCCCACAATAACGCGCACCTAATGAATTCCCGCGTCTGACCAGAGGATGGTGCCCGCAGCTCAATCATCCATCCATTTTCCAAACCGTTGGTCCAATGTGGCTACAGTGCGCTTTTTCTATGTGGAATTTTCAGCGTGAAAACACTACTCACACTATTTATTCCAAAAATCATACAAACCATCATAGAATACTGCATAAGTACGCAAACTGGGACACACCTCAGGTAAACAAAAAACAATAATACAGGCATTTGCGAACTGCACAACACACAAAAAGGCATAAATAAATAACACTGTTGCAGTCAATGGAGATTGGGTTGCTAAGTTGGGGACAATTATTATTTATATTTATACAGTGCAGACTATGTGGTGTTATTTTACATTTGATTATTCAATTTCTGCACCTGAATAGACTTACTGAAAAACAAATCAATGGTTATTTCCTTTGTTCTACTGTATTTATCTATGAACCCTAATCATTACAGAATGATTCATTCTTTCCAAATAGAGCTATTCGAGCCATCATACTGCAATAGATATTGTAGAAAAACGTCAGTTTTTTCAATATCATGAACCCCTGTTATTGCAAAGACGATTACTGAATGCTGTGGTGATGTACTTTGAAGATTTGACTGTTTAACAATTAAAAAAAGTTGAATTATGAACCCCTACTAAAAACCACTCAGAACACCAACTATGTAACAACTCCCTGGCAACCATCTAGAAAACCCTTGCAACTGCATAACGATTTGTTGAAACCCACTTGGGACACCTTAGCAACTACATATTAATTCCCTTGCAACCACCCAGAACAGCATAGCAACTGCATAGCGACTAGCCAAAAATCATTCAGAACACTTAAGCAACTATGCAGCAATGCCCAGGCAACCCCTAACATCCCCCTAGCAATGTGGAGGTGAATTTTGCACAAGAAAGCAACACCAGTTGTTTTCAATGTATACTTCTGATTAATGTCTCACTGAACATGTGAAATACTTCAGTTAAACAGATTATAAACAGAGAGAGATGACTGAAGATTGCACAAAAAGGGTGTTTCCCTTCACACTCATCTCCAGCACACCTGTTTTGAGCAAAGGAGTTTTCAGAGGATAGAGGCAGAACATCCCAGGCGCTGGGACGCCCCGGGAACAGCCGACGGCTGGGGTTTTGTCAACTTGCTGACACCATGGCAGTGCTCAGTTTATTTATTTTTTTCTAACAGTGTTGTTGATCATTACCAGTGAATGTGTGATAGACATTCCAGAGCTCAGGAATGCATTACATGGAAATTATTAACTTAAAATAGATTAATAGACATTAAGCATCTGAAGGCCTGATCAGACAAAAGAGCAGCGTGGCAAAGTAGATCAGGACCATATGCCCGTGGCAGGCTGCCATAGGACGGGGCCAGACTGTCTGATCATAGTGATTCAGGGACAAAATGAGATCTGAGCTGTGTTTATGCATGCAGTATATCTCACAAAACATTGAATTAGGGTTGGGAATCGAATATAAAATTAATTTCGATTCCTCTTATTGATTCCTTTGTGTGTATTTTAATAGGACTTTAAACTAGGCACGGGAAATTTTCAAAATTTTCTTATCTTTTCAAAGCAATGCTTCCATAGGCATGAACTGAAAACACACCAGACTGGACACGCCCTGGGAATGACTGTTCGCGGCCGTGCTCATTTTACTTTCGGTTTAGAATTAGCGCTAAAATGGCTTTGATTGAATGGTGGGTTCATTAGCCTATTATTCTTAATGAAAAACACAACAACAAAACAGTACAATGACAAACTCCCTTAAATAGGCGCTTTTACATTTCACGTTGAAACCAAATCTTCCACAATCATCTGGTCTGTCAGCTCTTCGCTCTCATGATAAATGAAATCTGACTCCTGCTGTGTTTGTGCTGTGACTCGTTTCGGCTCACACTGTATTGAGCAGACACGTTCAGCTTTTAATTGTAGTGTCTGTTTTCTAACTGAACTAAATTATTTTATTACTATAAAAAAAATGGGTGCTGTTTTTTGGGCTGCACACACACACACACACACACAAAGCGTGTACACAGAAAGCCGCCTCTCATACTGAATGTGGTGCGCAATACTGAACTGAGTTCTCTTCCTCATCTCATGTTTGATCTACAGGAAAGCTGTAGAAACAGGAAACAGTTATGTTTTAAGTGAACGTAAACAGCTGAGAAAGAAAACGCATGTGTAACAGTATAATGGATCAGTGCGGCTCTTAAAGTGACAGCAGCCTAATAAACCTGCTGCTGTCTCTATAATAATGTTAACCCTTTCCCCGCCAAACACAGAATTTTCCAGGTTTCCGTGTCTTCACTGTTAGAAGCTAGGGGCCGCTAATATGCATCTCCTGAACGAGTACAGGATCTCCAGATCAAAACACAGACAAAGAAGAAGCAAAAACAAGTGATCGTATGCAAGCAGATGCATTATGTAAAATAACACAATCAGCAACATTAAACAGCATATAAATCAAAACTGCCTAATGTTACTGAATGAAATGTGGACACAGAATGAGCTACAGGACTGTGCAAGCATTCGGGGTGTTGATGGACTCAATCGATCACGCATGTAGTCTTCGACAAAAATGTGATTGTCTCAGCATTTGTTCAAAATGTTGCTTTTTTTTACGAAACTTACCCATATTCAAGTGTTGATAAAAAAAAGAATGCATGAAGCTAGAATAAAAAGTTTTTTGTTTTGTTTTTTAAAGCAAAGGGTCTATTCTTTCTTTTGATTTATTGCATGTTCAGATATTCTATGGGTCATTACATTTTTTGAAAATGATCAAAAACCCTGGCGGTGGCTGGCAACTTTTTTTAAAACACTGGCAGGGAAAGAGTTAATCAAACAACAAAATTCACTCGCTGTTCTTGACTGAATAACTTTTGTAACTATATTTGTAATGTATATTTTATTAATAAAGTGCAGTGTTATTTTACATCTGATTACAGTTTCTGTACCTGAATACCGGTTTATTTCAATCATAATGCTTGAACCGTATAGACCGTTTCATCAAAGGCACGTGCGTTGCCACGTTACGCGCCTGGCCCGAAGTTAACTTACAGTCTGTGTTTGTTTATCGGTCTGGCTAGTGGATAGTATGGCGCACTACTCAGTAGAAACACATTTTTGACGTACTATTGGTCGATCAGGACAGAGCGTGTTTATATTTGCTCACATCAAGTGGTCGCCATCTGGATAACTAATCGGATTTATGTTTCCCGCAAAATATTTAAATTGAATATGTAATAGGCCTTTATCACGAATTGTGCAAAGCAACTTTCGCTTTATCCTCTATTAATGGCAGTGCCCATAGAGCACGGGATTTCTGTGATGCATTCATATACACTCAATCTCAAATAGGGTACTTTATCTACAAGTTTGTTGCCCAACATTAATATTATATTATGAAACAAAGAAACACATTATTCCGACGCACTGCATGATTGAAAGGAGAGCGCGCCAGCATTTATATAGGATACTGTACAGAAAACGGCATTACACGGTCTTTAAAGGGTTAGTTCACCCACAACTGAACACTCTGTCATTAATTACTCATCCTCGTGTCGTTCAAAACCCGTCAGACCTTCGTTCATCTTAAAGATTAATATATTTTTCTTCTCTAAGGTCTTACGGGTTGGGATCGACATGAAGGGGAGTAATTAATAACAGGTTCCCCCCACTCTATATTGCAGACAGAAATGGGAGATTATTTATAATAAACATGCTAAAACATATAAATTAAGATAATGTTGCACAATTAAAATGAAATATGATAACGCAGCCTCTGTTGTTGTTCATTCTTTGCAGACGTCTACCGGAAGTTAAGTTTGGGACACACTGCATGCGCAGTAACGTTTGTTTATGTTGTTGCCGTTGAAACCGTCTATATTAGTTAGACTAGTTGTTTTTGCTATTTTTAAACTAGACAAAAGTTCCTTGTGTAAGTGCTCTTTAGCATGTTGATTTTTGTTCATGTGATTAAGCTACAATGAACCGTTTTGCAATAAGACATAGAATAAATGTGAATGATAAAGTTTTTTGTTTTATCTAATTGGAATCGAAATTAGGAATCGATAAGAATCGAAATCTTTAAAATTCAAACGATACCAAACCCTATATTTAATCCCAAAACAAAAAAATTATACATGAAATATGTTGCATGAAGAAAATGAAGCCATTTGTGTATCATCAAAATTTAGCACATTATATTTTTAAGACGACATCTTAGTAACCAAAAGGTTGTAATCGACATCCATTGTATGGACAAAAAACATGGAGAATAACATTTTTCAAAATGTTCCACAACAGAAACAAAGTCATCCAGGTTTGGGACGATGGGGGAATTGTCATTTTTGAGTGAACTATCCCTTTACATTCTCATTAAATAATCACATTATTAAATAGTCCTTTTTTTATTGTATACTATTTATGTTTTGGGCTCAGATATGACCCAGGCATGTTTTTAACAGGACATTCACCCATCAGGCCTTTTTCAAAAAGAAGGCTGTTCTAACAAGCTCTGCTCATAAAACATGGTTCTATGCCAACATATTTTTCTGTTCCATTTACCATCCACATTTCAGGTCAACCCTCTGTCACTCACTGAGCCACAATGTCAACAATATTTCTAAAAATATTCCCCTTTTTCAACCCCCAAACAAATGTTCTGCAATGAGCCCTTCTGTTGCCCAACTGTTGTCAGAACTTTGACCCCTGACTCACAGAGAGCAGCTTTCCTGCACAGAGAGCCTGAAATGTCCCCAAAACGTCTCCTTTCCAAAGCCACAATGATGTGTCTCACTGCTCACAAAACCATAAATTGGATGTTTTCCTGATAATCAAAATTTAAAACAAAATCATTTTGCATTTCAAACCAAATTCATGTGAAAAGATACAAAAAAAAGAGAAACCCTGAATTTTCAGCTACCCATCATGGATGCCACAACTGAAAAAAGATACAAGAGATTTGTCACCAAGATATTGCTTACCCGTATCGGCTCGGTAGAGAATCTGATTTTCCTTCTTGGAGACCGTTCCTCATCCTCAGACAAACCGGGAGCTTCATCATACTCCTCATAGACCCCATCTTCATCCTCCTCATCCTCCTCCTGCTGGTCCTGAACCGATTCCACGTCCTTATCATCCAAAAACGCAGCATTCTCAAAACTATAAAACACTGGAGAAGTTTTCCCACATTCGTCAGGATCTTCCTGCTCGCTGTCCTCATCGTCTTCATCTTCATGACAGTTATTCCTCTTTTGTATGATCTCCTCTTCCTCCTCTTCTTGATTCGGTTCCTCTTTCTTCAGCTCTGATGATACACATACATCCTTCTTCAGCTGTTTGTCCTCTGCATGATTTTGAGGTGATGACACCTTCAAAGAGTTTAGATCTTCTTTTGGTGACTCAGATTTAAGTTCCCTTTGCAGCTTCACCTCTGACATAACATCCTCCAAATCTTCTTCGTCATCATCCTCGCTTTCTGAAGACTCGTTCTGGACCACGACCAACTCAGCCCGCACCACTCCCACACCAGCAGGGTCCAGACATCGTGTGGCCTGCTCATGAGACGGACTTTGAGTTACGTGGTTCTTGCTTTTTGGTTCCTCCGGCTGTTTATAGAGACTGCTAGTTGATTTGAGATCATTTGCAGAAGGACTGCTAAGTTGGGTTGGTTTATTTGTCGAGGACTCTTTCATCAAGTCATTTCCTGAAGACAGAGAACGTTTAAATGGGCTATGAGCCGTGGGCGAAAGAGGCTCGTCGGTGCTCCTGCTGGTCGGGGAGGTTGGTTTGTATGAAACGGGGCTGATGGACTTGAACGGAGGGCTACCGGCTACTGGCTCTGTTTTAGGCGAGAATGATTTGGGTGCGTCCGAGTTTGGGGATGTGGGTTTGTGTGCTTGATCAGTACCTGGGGAGGTGGGTTTCTGGGAACTCCCTCGTAGAGGTGATGCCAGCGAGTGCTCATTGGGGCTGCTCAGTTTCTCAGGGCTTTTAGCGGTAACTTGCATTGACTCGTCATTGTCACCATCCACAATGAAGTTCTCCAACCGCCTGGAAATAGGCCCCGCATTCAGTGATAGCCTATTGACCTGTTTTGAATCCTCAACGTCCCTCCTTTGCTCTGGGGAACTCCTCACAGGTGACGTTGGGCTTTTGCTGACACTATTGCTGCTGCTATTTTCAGAAGATCCCAAAGATCTCCGGGCTCCGCGCCCCTCCTCTGGCACCTTCCCCTGGGACAGCCGTGTAGAAACTCTGCCGGGCACTGGCCTCTCTGCGACGGGCTGCTCTTTTATCCCTCTTTCAAAGAGCTTTCTGGTCACTGAAAATTTCTCCGCCAGGGCGACTTTATCGATCTCCGCTTCTTCTCCCTTTGGAGTTCTGTCCGTGTTTGGCGGTTCTTGGTTGTTGGCACTACTGAGGGAGGTTTTGTTGGTGCTGACTGGGAACTTGGACACTGGCGACACAGGAGATGATGCATCTGTTTTGTGAGGAGGTTTGATCTCCTGACTCTCCTGTGATTGCTGGCCATCCATTTGCAAGAAAATATTCTTGATTTTGTTTATCCGGTTGCCAAACGGCCTCCCTCTGGTGTCCTCTCGGGGGTCGCTGGCCCCATTAGCATAAGATTTGGCCTCGCTGTCGGATTTGGTCCCATCAAAAGAGCACTTAATGGCGTGGAAGTCCGACTTGTATGCATTTCTATGCGGGGACGCGCTCCGCAGGGTGCGTTCACCCTTGATCATTTTTCTGATGACTTTAAAAACTTCCTACTTTAAAACTGTATTTTTAGGTCCGTGGTGCTGTATCCTCAAGCGGACAATGGAACGAGCCCTTCAGAGTCACCCTGATACATTGTATCGAATCCCCGCGCTCATCTGAAAAGAAAAGAAACAATGTAACACTCTGCAAGGAACGTTTACATTTATAACGCGATTCGAACGCTCGAGCACGTTAAACGTTTGTTATTTCGGCGCTCTTTTGTTACCAGATAAAATCTCCCCGGCACTCATCCGCCTGATCAAAGAAACTTTTTCAACTCAGAGCAAAACTTTCCAACAGTGATTTGCAGTGGGCTCCATTGAGTCAGTTCTCAATATCTGACAGCTAGCGTCTCAGAATTAAAGATATTGTTCAAAGAGTCGAAGCTAGATTATATTTAATGTCCTTCAAATGATCAAGAGCTACCGCGATTAGTGTTAAACCTCACCACTAAAGCTTGACTCGCCGTGGAACAATAGCGCAGCATTAGTTCCAACAAATGATCAAAATAAAGTTTCGGAAATCGAGTTACGAACATTTACAGCTTCTGCAACAATCAAGTTATGTAGTTCTCTTACCTCCACGGATATCTCACTGTCTACGGGCGCTGGTTCTTCTGCTGTATGTAATTTAGATCCCCAACCATGTCATTTGTTTCACCGCCATGGTTCTCCAGCGTAGTGCTATCTGATTCGCGAACGAATTGTTCATTTGAGTCGGTTCGTTTTAGTGATTCGATCTAAACGATTCAGAAAGCGCTCGTTATCAGTCAGTGAGGGAGACCTTTGTTTGGGAGTGAAATTTTAGTGACACCATAAACAAGCAACATATGACACTCTTTTCGAGCAAGTAGGAAAATATCTATCTGGACAATTATATAAGAATCAACCAGGGTTGATACAATCAAATTAAAACAGATAAATAAACAATAAATAAATTAGACCTTATTCAGGGTATAGAGTAGGCTATATTTAATTTTATACACAATTATTATTTAATTGAAATAACTTCTGGAAACACTGTTGAGCGGTGTGACTCGTTTTATTAGAACTGGCTCGCTGAAATGAACGGACCGAACGAATCGATTCGCCAAATGAATCGAACTCCCTAACGTCTCTCTTCCCTATTGAGAACTGCACACTTCACAGACCTGTCGCACCGCTGCGCGTTCCCGACGCTACACGAGCACATTCCAGGGCTGCTAATAATCCCAACCCCCTTCCCGACTGGTAAATGTGTTAATTCTACTATGGCGACGGATTGGCTAATGAATATTAATTAGCGCACGGTGACGTGACTTGGAAACCTGCCTTGGAGCGTCCAGTCAAGAATTATAATCATATTCATAAGCCAAACCTTCGCAATAGTATGATTTATTTCGTTTCCCGAGCACAAGGTTGATTCAGCCCAGGTTAGGTCGAGAATGGCGTGGGAAAGAACCGATTCAGTCGCCGCACGTCTGTGTTCATGTACGTGTTGATAAGACAGCCTATCGATAACCAACGAAGCATTTATTCGTTTTTATCTGTTTTATTATTAATAATAGGATCATTCCTGAGACTCGGTGCCTTTTGTGTCCCTAGTAAAGATCATGATCTTGCATTAAAATGTTGAACAATATTCATTTTAAACCTGTCTTAGTCATAAATATCATGCTAATATCAAATATCATGCACCATGTGATCTCCTGAAGATGATTAAAAATTATATTTATATATATATATATATATATATATATATATATATATATATATATATATATATATATATATATATATATATATATAGGTTTTTAGCTTTTCCCTCAATGTATTGTCCACCCTGTTATTTTAGACTGCTTTCCCTTTAAATGAAAGTTGGAAAAATGAAATGGCATGATATCATATATAAAGCAGTCATCACTTCTTTGGAGGGAAAACAACTTGAGCAAGTCAGTGAGATCCTCGATTATTTTAACTGTCTATTTTTATTTATTTATTTATTTATTTGAGCAGTTTTATCTTTCAAATGTAATATGTTCAACCTCATCCCTCCTGTGTTCACCCGGTTAAATATGAAAAAGTTAGTAGAAAATCATATTTTTAAAATTACAGTTTTAAAGACCATGCAGTTCTTTATTTGGCTTGTTTATAGGTCAGAATGTCCACCCTGTTAACATATGATTGTAAAAGTAATTTAAAGTAATAAAGTTTAAAGCAATTTTTAAGTTCATTGGCAATGTTATACATATTGTTTCCTATCTAAATCCAGTTGAAAATAAAGTCAAATTGTAACATGAGCGATAGGAAATCATCAGTCCATCCACTCTTTATACCACTTGTCCACCCTGTTATCATTTTCTCACAATAGTTTAATAAAATTAGCAAAGAAAACACTAATAATTCAGTGGCAATGCAAATTTACTGTATCAATAATACACATTTCAATATTTATCTGTTAAGGCATTTATCTGTCCCTAACAGGGTGGACATTTGTGATCTTCCATGATCTTCCTGAGACTGACCGGAATATCTTTTTCACCCTATCATGACTACTCAAAGACAAGTCTGATTTTCTACATTTTATGATGGCCAAAATGCACTAAATACCAGGAATGACCCAATAATACAATAATATTGTATTTTATTCGTTAATGTTTTTATTTTCATTTGATATCCCTTTAATTAAGTAATTAATTAGCTATTTATTTATGTATTATTCATATTTGTTTTGTTGAAAATATGTAGGCTACATCATGTTCGATACTGAAGGTGACCAGAAGTTTCAGAATCTGTCATTCAAAAAAACCCGTGCTGACTGATTGACCACTGAGTTCAAATCACAGTGCGAATTCTTGCAATGATTCAATTATCTCAACTTGTGCTGCTGAAATAAACATTTATCTTACTGAAAGAAACATTTGGTGAGCTCAGTCTCTGAACACAACGCTTGTGAGTTTGGGTGTCAGGCTGATGTGGCAGATGGAAACCCCTGTCCCATGTCCCAGCCCTCTTTCCCAGCTCTATTCACAGATGTCTTGTCTGGAAGTGTGTGTGTGTGTGTGTGTGTGTGTGTGTGTGTGTGTGTGTGTGTGTGTGTGTGTGTGTGTGTGTGTGTGTGTGTGTGTGTGTGTGTGTGTGTGTGTGTGTGTGACTGATGTCCCTGCTTCAGTCAGACCTGCATTACAGGGGTCAATAAAAAGATTGAGATGATGTTGGAGTTTGAGAAACACATATAATGACTAGATGGGGAACTAATTAGGGAAACAATTTTAAGGGCAAGTCTTTATGCTGTGTTTTCCGGGGATACCATTAAGCATAACAGATGCTTTTGTTGTCTTTAGTGAGTCTGTGTGAGAATGGAGTCAGTTCCCTGCTGACCAAACAGCTTCAATTTCAGAAACTGCCAGTGAAAAATACAGGGAATAAATAATGAAAGAAAAAGGGGAAGTAAACAGAAAGCTGCATAGCAAATGATGAAAATTAAAATACAAGGTTGATGGAAAGTTAAAGATAATTTTTTATTAAACAATTAATCCAAGGTAATGATCATGAAGAGATTCAAATATTCTTATAAAAAAAATAACAGTTAAAACTCACATAATATTTGTGTTTTCCTCAAATGTCTCAGCAGGGGTTCTGTGGTCTATTTGACCTCAAAGTGAGTTGACATTTTCACTCAAGGGAAGACCTAGTATACGTACCTGTGAAATATGAAAGGGCCAACATTCGGTTTCATCAAAAAGGACCTCAGTAAGATCTTAAAAGGGAACCTATTCTGCCCTTTTTCAAAGTCTTGATTTTGTTTTGGGGCTCTATAGAATAGGTTTCAATGCTTGAATGTTCAAAAACACACATTTTTCCATATTTGACATTTTTGCAGCACCTCTCTTCCTAGTCTGTCAGTAACGCTCTGTTTAGTTCCTGTCTCTATGAAACCCCTCCTTTTGAAAAGCGCACTGTGCTCTGATTGGTCGGCTGGACCAGTGTGTTGTGATTGGTCAAGTGCTTCAAGCATGTTTGGGACATGTCCCGCCTCTTACCATACCGAGAGTTTCGAAAATAGACTGTAAAAAATTTTTTTTATGTAACTGAAGAGCATTTTTGAAGCCTATGGGGGGCGGAGCCGGCCGTTGCCATCTTGGCAGCGCATCACTCCCAGATCCCAAAATGGGCAAAGAGGCGGCACGTGATGGCTAACAGACAGCAGACAAACAGCAATCCACCTGCCACTCAACATGTCACTCTGTCTCTGGCGGCCAGTTAATGAATTGCAGTCTAAGTCACTTCCGTGTTGGCTTCAAGAGAGACTAAGGGAGGTTTCCACTTGGTTTCAACACACTATTAACTAACTCAACCAGGCCCCGCCCCTTTATTTTGCATATATCTTGAGCGGGAAATATTTTAATGAAGAATATTGTGACGTGTGTGTTCAGGGCAATGAAGAAAACTCAAGACTATAATGGAGGCATTTCAGTGAGTTCAGAAACAGTGACACTCCCAGACAGCAACATAGTGGAATCCACAGATACCAGATGTAGACAGGGACTGATATAGAGAATAATAAAAAACCTTTTTCATGCTCAAACAGCAAAACTACACACTAAAGAAAGATGAACATGTAGGCCTAAAAAAAGCACAATATAGGCCCCTTTAAGCATGCGTCCGAAATTGCACAATGTATAGACGTATATTGAAACTTGCTTCATGACCATTAAAAAGTGTGTTCAGTTCTTCACTGAAAAATATTTTCTTTTGCTGTTTGTTCAAATTGCTTAATTTAAATTAGCTAAAGCAACACAATTGCTATACATTTTGTCCTAACATAATTTGATTGTGTTCAATCCACTTAAATATAAGTCAAATTGAAGTTTACTTAATCTGTTTGTGTTGAGATTACATGAATGATTTGTCTTGCATTAACTGAAACTGGGTGGGGCTTGTTAGTTCCCAGCATGCTTTGCATATGGCTAAATCAAGAGAGAGTAAATGTTGTTATTTTATATGTAAAAGTGTTATTTTATGTATTTTGAGCAAGATGGGAATGGGGGAGACTTGATTGTGTTTAATAGTGTTTAAGGGTTAATATTCAATTATGTTGGAATTATTAGACGCATTTAAATTACAGTGGGTTACCATTGTGGAGAAGAGTGGAGCATTTGCTTAGGCTGTGCAGCTAATGTTTCCTGAAGGAGCTTTTAAAGCTTATCATTTAAGATGCTAATGTGTGCTATTGCTAGCTAAACATTTGTCAACTGGCTAGTGCAGTATTATAATTCAGTTGTGTAACATTAAAGTATATGAAATTGAAGTAGATTAATGAATATATGAAATTGAATTCCTGAATCATGTCAGGGAGCCATATAAAATTCACTTTGAGACTACTTAATTGGGTCACTTAAAATGTATTAATTCCGTTACAAGTTACATGAACAAATTATGTTTGTTTAACTTAATTGATTCATGTGGGACCGATGTACACAGTTAAATCATGTAAATCCAACACACTTTTTGTCAGTGTTTAAAATTGAGTCCAGAACCCTAGGATTTGTCTATATAGAAGCCCACTGAAGTTTTTTTCTAATGTACTCGGCTCGCATACTCTTTTTCACCCACTAGACGGAGGAGGGTTCATGTTTTTAAGAGGAGCACATTTTCTTGACCTACTGAAGAACGTTTGTTTTGAAAAGCTTTAAAAAGCCGTGTCGAAATGCAGAGATGATGACGCGTGTCAAGGGCTGTCGGATTACTGGCATTTCCTGCTCCCTCATTCCAGCTCGTCCTGGGGTGAGTTATCTGATGAGTACACTTTAGACAGGCCCTCCGCCCTCCTCTGCATCTGACACAAGATAAACACAATGATGATTTACATCCTCACAGACACTGACTGTTATTTTATGAATGGACTCGGCTCACTAATGACACTTGCTATGATCATTTCACACAAAATTATTAGTACAGGTTGATATCTGCCTGCTTGTCTATTATCAAAGAAACAAAAGTGAATACAAAACTGTAACAAACAAAGGGGGAAAACACAAGAAAAAAGAACAAATAATCAAATTAAATAAATAAACATCATTAAATTAACGAAGGAAAATCGTTTGGCTACTATAGCAGCCGTGAAGTGTTTGGTTGATCCCTCTTGGGCACCACAAAATAGCGGCTCTCCAGCTCACTTGGCGGGACTTGCTCTATCACTTCTTTTGCGAGCAGGTTGTGAACCTCTTGTCTCAAACTGGGGGCATTTCGAGGCAATGCTCCTCCGAGTCCTCAGGACATGCACTGGTAGGTCAGCGCAGTGCACACAGTCCGACTCGGAGAAAGCAGCTTCAGCATGGGCCAGACCCAGGCAGGCGATGCAATACTCCTGTGCGTCCAGCCGGTCGATGGGGCCCATGCAAAGTTGGCAGAAGGTAGCCATCGGATGTGGAGAAGTATCTGAGTATCTTCTGTTGCGTCTTCGAAGATGGCAGCGTGAAGGAGAAGATTCTGACGCAATTGTCGTTCCTCTGCATTTTATACTGCCCGAAGGCTCGTCAGTATTTGCATATTCGTGACAATTGGCCAGTAAATTTTACTGCTGTTATCCTACTATATTAAATAAATTGTTATCCTACTATATTAAATATTTTTTTCGTGTTTGAGAAGCCATTTCACTCGGATATGCATCATTATGTAGGCTATATAGAGAAGAAAATACCATCACAACTTCAGTTTTGTGCTGACTTTAGGGATATATTGACATACAGGCACAACACATGAGAACAAATGTGAAGTTAGTTGTGCAGTATGTGATGTTTTGAATTGCTTTTTTGGGCCACTTTATTATCGTGAATATATCCATAAAAAGCAATTTCTTTTGAATAAATTATTTTGGGTGATTTTATGTTTTTTTTGTTGGAACTGTAAACTGTACTCTATGGTTCCAGTGCTGTGATGATGCAGGTTTATTCCCATAATAAACACATCCGTTACCCACCTGCGAGTGTGCTCTAGTGCTGTGGTTTGCACACAGGAGCCAGCGTGGCACAGCACTGATTGCATGCCTGCTGCACCATCACCTGGCAACCACGCAAAGCCCTAAAATGCATTTGTTTAGGACTACTCTTTCTTCTTTTTCAAGTGTTTCTTTGTCATGGAAACCTTTCAAACATCTCCCCTCTGTCTCTGTCAGGTTCTGCTGATGTGATCAGTGATATGCGCAGGTTCTATCTCTCGGACACATGATCGGTGCATTCTTGTGGTGTCAAAGTACATCTTTAAAGGGTTTTGCCTTTGAAGCTTTATAGGGAACGAGCTCAAACTGCTCAAAATCGATCATTTACAGCCACGAGTATTAAGTCTCATCTTAACAGGGCAAGCACTTTCATTATTGAATTCATTATAGAGTTGACTGATAATGTTTATTGATAAAAAGCTTATTTTCTTAGCACAAAAATAGGTACAAACATAAATGATTATAAACAGTTTTTAGAATGGGTCTGTTTGGCTATTTCTTACTATTTACTAAGTCTGACTTTTTCTTAAAGTTTGTAATGGAATTTTTCCTCCACTGTCATGTTTACATACTTGTAAGACTGGCTGATAAGAACAAGTCGTCACATTTTTTGGTCTGTATTCAACACACTGGAGGAGTCTGTGATCTTTAGTCCCATTAATGAATTTAAGTGCATTCTATTTTTATAATATTTATGATGAACTGATGATATGGGCTTCAGCAAACATTCACTGATGACAAAATTTTCATTTACTTCTGGATGACTTTAAACTTTCAAGTTCAAACGTTGTTTTTGCTAGTCATTACTCTTCCTCAGTCACATACACAATAATCTGAGTGTAAGGAAGTAGATTTAAATAAATTGAAATTCAAAAAACAAAACAAAACAAAAAAAACCCAAAACACTTGGCTGAAAATCCAGGGCAGAGATTGGGTTTTAATCATGCAGTGCCATACTAGGCTCAAGTAGAAACATAATTGGAACCGTTTGGCCTGAAGGTGGAAGAGCGGCTATTGTCTGCTCTTGGGTATACTGGTGGAGCATGAGGGGATAGAAGGGAGCCCTGTCCCTGTGACAAAAGCTACGTTTCCACCGAAATTACCCGGAACAATTTGTCCCAGGAACTTTTTTCCCCCCCCTGTTGCTGTCTGTTTCCATCATGATCTAAAGTACCGCGAAGATTAGGCAAATTAGTCCAGTGACATAGGACTGCGGGCGACATTCCAGTTCCTGCTGGATTTCGTCCTCCGCATATAAGCTTATAAGCCTGAACCTCGTTGTTGGTCCATCGGTTGTATTTTTTTTAAACTCCATTGTTGATTCAAACATTAAACAACTCTTACTGCACACACCACGAAATGTTGTGTGAACTCAACCAATCAGCATGTTCAGCACCCAAGTCCTACTCCTGAAAGTTCCTGAACTTTATAAAAGTACTACCTCGCCAGCAGGGGACATTTTTAGCCGGAACTTCATTAGACCCTGGTCAATGTCGTTGAAACACACAGAGTAGCACCCCAAAGTCCCTAGTTCCTGGGGAAAGTTCCTGCGGTGGAAACGTGGCTAAAGGTGGATGCGCTGAACTCTGATAGATTTCTTTCTATGGTTTTTCAATGATGTGATTATGATTTCCACCTGTTATTCATTTTGTTACTTAGTTGTTTTGTTCAGCTCATTTGTCTGTTCTTGTTACTTTCACATGGTTGTCCTGTTCATGTATTCTAGTTCTGAGTATTTGTTTTCTCACTGAAACACAACCACTGCCATCTATTTGACGGACTTCAAAAGCAGAGCAACAATCGCTGCCGTTATAAAGCTTGGGTTAGCCAGGACATTTTTAATATAACTCTGATTGTATTCGTCTGAAAGAAGAATGTCATACACACCTAGGATGACTCGAGGGTGAGTAAATCATGGGCTAATTTTCATTTTTGGGTGAACTAAACCTTTCAGTTTGAATCAGTCTTTTTTTTTTTTTCTGTATTATGTTCCTTTGTTATTTCTCACACATTACGGAATGCCACCTTTGTTTTATTTATTTTAAGTAAAGTTAAAATGCTGCAAGATCCATATTTTCCCATCTCTGTTGTTTTGCAAGGCAGAAAATATTTTTTCCTTTGTTTGCTACCAGCCATTATACATTTAAAATGACAGGTTCAATCTAAAAGCATTGTAAGCCTATGTTTGTGTCTGGAAATAGCTTGCAGTAAACAAAGAAAAGAAAAATACAGTAACAGTAAACCATAGGTTTCATTCTTGCAGTAAACACAGACTTGCAGGTGAAAACTGAAATTGTCTTTTAAAGCCTATGTACAATTTAGGTCTAAAAACTAGATTTTTTTTTTTCAACTTCCAGCTCTCAAAGCCAAATGGAGGTGTTGCCACCTGGTGGACTAATGACTTATGATGTCACCTTCAGTGTTCACTGACCATGTGACACTGCGTGCTTTAAATTAAAGTAATTGCATTGCAACCTAAACCTTAATAACAGTTACATCAAAAACAATCAACATAATAACATTCAGTCAACCTCTTTACAGTGCTGGTGGTTTTGCAGGCATAACTGAGAACTCACAAACCATATTTGAGCACAACGTTTGATCTTGTACAGTAAATGTCTTCTTTGTCCATCCGTTACCAAGGATACAGTCAGAGGAATGTGGAGCTTGATGTTCAAAGCTCATCTTTTCTGTAAATCACAGTTTCTGTCCATGAGGAAAATTAGAACACTTACAAGTACATATTTATAAGTGGAAATGAAGGTGGCCAACTGTGAATCGTATATCAATAATTAATACTCTATTTAAATATTTTGTCAGAAACTCAGTGTGTCACTGTACCCAGAGTCTGTGCCTGCCTCTCCCTGCAGGGCTGTTTCCTCTCGGTTGCTGACTGGACATCTTTATAATGAGACAGAGCTACAGTATGTTAATGTGCTTGTGTCTGGGACTGCAGAAAAACAGAGAAACACCCATTTTCCTAGAGTTACACCCACGTACCACTGGCTTTAAACTGCCCAGTGCCAGGAAGGACATCATTACAACACTCACAGACTGTTTCCATCTTGGTCTTGAAGAACTTCTTGTTTGACTGCGGGTTTGAGCCCAGCCATCAATACAACACTTTCAGTTTTCTTCATAAATGTGATATGTAGATGTTGAATAAACACTGCCAATGCACTGTGACTTATAGGCCTGGTTTTAAAGACAGGGTTCAGATTAAGCCAAAATTAGCCCTTAGTTCAATTAGGACATAGCTTTTATAAGCATACCCTAGAAAAAAAACATTACTAGTGTGCATCTTGAGACAAAACAATGGCACCGACATATTTTAAGATATGTTGCTTTAACAGCTCAAACATGCATTTTAGTCTGGGGCTAGCTTAAAGGGATGGTTCACCCAAAAATGAAAATTTGATGTTTATCTGCTTACCAGCCTTGAGTAAATTATGCCAGATGTACAGACCGGAAGTGATCGCACGCTCAAGGCTGTTGGACATAGTGGTGTATTAGAGGTAAAAAAAATTATATAAATACTGTTTGGTTTCTCACACAAACTGATCATTTCGTGTCTTAAGACATCAATGTATCGTCACGAGCTGCAGGGTTTAATATGGATTTGTCTGTGCATGTTTTTTTTACTCTCATAGATTTTGTTACCATTGACATGCATTATACGACTGGCAGACTGCAACGGTTGGAGTTAAAAATCTTCATTTGTGTTCTACTGAAGAAACAACGTCACCTATATCTTGGATCCCTTGGGGTTAAGCAGATAAACATACATTTTTCATTTTTGGGTGAACCATCCCTTTAAGCCCTGTCTGTGAAACCAGGGGGGATTTTTTTTTTTGTGCAAATATTACTTTATGTTTAAACTTCTCTTAAATTAACAAATATAAAATAAAAAGACAAAAAGGTTGTATTGGGTCATATATCATACCATATTAACAGTGTTGGGGAAAGTTACTTTGAAAAGTAATGCATTAATATTGTGTTACTCGCTGAAAAAAAGTAACTATTTGCGTTAGTTACTTGTTACGAAAGTAATGTGCTATGCTACTTTTGCATTACTTTTTCTCATGTGGGCTGGGCTTGCTTGTTTGTTTTTAACAACAATAAAAAAAAATAACATTTTTGGCAAGTGTAAAGGCCTTTCACACCAAAACTGAAATGAATAAGTCTCAGGCTGGAGGGAATGCAAATTCACGCCTGTACACTAGAGGGCGCAGCTCAAACAAATCTTTCAGCTCTGCTGCCATTCTGGATCGCAAAAGAATGCAGGATGCAGGATAAGAAAGTTTGGCCCTGACCCAAATGACACACTTCATATGCACTTACGCAGTGCGTCTCAATCAGCTTCCTAGTTCAGTAGTCAGGGCACTGACCAGGCGGTCAGCCCATTGACGCACGCACGGTCTTCTGGACTTACAATGGCCGCGGTGTGCGCATGTCAACAAGACAGTAGGGTGTCCCATTTGAAATTTGCAAATCGATGCACACTTTTGACTTCTACTTTTGACCTTTCCTACAAATATATACTATTATAACAGATTTTAATGTTGATTTGTTTAATCTCTAAAAGTAGCTACATTCAAAAACAAAACGTGAGGGGAAAAAAAAAAAAACTATGTTAGGGAATGGAAATGACTAATGAGCAAATAAGTGCTCCTCTGCCGCCATCTACTGGTGGTAAATTTGTGTCGTTTTTAATAATAAAAAAATAAATAAAAGTGTTTGTATTTCAGCAAGTGTTAGTTTTCCTACTTCGTGAAACTGTTAGTTTTACAAATTCAGACAATCTTTATAGGAAAAAATATTTTTGGTCATCACAATAAAATTTAAATTGGATAATATTCAGACTTTTGAGCTTTAAGAGCTGTTATTATGTTATACACTCACCTAAAGGATTATTAGGAACACCTGTTCAATTTCTCATTAATACAATTATCTAATCAACCAATCACATGGCAGTTGCTTCAATGCATTTAGGGGTGTGGTCCTGGTCAAGACAATCTCCTGAACTCCAAACTGAATGTCAGAATGGGAAAGAAAGGTGATTTAAGCAATTTTGAGCGTGGCATGGTTGTTGGTGCCAGGCGGGCCGGTCTGAGTATTTCACAATCTGCTCAGTTACTGGGATTTTCACGCACAACCATTTCTAGGGTTTATAAAGAATGGTGTGAAAAGGGAAAAACATCCAGTATGCGGCAGTCCTGTGGGCGAAAATGCCTTGTTGATGCTAGAGGTCAGAGGAGAATGGGCCGACTGATTCAAGCTGATAGAAGAGCAACTTTGACTGAAATAACCACTCGTTATAACCGAGGTATGCAGCAAAGCATTTGTGAAGCCACAACACGCACAACCTTGGGGCGGATGGGCTACAACAGCAGAAGACCCCACCGGGTACCACTCATCTCCACTACAAATAGGAAAAAGAGGCTACAATTTGCACAAGCTCACCAAAATTGGACAGTTGAAGACTGGAAAAATGTTGCCTGGTCTGATGAGTCTCGATTTCTGTTGAGACATTCAGATGGTAGAGTCAGAATTTGGTGTAAACAGAATGAGAACATGGATCCATCATGCCTTGTTACCACTGTGCAGGCTGGTGGAGGTGGTGTAATGGTGTTGGGGATGTTTTCTTGGCACACTTTAGGCCCCTTAGTGCCAATTGGGCATCGTTTAAATGCCATGGCCTACCTGAGCATTGTTTCTGACCATGTCCATCCCTTTATGACCACCATGTACCCATTCTCTGATGGCTACTTCCAGCAGGATAATGCACCATGTCACAAAGCTCGAATCATTTCAAATTGGTTTCTTGAACATGACAATGAGTTCACTGTACTAAAATGGCCCCAACAGTCACCAGATCTCAACCCAATAGAGCATCTTTGGGATGTGGTGGAATGGGAGCTTCGTGCCCTGGATGTGCATCCCACAAATCTCCATCAACTGCAAGATGCTATCCTGCCACGCAGAATTAAGGCAGTTCTGAAGGCGAAAGGGGGTCAAACACAGTATTAGTATGGTGTTCCTAATAATCCTTTAGGTGAGTGTTTACATTATATGTTTTGCCCTCCACAATAAAAACTCTCAGGTTTCAGTAAAAATGTTGAAGTTGAACGAAAGTCTAATGCGTCTGTTACAACAAGAGGGTGTGTAGGGCCTAAATAATGTATAAAAAAGCTGACTTTTTGTTTTGTTTATGTAGGCCTATAGCAAATATATATGTTGGAATTTTAGAAGAAGAAAAAAACGCGGTTAAACATACAAAACCATTATAAATGTCGTTAAGTAGGCTACTTTTGACTCAAAACCTTTTAGCTCTTGTGACAACTTCCCTGTGTGACAACTAGCCCCGGTATATTTCCCCATGTTTGCTGTGTGGGCGGCTCAGCATCGGTCAGACTCAAACTCGATCGCTCTCAGTAAAGTCACATGCTGCTCATGATCAGGTGCGGACGATGCGAACGGTAGTTTTACTCCATGATTTCACCGAAGATAGTCGCGGCACACACCTCCAGCCACCCGTCTGCTTCTGCTGAGTGGATCATCTGTCTGGACAAGAGGTACCATCGTTTACCCGACACAAACTTCATCCTTCTGTCTTCATGTTGTTGTTCTGATCCACCTGCAGCAATCTTTTACACACCAGTGCCTCATGGAAAAGACATTCCAAGCACATTTGATTTGTTAAACCATATTAGAATATAGGCTAAGTTCCATGTCATAAATGTCAAATGCTGTTGTCAGTGTAATTGATGTAGCCTATGCATTCAGACGCATCATTTCATTCTCAGCGCGACTGGTTCTAGATGACAGATGGATTAATTGCCAGCTTCACGTGTTTCGCTGCTTTCGCTGTGAATCCGATAGATGTGAGAATAGTTTGTAAAGGGTTGTTTGTCACCTGGAAGAGGTCACCAGTGCTGCAGTGCTTGTGTTACTGCAGACGCTTTCTGCTGTGAAGGGCTTTAGAAAAAGAGACGAACTTAAAGGAATATTTCACCCTCATGTCATGCATACCCCATGCATGCGTTTCTTCCTTCAGTGGAACACAAAAGAAGAGGTTTAGCTAAATGTCCAGGCTGCTCTTGGTACAGTAAATCATAAAATGAATGTGATTTGATGGCTCAAGACACTTAATGAGGGAAACAACTAAAATAAGCATTGCAAATGACAATCAAATTAAAGATGACAGAAATATACAACTATAGATTTATGTTGCTTGTGTATAATAGAAACCACGTTACATTTATTGCAAATAAATAAATATTGTATATATGCATATAATAAACATAAATCAGAATAAAAATGTTTATTTGCATTTCATGAGGAATTGCTTTGTTAAACACAGTTATTTAAGAAATAAGTTGAAATAAAGCAAACACATTCTGTATGGCATCATAATAACACCATAACTAGGGCTCAGAAAGGACTAAAATTCACAATTAAAGGGATAGTTCACCCAAAAATGAAAATTCTGGCATTATTTTCTCAACTTTTTGTATTTCCAAAACCATATGAATTCTGTTAATCTTCAAATTACAAATAAAGATATTTCTTTAATAATTTTTATTTGTCCATTAAAGGTGCAGTGTGTAGTATTTATGAGGGTCTATTGACAGAAATGCAATATAATATACATGACTATGTTTTCAGTGGCGTATAACGACCTTACATAATGTTTTTATCACCTTAGAATGAGCCATTTCTATCTTACACCGCGGGTCCCCTTACAGTGAAGCCACCATTTTGCACCGACATGTTTCTACAGTAGCCCTAAACGGACAAACTACTCTACAGAGCGCTAGCTACTCTCTGCTGTCTCAGACGACGACATCTTTGTCCTGTATCGGCCACCGTAGCTTCTCTATGTGCTTCGAAAGGGAGGGGTGAGTGGTGGGCGGTTGCAGTTTGCAACCTCACCACTAGATGCCTCTAAAATGTACACAGTGCACTTTTAAAAATGTTCAAGCAACCAATATTTTCAAGCTTCAAAAACTACAAAAACACATTGTAAAAGTAATGCATATGAATCGAGCGGTTTAATCCATGCCCTCTGAAGAGATATGATTGCTTCATATGGTGAACAGATTTAAAATAGGCTTTTCTTCACATATAAACAGTGATATAAACGCACATGCATAGAGCACATCAAATATGGCAAACGGAAGTTCAAACGTGCTTGCTTGATGCAAGATCCAATGAGGATTGAAAGCAAGTTGATAAACTGCTCAATTTATATGGCCATTAAAATGTCTTTTTTCTACTTTTTGATGAATGGAAAATTTGGTTGTGTGAACTCTCAATGGATGGAAAACATTATGTATCTTAAGTTTCTTCTCAAGTATCTTAATTTGTGTTTTTTAGATGAACAGATGTTGCTTTCAGTTAAAAAAGCTCAAACATGCATTTTAGTCTGGGACTAGCTTAAGCCTTGTCTGTGAAACTGGGGGAAAGAGTATCTGATTTTAACAGTACTTTGGTATTTTACTCGTACTGACTGTAGGCTCAAAAATGCACTAGACCTCAAAACCTAAGACACATGCCAGTGAAAAACAAGAAACAGTGGCTTTGTGAGGAGAGCAATCATGTTTATTTTCTAAAATCTAAATAAAACTGAACACTTCAATATTGCATTAAATCAAAGTCAACAGAACAGCCTCTTAAAAGTCTACAAACATTCAAGTCAATAAAGCTCAAGTGTTCAAAAAGGCCAATATCCTTCAAAAAAGGTCTCTTTAATATAACTGATAAATAAAATAATGTTGAGTAAAATGCAATAGTGAAAGCCTGCTTGTGCTGAACGCTGGTTTCAGCCTCATCACCTTCTGCAGTCATGTCCTCATCTCATATATGAAACACCTGCGATTCACAACTACCTGCTAATGCACTCGCGTTCGTTTTAAACAGCTTTGTTGACAAGTTTGGGTGGTTAAGATAAAAACGCATAAGATATACCGTAGTATCTTCAATGACCTGTAGATATTGCTTTTGATGCAGAAATAAACTACTGCAGAAAAAGTTGTTAGATACTCAGTAAAAAGGAAAAGATACTTAAGTACAGTAACTGATTACATGTACTCATACTTTACACACCACTGTTTTAGGGTGAATAATCCCTTTAAGGGGGACATATCATGAAAATCTGACTTTTTCTGTGTTTAAGTGCTATAATCGGGTCCCCGGTGCAGAAAACGTGAAAAAGGGCAACCCAGTAACTTTGTTTTGGTAAGCCTTTCTCTGTAAGCATGTGAAAAAATGAGCTGCTCAGATTTCGCTCCCCTAGTGATGTAGGAAGGGGATTTTATTATCATATGCCCTTTAATCTGCATGTTTCCACCAAGTGGCAACCTCCCCTAGTTTCTGTTGAAGCCAATACGGAAGTGACTTAAACTGCAATTCATCGACTGGCTGCTAGAGACAGGCTCCAAAAGGGAGCAGAATCTCATTGAGCCCCATGTTAAAATGCCCAACTTTACAGCAGAAAAAAAACATGTTTACAGCCTGGTACAAACTGTGGTTTTGGTCTATACAGCTAATTTTGCCCTTCATGACAACTGTGAGGGTGTGAATTTTTTTATAACCCATCCGTTTACATGATATAAAGCCTTAAACTTCTGCATAATTAAGGGCGTGGCCACTTTGAGTGACAGGTGGATTGCCGTTTGTCTGCTGTCTGTTAGTCATCACGTCACCTCAGCTCCACCCACGTCCCACCTCTTTGCCCATTTTCAGCTATCCGGGAGTGACACGCAGTGACACGCTGCCAAGATAGCAACTGCCGACTTTGAGGCTTTTTACAGTCTATGGTTTCCACCCACGCAAGCGACAACGCTGTACCAGTTCTAACACCATGGCAAAAGTAGACTAGAGCAGTTAGTCATAAAATGTCTCATTTATTTAAACATTATAACTGTTCTGTTTTTGGCTGTAATAATAAACTCCCAGCATCTGAACCACTGAGGATGCAGTGGATTCGTTTAATTTGTGAAGTGTGTGCCTAAGAAATGAGCTGAATTTGTATATGTTTGTGTGAATCACTGCACACTGGACTGCTTTGCAAATGAGGGTCAGTAAACGCAGGATTTGCACAAAAGTTGCTTCTCAAAGATGGATCAAATCCAACTCTTCGTGATCCAACTTCATATCCAGAACATGTAAGTACTGCACTTTATAAATCTCCTTTCTGAATGTGCTAATGTGGCTAAAGCTATCATTGTCTCTTAGGCCCTGTTCACTCGAACACAGCTTTTTCTATGCGGTTTGGCTGTTTGTCCACACGCAAATGCAGTATCTGAACTGAACTGCAAACTGCCAGGGTGAACATTTTTAGAAACTCTGGTTTCTAAACTGCAGTGTTGCCGTGTGGACAGCTGCGTCAAGCTGGAACCAGCAATCCACTTTTTTTTTGGCTTCTGATTGGCCAGCATGGCTTTACGGTTAGGGTTATATTGCCACCTGTTGTTTTGGCATGCTCTTGACAGCGCTTCATAGCGTGATTTTTGCGTTTTCATGTGGACACGATTTATTTTTTTTAAACAGAGGAGGAAAAACTCTGTTTAAAAAAATACCCGTGTACGTGTGGACTAGGCCTTACTGTATTCAATTCAGAAGCAGATTTTTATTACTTCTTAAAAATAAAACTGCTGACATAGCTTTGATCTCTGTGAATACAGAGACAATGGTAACTTTAGCCACTGTATAGCATCCTAACCAGCACATTCACAAAGGCGATTTGTGTACATTCACAAAATATAACGTGCTATACTTGCATGTTCTGTGTGAGATTCTCCACACTCCAGTTGTTCTTGTAATTTATCCAAACTAGTGAGCTCTAAAGGCTCCGCCCTATTCTGAAAAGGAGGCGGGGAGCAGCAGCTCATTTGCATTTAAAGAGACACATACGAAAACAGCGTGTTTCTGCTGCCACCCAAATAGGGTCTTTCAAAACATCCTGTAATAAAACATCTGTGGTGTATTTTTTGCTGAAACTTCACAGACATATTCTGTGGAAACCTGAGACTTATATTACACAACTTTTCATTTTCTGTCGGTCTTAGTACACAACGTAACTACAGAAGAGTCAAGTTTTAAATAGGAAAAATATCGAAACACTTTGGTAACTTTTTTGAGCGAGATGCTATCGGTCTAACTGGATTCAATGATATATGCTAAGCTATGCTAAAAGTGCTACCGCCAGACCCGGAGATCAAAAATAGTGGCGTGTTCCTTTTAAAGCACTGTTTATTTAATATGTATTTTTGTTCTGTTGTATTTTTTGTCGGGTTTGTTTGTAATTTAGTTTCTTTGTTCTTATTGCACAGGTGCTGGTCATATAATTAGAATATCATCAAAAAGTTGATTTCACTAATTCCATTCAAAAAGTGAAACTTGTATATTTTATTCATTCACAGACTGATATATTTCAAATGTTTATTTCTTTTAATTTTGATGATTATAACTGACAACCCAAATTCAGTATCTCAGAAAATTAGAATATTACTTAAGACCAATACAAAGAAAGGATTTTTAGAAATCTTGGCCAACTGAAAAGTATGAGCATGAAAAGTATGAGCATGTACAGCACTCAATACTTAGCTGGGGCTCCTTTTGCCTGAATTACTGCAGCAATGCGGCGTGGCATGGAGTCCATCAGTCTGTGGCACTGCTCAGGTGTTATGAGAGCCCAGGTTGCTCTGATAGTGGCCTTCAGCTCTTCTGCATTGTTGGCTCTGGCATATCACATCTTCCTCTTCTCAATATCCCATAGATTTTCTATGGGGTTAAGGTCAGGCGAGTTTGCTGGCCAATTAAGAACAGGGATACCATGGTCCTTAAACCAGGTACTGGTTGCTTTGGCACTGTGTGCAGGTGCCAAGTCCTGTTGGAAAATGAAATCTGCATCTCCATAAAGTTGGTCAGCAGCAGGAAGCATGAAGTGCTCTAAAACTTCCTGGTATACGGCTGCGTTGACCTTGGACCTCAGAAAACACAGTGGACCAACACCAGCAGATGGCATGGCACCCCAAACCATCACTGACTGTGGAAACTTTACATTGGACCTCAAGCAACGTGGATTGTGTGCCTCTCCTCTCTTCCTCCAGACTCTGGGACCCTGATTTACTTTCATCAGAGAACATAACTTTGGAGCACTCAGCAGCAGTCCAGTCCTTTCTGTCTTTAGCCCAGGCGAGACGCTTCTGACGCTGTCTGTTGTTCAAGAGTGGCTTGACTCAAGGACTGCGACAGCTGAAGCCCATGTCTTGCATACGTCTGTGCGTAGTGGTTCTTGAAGCACTGACTCCAGCTGCAGTCCACTCTTTGTGAATCTCCCACACATTTTTGAATGGGTTTTGTTTCACAATCCTCTCCAGGGTGCGGTTATCCCTATTGCTTGTACACTTTTTTTCTACCACATCTTTTCCTTCCCTTCACCTCTCTATTAATGTGCTTGGACACAGAGCTCTGTGAACAACCAGCCTCTTTTGCAATGACCTTTTGTGTCTTGCCCTCCTTGTGCAAGGTGTCAATGGTCGTCTTTTGGACAACTGTCAGGACAGCGGTCTTCCCCATGATTGTGTAGCCTACAGAACTAGACTGAGAGAGCATTTAAAGGCCTTTGCAGGTGTTTTGAGTTCATCAGCTTAGACACCTGGCACCAGGTGTCTTCAATATTCAACCTTTTACAATATTTTAATTTCCTGAGATACTGAATTTGGGATTTATAATTAAGGGTGCTCCGATCAGGATTTTTTTAGCCGATCGTCGATCACAGGAAGCAGTATCTACCGATACGATCACCGATACCAATCTATTTGAAGCCTTCTTTTTATTATGTAGAATTATTTATAGGGAATTTTACAGACATTCATTCAGGGCCTGAATTTTATTTCTGAAAATGGGGGGATCCCCCCCTTAGGTGACTCTTGTCATATAAATGTATATAATTATCTCACCTAAATTTTTGATCATGTAGTGCATTTTTGTTTTTAAAGACAATTTTTCAGGTAGGTCTAACATTAGTATTGAGGTAAGAAATACTAAAGAAATTTAATAAGGAATCAAATGTAAATTAATATTGGTCTTCCCTGAATAAATTAAATTAGATTAATCCTTACACTTAAGGTTGCAAAGGTTAGTCATTCAAGAGCAGTGAGTGTCATTGAGGTTAATCAAACCACACAAGACAAAGAAAACTCAGAGACAGCAGCAGTTTATTCGACTGCTGTCACTTTAAGAGCGAATACACGGATACAGTTACATGCAGTTACACAAATGTTAACGTTCACTTGCGAGTCATGATGGGGGTTACGTGCATACTTGTCAAGACGGTAATTTAGTACATACATTTATGTGTATTTTGACCATTTCAGCGCAATTTGTAATCGCAAGCTTTTTTGTGAGATGGCCTGTGTGTGTGTGTGTGTGTGTGTGTGTGTGCTCACGGTCTCTTGGAGAGCTGAGCGGTTTGAACACTGGCAAGACTTAAAAATAAATGCAAATGATAAACTTTAGTGACGATGCGACACTGCCTCGACTGTGCAAGTGGCAAATCCTGTGTCAACTGTGCAGCTGGATTTTAGTGCAGATGCGCTGATGTAAAGCCTTTTGAGCATTTTGAGAGGGAAAGAGCGAGCGGTGATTCACTCATGCTGTTTGTGAACTTGCGTCTCACAGAAAGTTTTCAAATGACTTCGTAAGTTATTTAATACAGAAATATGAATTGTACCTCACCTCCAACATTATAATGGCATGCTCTCACGGCAGGCACGCGTCTTTATGTGTCGTCAGCATGAGATCGGCCTTTTTAGAGACCGCCGATTAATCATCCCAAAGCGATTATCGGTTGCCGATCAATCGGAGCACCCCTAGTTATGATCATCAAAATGAAAAGAAATGAACATTTGAAATATATCAGTCTGTGTAATGAATGAATATAATATACAAGTTTCACTTTTTGAATGGAATTAGTGAAATAAATCAACTTTTTGATGATATTCTAATTATACGACCAGCACCTGTATTGCTGGCTGTTACTTGTCTTCTGTAACCGTTTTGAGGTCTTTTTACTTACATTATTTAACCTAGTATTACTTTTTTTTATTGATAATTGTGAAACTTCACAGACGTTTAAAATTACTCATATCATGAAATAAGACTTTGATCATATCACCCACCAATAATCGTGATTATGCTTTTTACCATAATTGAGCAGCCCAAGCCACTGGTCTCTGTATGCTTTTCAGCCAGTGAATTCTGTTAAACGTTTCCTTTTGTGTTCCACAGAAGAACCTCAGACAGGTTTGGAATGATACAAGGATAAATGATGACGGAACATTTTTGGGTGAACTTTAAGAATTTTGGATTTGCACTTTTCATTTGTAATAATAGCAGTACTGTGAGTCTATGGACTCTGCCCATGATCGCCTAGAAACAGGGCATCTAGTATATATCCAACATTATAAAGCAGTTAACAAACACTGTAGTCTCGTTATCAAACACGGGGCAGAGATTTGTGTGTAATGTGTTTATGACACACTCTAATGGGCTCTGACCGGCTCTTCCTGCAACGAATGGCTCCATCTTGCTGTAGATCAATATTTACACATCTAAAGCAGATGGACACAGGTCTGTTTAAATTATGCCCGCACTCAACTCCATTCCTGTCTTTATCTCCTTTTACCTGGCTTTGTTTTGATGGTGAGCTAGATGCATAACAGCAACGTCCAGATGTCTTGAGTGGAGCTGTGTCTGATTTTCACTGCAGTGGTTTCCCCTCTGACTCAGACCACATCAGATTGATTGCTTTTTGAATTATATGAACGCCATAAATTTAACTATTGAGGATGAAATTAGTTGAGTGTTTAGTTCTGTACTGTTTCGAAATGCAAATCTTGAAGATTGAGAATAAGGTGGGGAAGTCCATAAATGCCCAAGATTTTAATTAAAACCTGAAGTTAAGAGGTTGTTCAAATCATTAACCCTTTAGTTTGACCAAAAGTACTTGCTACTCAGCTACACTGTTTTAGTAAGTAAGTAAGTACATTTTATTTATATAGCACATTTAAACATAGCAGAACTATCCAAAGTACTGAACAGAGTAAAAAATAAATACATAATAATAATAAAAACAAGAATAAAATAGAAAAGAGACAAAGTGAAACCAGACAGAACAAACAGTAGAACAGAAGTATAATAATATTAAAATGCCAGGGAATATTGATACGTCTTCAATTTTGACTTAAAAGTGGTAATGGAAGGTGCATGGCGGATGTCCAGGGGCAATTGGTTCCATAGACGGGGTGCGGCAACAGAAAAAGCTCTATCTCCCTTAGTTTTTAGACGAGAGCAAGGAATGGATAAAAGAGCCCTGTCTGAAGATCTTAAAAATCTGGACGATGACCGAGGAGTAAGAAGATCTTTAAGATAATGAGGAGCTTTATCATTAAGAATTTTAAAAACAAACAACAAGAGTTTAAACTGAATTCTAAAACGGATCGGGAGCCAATGAAGCGAAGCCAAAATTGGGGTGACATGATATATGTATATAAATATATCTTTTCCCCCCCGGTCAGCAGCCTTGCAGCTGCATTTTGCATCATCTGGAGGCGTGTAAGCGATGACTGAGGAAGACCCAGGTATGAGTTACAGTAGTCTAAACTCTGCAGACCCTGTACAGGGTCCGGATGACATCATCAAGAATATACTTTAAATTTTAAATGTCTGTGGAGGAGCTCTGACCTCATATATGGTACCATTTGAAAGCTTAGACTGTCTGCTTTCTGGAGATAGGCATCAATTTGTTTTACACAAAGTAACTTATTTACACTAAATTACTCTGGGACCATTTCCGCCTGGATTTGGCCTACCCAAATTGAAAAGCGTCCCATACCCACATACAGTCTCTAAATACACAATTTGGGTGTCATTTTACAGGAAACCCTTTGAAGTTTCATAAACCACTGCTAAAAGTGATAAACATGTGTTGTCTGAGCTGTAATAAGACAACATATACTCACCAAAAAAAAAAGAGACGCTTTTAGATTTTTTTGGTTATAAATTCGTTTTTGAAAGTGTATTTCTCAGGCCCTGTGTGCTCTAGCACCGTGCTTGGGTGTTTCCAGCATATGTCAGCAAACACTGGAAAAAATACTTGAATGACACTGGGATATTGCATTTATACCACTGTATATGGGTGTATATTACGTAAAAATGTAATATTCCTCCCTTCAGATCCATTTGAATAAATGGAGGGTTTAGCAGTGGTTTATGTAACTTCAAAGGGTTTCCTTTAAAATGCCAAAATTGTTACCACTGTATGTGGGTATGGGAAGCTTTTCAATTTGGGTAGGCCAAATCCAGGTCGGAAATCCCCCCAAAAATGGCCCCAGAGCATAAGTGGCTAAGCGTGAGGTAATAAAAGCATGAGTAACCTTCTCCAAGTGTTGGAATGACAAAAATGATTTAAAGTGTGAAATTGCAGTATATTCCAGGTTAATAATTGTATTACTTTTATAGTTCACAGTAGACGTCTCTTGTATCTTAACTGCTCTCTCAGAAATTTCTTTTAAAAAACTTAGTTTACAGTGTTGCAAAAAATACACAAAAATGACTGTAAACAAACAACATCATACTGTAGCTCTTCAGCGCATACGGGTGATTCTATAATTGGGTGTCCAAAGTCATTATTTTTTGCTTCTGCTTTTTTCAAATGGTTATATTTTTAATTATTTTAATAATTTGTTACTCGTTGTTGTGGATCACAAAATGTTACAGGCCATAACAATATAATGTTTTCTGTAAAAAGTGTCTTATATAGCTGGAAATCATGATTTCTTGTAGTCTGTATTTTGTCCATCATGTATAATTTTGTAATCAAAATATTTTACTTTTGGTAATATTTAATTTATTTTATTTTAAAAGCCCTAAATAGTTATTTTCCTGTTTCTGCCATATTAAATTGTTTCAAAATAACTTTTATCTTATAAAAATGTGTGTCCATAAATCTTGCGTCCATTCTGTTACCGTACCATACTGTCGATAAGTCGTAAGATACAGGAAATGATGTCACTTCCCCTCACTGATAAGATCTGAAGCACTGAAAGGTGTGTGCGCTCTCTGAGAAAATATTTTAATCTAAAAAGTTCTTACACCAAGAGTTATTTTGTAAAACGTCAAAATTGTTCCCACGATATCAGAAGGAAAACAGAATTCATCACTGATCACACAGAGGATTGTTTAAAAGTCTTTAGTCATGATTTCATTAGTGCCATGTGCTCTTAGCATTTACGATAACAAGTGGAGTTTTTGGCCCCGTTAAACATAAAAAGGGAAGTATTTGGTGTTTGGCAAGCACTGAATTATTAAAATTGAATATGTTTTCAAAAAGATAATGGAAACAATATCCCTCAGTGAACTGTTTTTTTCCTTAACTTTTTGAAATGCCAAATGTATCGCCAATTATAGAATTACTCATGTACAATGAAGGCACCCAGCATGCAATGCAGCATGAATAGATTATTCTGTAGCGTTATTTGATACGTGTCAGCTTAATATGTGCTGCTGAACTTATGCTTAGGTTCACTTTTAGCAGTTTGTGTCGTTGGTTTAGCTACTTTGTAATGCCGGTTTATGTTGTGAGTGTTTTTTTTATTTGTTGAGCGTCACCATTGTTGTGTTTTGTATGTCGTGTATTGATGTCTGTGCATCATTAGGTGAATACAAATTCTTGTATTGCAAGGTGATGTCACATCTTTCAAAGAAGTACCTCCGTATTTGCTTCACTATTGTGAAAGATCCATCTACGAACAGTTATGAATTTAAAATAATTTAAGTTGGGCTAATTTAAAATCAGCCAATTAGCCAATTTATTTCATATTCTTGCTTGTCTAACAAGATCTTTTCTAGATCAGAAATATGGATATGAATATACAAGGTTCAAGATCCCAAGCAAATGAAACGCTAATATTATGGTAACTTCAAAACTATTACAGTGTTAAACAGTTAGATTTCTTACAGTGGCAAGACAACTTTATAATGTGAATTCACAGTAAAAAAAGCAGTAAATTACTGTGATGGTATATAGCATCATTCTGCTGTTGATTCACAATCATTTATAAGAAAATCATTTATTTTACAGTACATTTCTGACTACAGTAATTTATTTGTAAAATAATACTCTTTAATCCTCTAAATTCCTGGCGATTTGTTTTAACAGTGTAAAGTTCTGGGAAGCAGTGTTGGGTGTAATTAATTACTACATCTAATTAATGTAATTTAATTACTTTTCCCTTGAAAAAGTAAAGTAAGGATTACTCTGATTTAATTGCATTAGATATTAGGGGTGTAACGATACTCTTATGTCACGATTCGATACATATCACGATACTGAACTCATGATATGATATTATTGTGATACCCAGACATATGAAGTTTAACAAAATATGCTCTGCTGACTTAAAATGCAAAATCTGGTATTACATTGGGGCATTTTAGACTTATATGCTTGAACTCTGTCACTGACTATATACACTCACCTAAAGGATTATTAGGAACACCTGTTCAATTTCACATTAATGCAATTATCTAATCAACCAATCACATGGCAGTTGCTTCAATGCATTTAGGGGTGTGGTCCTGGTCAAGACAATCTCCTGAACTCCAAACTGAATGTCAGAATGGGAAAGAAAGGTGATTTAAGCAATTTTGAGCGTGGCATGGTTGTTGGTGCCAGGCGGGCCGGTCTGAGTATTTCACAATCTGCTCAGTTACTGGGATTTTCACGCACAACCATTTCTAGGGTTTACAAAGAATGGTGTGAAAAGGGAAAAACATCCAGTATGCGGCAGTCCTGTGGGCGAAAATGCCTTGTTGATGCTAGAGGTCAGAGGAGAATGGGCCGACTGATTCAAGCTGATAGAAGAGCAACTTTGACTGAAATAACCACTCGTTACAACTGAGGTATGCAGCAAAGCATTTGTGAAGCCACAACACGCACAACCTTGAGGCGGATGGGCTACAACAGCAGAAGACCCCACCGGGTATCACTCATCTCCACTACAAATAGGAAAAAGAGGCTACAATTTGCACAAGCTCACCAAAATTGGACAGTTGAAGACTGGAAAAATGTTGCCTGGTCTGATGAGTCTCGATTTCTGTTGAGACATTCAGATGGTAGAGTCAGAATTTGGCGTAAACAGAATGAGAACATGGATCCATCATGCCTTGTTACCACTGTGCAGGCTGGTGGTGGTGGTGTAATGGTGTGGGGGATGTTTTCTTGGCACACTTTAGGCCCCTTAATGCCAATTTGGCATCGTTTAAATGCCACTGCCTACCTGAGCATTGTTTCTGACCATGTCCATCCCTTTATGACCACCATGTACCCATTCTCTGATGGCTACTTCCAGCAGGATAATGCACCATGTCACAAAGCTCGAATCATTTCAAATTGGTTTCTTGAACATGACAATGAGTTCACTGTACTAAAATGGCCCCCACAGTCACCAGATCTCAACCCAATAGAGCATCTTTGGGATGTGGTGCAAGATGCTATCCTATCAATATGGGCCAACATTTCTAAAGAATGCTTTCAGCACCTTGTTGAATCAATGCCACGTAGAATTAAGGCAGTTCTGAAGGCGAAAGGGGGTCAAACACAGTATTAGTATGGTGTTCCCAATAATCCTTTAGGTGAGTGTACATTTAAAATGATGTAAAACACATTATATATATTAGTTTAATGTAGTACTGACACTAGTAAACTTTAATTTTTTTTTACACAGTAAACATTTTCATTTTGGTGAACAATACACAATAGTTGTTGTCACTATCCACGATACATATTGTTGCATTTTTGTATTGCGATATATTGTGAGATGATATATTGTTACACCCCTACTAAATATTGGTAGACTATAGAATTCTATATAAAAAAATAGTGGATTTAACATCCATCGTCTAATGTTAAAATGTATGTTAACAACCTGTCACTAACAACCTGTCCCTCAATGCGGGGAAGACAAAGGAGATTGTGATGGACTTCAGGAGAAACTCTGTTGACCACCCCCCACTGACCATCGACAGCTCGACTGTGAAGAGAGTCAGCAGCACTAAATTCCTGGGGGTGCACATCACAGAGGATCTCACCTGGACCACCAACACCATGTCACTCTCCAAGAAGGCACAACAGCGCCTACACTTTCTCCGCCGGCTGAAAAGAGCAAGTCTCCCTCCGCAGATTCTCACCACTTTCTACAGGGGCACCATTGAGAGTGTGTTGACCAGATCCATCTCTGTCTGGTATGGGAACTGTAGTGCAGCGGACCGCAAGACCCTACAGCAGACAGTGAACACAGTTACAAGGATCATCGGTGCCTCTCTCCCCTCCATCCTGGATATTTTCCTTGCACGATGCTCCAGTAAAGCAAACAGTATCGTGAAGGACCCCACCCACCCCTCCCACAGTCTCTTCCAGCTCCTTCCATCAGGAAGACGGTTCAGGAGCATCAGAGCCCGCTCCGCCAGACTGCTCAACAGCTTTTTCCCCCAGGCTGTGAGAGCCCCTGAACTCAAACATATCATTTATAAATCGTTCATGGAATGTTTTTCTGATACGGTTTAATTGGACGTTCGTCTAACATTTTTTAAATGACACGAGTTTAAGAATGTTTAGAGGACATTCAAATGTGACGTTCCCTCAGTGTGTGCCCAATGGTAAAATGGAATGTTTCCTTCCTTAAGAAACCGGATGTTTTAAAATGTTCAGAGAACGCTCAGAAATAACGTTTTCAAAACATTCTAATCCTTTGGGTTACACACGCTGGTCACATTGACAGTGTTTTTTAGGTTTTGATGTAGAACTGTTTGCATAGTAAATGGATTTTTAGTCCCTGTTAAACACCCTCAGACACACACAGGCACATGCACACATACGTAGCTTATTGTTTGCACAGGTGTGTCAGACCTCTAAGTGGACATGTGCTTTTTAGTAGAAGAAAAACTGACATCTAATTTTAAATTTAGACTATCCTTATATTTCAAATCTTTAGCATTAAATAAAATGTAGTTTCAGCTTCAGTTCATTCAATGACTGTCGACAGTCACTGCTGTTGCGCGCGCACAATGGTGACAGAAAAACAGTGGTAACAAGAGGAGGAAGATGCCCTTTGACGCTGAATGCAGACGTTTATGGTTGCAAGCCATTAAACAATCTGACTGGACTGATAAAACCTGCAACGATTACCCTGCTATTAAAGCATGAATTTGATGTAAACAATAAAGCTACATAATATATGATTTTATATCACAATTCTGAGAAAAAAGGTCAGAATTTTGAGTTTATATATATCACAATTCTGATTTTTCTTCTCAGAATTATGGGATAATTACTTTTATTTATTTGTATTATTTTTTTTTTTCTGTGTATGGAAGCTTCCATAGACTGCTAATATATTGTTGCACTTTTGTTGGTTCAACAGTTTCTATTGTTCAGGTTCTATTGTTGGATAAAAGCGTCTTCTAAATGATTAAATGTAAATGATGCAGAACTGCCACTTTCTGCCACCAGGTTGTCTATAGACATTGTTTTATTGGTGATTTCTAACTGGACTATTACTTCAAGATTCAAGATTCCAGAGTTTTATTTGTCACATACACAGTTATATACAGAATATACAACCGGCAGTGAAATGGAAACAGGTCCGCTCCATGGACAGTGCAAATTCACAGTTAAAAACGCAAGGAGGAAATTATAATAGAAATAGGATAAAAAAGTACTATATATATATATATATATATATATATATATATCTATATCTGTAGAATTATAAATAATCAAGTCAAGTAGAAGAAAAAAATAAGAATAAAGAAGTGGAATAAAATAAATGAGGTAAACTGTGCAGTGAGTAAACTGTAGACTTATAGATATGTGGTTAACAAATGTATAAGAGTATAATGTGCAAACAGGTTTATAACAGGTTGTTACACAGTAACAACGAGAACAGAAAGTGCAGTGAAAATGTCAGTGTGTCAGCCTTAAGTGACTGAGTTCAGGAGTCTGATGGCCTGGGGGAAGAAGCTCCTCCTGAGTCTCTCAGTTTTGGCCATCAGGCTTCGGAAGCGCTTACCAGATGGCAGCAGCGTGAAATGAGGGTTTGCAGGGTGATTAGAGTCCTTGATGATCTTAGTAGCTCTACCTTTGCAGCGTTTGGTGTAGACGTCCTGCAGAGATGGGAGAGCTGACCCTGAGATACGCTCGGATAAGCGCACGACTCTTTGCAGGGCTTTGCAGTCATGACTGGTGCTGTTCCCATACCACGCTGTGATGCACTGAGTTAGTACACTTTCTATCGCTCCTAAATAGAAAGTTTTCAGGATAGCTGGTGAAACCCTGAATTTCCTCAGCTGGCGCAGGTGGTACAGTCTTTGCCTGGCTTTTTTCACCTGTGTCTGAATGTGAGCAGTCCAGGTCAGGTCCTCGGAGATGTTTACACCCAGGTACTTGAAGCTGCTCACTCTCTCTACTGGTGACCCGCTGATCATGAGGGGGGAGTATGTCCGTTGCTGTCACTTCCTGAAGTCCACAATCATTTATTTGGTCTTGCCAACATTCAGAGAGAGACAGCTGTCCTGGCACCATGATGTTAGATGCTCCACCTCGTCCAAGTATGCCGTCTCATTGTTGTTGGAAATGAGGCCCAGGACAACAGTATCATCAGCAAATTTGATGATAGAGGTGGAGCTGTGTGTGGACAAACAGTCATGTGTGTAGAGAGAGTAGAGCAGGGGACTCAGGACACAGCCCTGTGGAGCTCCCACACTCAGGGTGATGGAGGAGGAGGTGGACTGGCCTACTCTCACCACCTGAGGCCTGCCAGTGAGGAAGTCCTCAATCCAGTGGCAGAGAGAAGGATTCAGGCCGAGATCCAGGAGTTTGGAGGTTAGCTTGGTGGGAACTATGGTGTTAAAGGCTGAGCTATAGTCAATAAATAGCAGCCTTACGTAGTTCCCACTTTTGCTGTCGATGTGAGTGAGGGAGGAGTGGAGGACATGAGAGATGGCATCTTCAGTCGATCTATTGGGACGATAGGCAAACTGAAGAGGGTCCAAAGTGTCAGGAATGAAGGCGCAAATTGTGTTTTTAATGAGTCTCTCAAAGACCTTCATGACTATAGATGTGAGAGCCACTGGACGATAGTCATTTAGGCAAGAGGGTTTACTGTTCTTAGGGACAGGGATGATGGTGGATTTTTTGAAGGAGGTGGGGACCACAGATGTAGCAAGGGACTCATTGAAGATAGATGTAAACAACCCCGGCGAGCTGATCAGCACAGGACCGCAGAACACGGCCTGAAATACCATCTGGCCCAGCAGCTTTCCTGACGTCCACACGCTTGAGTGCCCTCCGAACTTCATCCTCAGAGACAGAGAGGGGACACTAGGGGTTGTGGAGACGCAGGCAGTGTCCTATGGACCAAGACATGAGGCGACACCAAGATCAAGGCATAGTCACAGTGACAAGTGGCCAAGGTGGAGCCAGGGTGTTGAAGGACTGAGGCAGAGCTGGTGGGAGTGAGGACTGAGGTGGACCCGTTGGAAGGAGGAACCAGACAAAGCTGAATGGGCAGAGGACCAAGGCACAGCCGAAGGACCAGATGTCCATGGCGGTGACTGACCAAGGTAGAGCCGGAGGGATGAAAGAGACTTGTGGAGCCAGAGGACGACAGTTCCAGGAGGAGCTGAGGGAGCAAGGAACCTAACAGGAACAGCAGAGCCGACACAGAGGAACTGGACTGCTTACTGGGAGGAGGGAGTTGGACACTGGGCGGGACCATCAGCAACGAAGGAGACTTGGAGCTGGACGGAACCAGTGGTGATGAAGAAGACTTGAAGCTGGGAGGATCAAGTGGAAATGAAGAATACTTGGAGCTGATCGGACTTTAGGGCCGGGCGGGACTGGTGAAGACGAAGGAGAAGCCGAAGAACTCTTGGGCCTGGGCAGAACCAACAGAAGAGGAAGGGCTTGGACACAGGAAGTCATCAGGAAATCAATCACTCCAGACTGAGGTAGACTAAACTACAATTCTGGGAGATGGGGGTGACTTCTTCATCCAGCTTCACCAAAACTCCCACTGGGAAGGATGTAGGAACCAGTTCACACACCTGATCAGACTAGGTGACAGGTTTTGTCTCCGGGACAGACGAGGGTGCAGGCTCTGGATTCGTTGCGGGCATAGGCTCTGGCACTGGGTCTGTGGTGGGCTCAGGCTCATTATTCGCGTTTGGTGTGGGCTCTGGATCTGGAATGGAAATGCTGCTGCTGTATCCATTTTATTATCCTTTCTGTGGTCTGGTGTTCTGTAATGTTCAGGCTGAGGAAGAAGACAAGGCAAGCGTATCAGATCTATTGGCAGCAAAAGCTTTATTTACAAAAACAAAAGAGAGTAATCCAAAATGAAGAATCAATAAAACAGTGTACTAAGGCACATTCAACATCAGACAAAGAACAACTAGAACAAAAGGCTGATCATGTTGTCACTTTGATCTGAAACCTAGAGATTCGGTCTACCTCTTAATTTTGCAAGACATGCTATGACTGCAGTGTTTTGCTTGACTTGCTGTGTGTGTGTGTGTGTGTGTGTGTGTGTGTGTGTGTGTGTGTGTGTGTGTGTGTGTGTGTGTGAGGTGTTAATTAGCTGTTACTGTCAATATCTCATTAATCTACGCTGCTTAAACCTTAAGCATTCACATGTGATCAATCTTAGTGCCATTCTGATGACTAACAGTACCTACACTGTATCAGCCATCCTTCGACCTGCTCTGTCAGCACTAGCTTTAGTCATCAAAATCCCATATCTCTCCACCACTAGCTTTGTCACACATACATCATGATTTGTGTGATATTGTGTTTCCTCACTGATTTGTGATGTTTTCCCTCAGTCCATGAATGATGTTCTCTCTGAGCTGGTGCTGAATATTGCTGTATTGCAGCTCTTGAACCGCTTCAGGCGACAGCAGCAGTCAGAGGTCCCTTAAACATTTATAAACCCAGTCTCACATCTTGATAGGTTCATTTAGCTCACTGTATGGACACACATTATTGTATGTGTGCTGGATTTGGTTTATGATCAGAACTTCTAAGATGTTAACAAACAGAGCAGCTCCATATTAGTGTGAAACTCAAAAAGAACATTTTATTTGGCTTTTCATAATGTTTTTGTTTAGACTAGTAGAAAGAAAACATGGCAATTATTTTATTGTACTTTATCTATAAATTTCTGTCTGTATATTTCAATTACATTTCTTTAACCCCTTAACTGTCACCCCCCACCCCCCCACGGTGCAATATGTGGTCTGGCATTGTCATGTTGTCACACCTGCGCTTCTGGATCATGTTTAGATATGGCTTCTTTTTTGACCTATAGAGTTTTAGCCGGCAGCGGCGAATGGCACGGTGGATTGTGTTCACCGACAATGTTTTCTGGAAGTATTCCTGAGCCCATGTTGTGATTTCCATTACAGTAGCATTCCTGTATGTGACGCAGTCCCGTCTAAGGGCCGGAGATCACGGGCATCCAGTATGGTTTTCCGGCCTTGACCCTTACGCACAGAGATTGTTCCAGATTCTCTGAATCTTTGGATGATATTATGCACTGTAGATGATGATAACTTCAAACTCTTTGCAGTTTTTCTCTGAGAAACTCCTTTCTGATATTACTCCAGTATTTTTGGCCGCAGCATTGGGGGGTGGTGATCCTCTGCCCATCTTGACTTCTGAGAGACACTGCCACTCTGAGAGGCTCTTTTTATACCCAATCATGTTGCCAATTGACCTAATAAGTTGCAGATTGGTCCTCCAGCTGTTCCTTATATGTACATTTAACTTTCCCGGCCTCTTATTGCTCCCTGTCCCAACTTTTTTGGAATGTGTAGCTCTCATGAAATCCAAAATGAGCCAATATTCGGCATGACATTTCAAAATGTCTCACTTTCAACATTTGATATGTTATCTATATTCTATTGTGAATAAAATATAAGTTTATGAGATTTGTAAATTATTGCATTCCTATTTTATTCACAATTTGTACAGCGTCCCAACTTTTTTGGAATCGGGTTTGTATGTATATATATATATATATATATATATATATATATATATATATATATTGTTAATATGTATTTAACAAGGGTGTAGCGATATATCGTCTCACAATATATTGCAATACAAAAATGCAACAATATGTATCGGGGATAGTGACAATATTTATTGTGAATAGTGTGGGGAAAAGTTTCATTTTACAGAGTTTTAGTTTCAGTACTACATTATACATATACATCATTATATATAGTTTAATGTATAATAATGCAATGGGGGAATAATGCTCACCCAATGCTCATTGTCCTGTGCGTTGTGTTTCCAGCACCAAGTCAAAGCCTATTCATTTACACCCCCAATGTAATATCAAATTTAACATTTAATCAAAAGTAAAAAATTTTGTTAACCTTTTACAATGTCTTTGAGTATCGGAATAATATCGTATTGTGCATTCAGTATTGTCATGTGTATCGAATCATGAAATTAGGGTATTTTTTACACCCCTAGTATTTAGTTATTTTTCATTGGATTTCATTAGTTTATAGGATGATTGGTTGATTTGCTGATCGTATTGACCATGTCAGGTGCGATTGTTCATCATGTCGATATAAAAGTTGTTGATATTTGTTGTTTTCTTTGCCTGACAAACTGCTTGTGGTTGAAATGTTGCATTTTATTATGATATTCCTTTGGGAGCAGAATTAGCAGTGCCAGTTCTTTTGCATTTTATTCTTTTGTTTTCTTCAGTTTTCTTTTGATCGAGCACCTGCTTAAGTGATGTTTGGAGGTGTACATACCACTTTGAATTTATGTTTTCATTTGCCTATTCAAAGATAACATTTCAGAAAACTTGTCAACTGGGAAAGTGTGGTTATATTAGTTTTGCCATATTCACCTGTGGTGTCTTGCCTCTAAGCTAAAACCACTGTGAATTGTAAAGAGTAGCATGATCATTCTGCTGAAGAAAGTCATACAAGTTTGGAGCAACATGAGGATGAGCAAATGACAGAATTTTCAGTTCAATCATTCTTTATATTAGGTGTCTTTAAATATGATATACTTGCATTAAAAATATTGTTATTTACAATGCACTTCTTGTGTTGATGTATTGTAAAACACTGCTAATGAGGTGATACAGGTAAGGTTAGGGCAGGTTTGGTGGTTTGGGTAGGCTTAAGGGTGGGTTAACAGGTAAGAGAAAGTCAACAGTGTAATTATAGATGTAATTACAGAAATGTGTTATATAATTGTAATTGTATTTGTAATTACATGAAATTGTAATTGTAATTACATGACGTTTTATAATATGTACAGTGTAAAAACATGTATTTGCAAAATAAGTGCATTGTATCAAATTATTAATTTAAATATTAGTACAAAGTAGTTAAAGGCGTATAATATAAAGTGGGACATTTTCATTTTATGTAGAGTATTCGTGTAATTTGATTTGTGTGTGTTGTCAGACCAGAGGAGCGCTCGGGGGAGGATGTGGACATTATCTTGGCCCGTCTGAAAAGCGTGAAGGCCTTTGAGAAGTTCCACCCTGCTCTCCTTCAGCAGATCTGTCTGTGTGGCTACTATGAATGTCTGGAGAAAGGCATCACATGTGAGTTAAACATGCATGCATGGTATAAAATACATTTTTGTTGACAGAATTACTTCGCTTTAACTTTAAAAGTCATATGATGTTGCATTCTGACTGAGATTGGTGCTATAAGAGGATTTCTCAAATATAGCAGTACCTCCTCTCTCTCTCTCTCTCTGTTTGTTTGTGTGTGTGTGTGTCTGTGTGTTAGTATACAGGCAGGGTGACATTGGCACTAACTGGTACACTGTCCTGTCCGGTTCTCTGGATGTCAAAGTCTCAGAAACAGCAAACCATCAGGTACATTATCTCTTCAGTTTTAAACACTAGAGAACAGAGCTCATCCTGTCTCTGAACTGGAAATATTAAAGAAATGAAAATATGAATGAAATTTAACCCTGTCATCTATATGCATCATTTACCTGTGGCAGTGTGACACATCACCCAATAGTAATTAGGCTCGTCACTACATCAAATTGTTATAAGTTGAACAAAACCTCACAGGTTTCAAAATAACCACATAACAAATAATAATTGAATTATACAACTACTATAAGTATATCTAGCCTCACCCGGATACATACAGTACACTCACGTAGAGCGTTATGTACTAAAATCGCTTCATGATTGTTTATATAATAGCAAATTAAACTATATTATCGCACTGTTCTATATAAAGTTGAATATGCTGTATATCAAACTTTACCTGCATACTGTCACAAACGGGTTGCGGTAATTGCACAACGATGGAGAATTCAACAACAAAGTCTTTTAATCACAAGTCTAAACTTGGAAAAGTGCAGGAGAACATAGGAATCATTCTCATAGGAAGCAACCATGTAAAACGCAAACGACAGTCGACACTGAACAAAGAACTGTGAGAAAAGAAGGCTTAAATACACAGGGAGTAATCACCAGAAGAGAGATCCGTGAAACTCGAATCGGAGATTAACTATGAAAGGGAACAAAGGCAAACGGGAATAGAACAAAAACAAACTATGTGTGTAACGATGTTCTAAAAAACATTTCCTTAGCGTTTTCTTCAATTTTTCAAAAGTTTGTGTTTTCAGGCCCCTAAAACAGAATTGATGTATAAATGAATGGCATTAAAAAGTTTTTCCGTTTTTAGTTGAAAATTATGTTGATAACATAGTAACACAGTTTGTAAAATAAGGAGGAAGGAGGCGGGAACCGGCAAACATTTAAAATATTTTAATAAATAAACTAAATGAAAGTAAAGGCGGCAGCCCCTCACGGACGAGCGAGTCCCGCGCTCCCTGCTCCTCCCCATCATGGCGGACGGCAGCAGGCTCCGACCCACAGCGAACGCCGGCAACTCCTCCACTCCCTCTCGGATGGCAGCCACCCCACCTCGACCCAGAGGCACGGCAGCGAGCTCTCTGTCCCACCGGTCTTCGCTCGCTCCAGCACCACCGCCTCTCAGCACCGCAATCCCCCTCAGCAGGGCTCTTTGACAGCATGTCCCTCCTTCTTCCTGGGTTTCAGCACCAATGTAACACTGTTCTTTGATATGGGAAGAAGGAGGTGGGAACCGGCGAACGTTTAACAAACTTTAATAAATAAATAAACAAACTAAAAGTAAAAATGGCAGCCTCCTCGCAGACACACTCATAATAAAATGTAAATAAAACACAACGTAAACTCCAGGCCTGGTCCTCTCGCCTCCTTCACTGTCATCGCTCCTCCTTTTATGCTCCGTCACTCCTCTGTGACAGAGCCGAGACCAGTGTGACTCGCAGCTGGCGCTCATCATCAAATCACTCACCGGCCTCGCGTCATTCTCTCACGGCTCTCGCTCGCCCTGCTCCTCACAACCCCCTAAATCAAATTAACTAACAGAACTAAACATAACCCTGACACATATGTACAATCTACTCAAAGCAATACTGTATATACACTATATTGCCAAAAGTTTTGGGACGTATGCCTTTACATGCACATTCATTTAAATGACATCCCATTCTTAACTCTAGAGTCCAGTGGCGGCGTGCTTTACACCACTGCATCCCACGCTTTGCATTGCACTTGGTGATGTAAGGCTTGGATGAGCTGCTTAGCCATGGAAACCCATTCCATGAAGCTCTCTACGCACTGTTCTTGAGCTAATCTGAAGGCCACACGAAGTTTGGAGGTCTGTAGCTATTGACTCTGCAGAAAGTTGGCGACTTCTGCGCACTGTGACTCTCAGCATGCGCTGACCCCGCTCTGTGATTTTACGTGGCCTACCACTTCGTGGCTGAGTTGCTGTTGTTCCCAATTGCTTCCACTTTGTTATAATACCACTAGCAGTTGACCGTGTATGTCCCAAAAAAATCCTTGTATTACGTAATCACGTTGGAAAGGTCACACGTGATGTAGGAGAATGTACCGATCAAGTGTTTACAAAGAAAAATCCTGGAATATTTTCCTCAAAATATAATATTCTCAAAAATATTTTCATGACGTGGGGGTGAGTAAATTATCAGGAAATTTTAATTCTGAAGTGAACTAATTCTTTAATTGTGCCTGATATGAAGACCTGACTGGTCGAAACGTTGTGCTGTTTGTAAGTACATTTGTGGAGCTACAGTATCAGTGTGTAGGATCTGATTGCGAATCAGACCAAAATAACTCCTTCAAAACTGTGAAAGGGGCGCCATCCAGTTTGAGCTAACTAACGGACTCCACAGCTTTAAAACAACAAACGCTTGTAAGTTATGGTCCCAACTAGAGAACGAAGTTTAACAAAGACATATTGTTTTGGAGATCTGGACTCCAAAAATCTTTGGACTTTGGAAATCATGAGTGACAACAAGGTTGGTTTGATCCCCAAGACAGAGACTTAAAACAGACCTTCTTCCTTTTAAGCGACGTCTGAGTGACCTCTTAAACACAGGATTGAACTCTCTTAAAAATCCACAGAGAATGCATCAGATCATTCCAAAACAATGCTAGACAAGAATTATAATCAAACATCGTTCAACTGCATAATTCTGTATCATATCTACAACCAATGTGTGTGACCATTATCACACATAATTAATGTAATTATTATAACTATTGAATGGTTGATTAGAAGTGTGTCTTGTTTTACTATGTGCGTGAATGATTTCTAATTACTCAAATGGTGGCATGAATTAAATCTGTGTAAAATATATCCTATTCTTATTATAGAAATCATGTCTAAGTTGTACTCTGCTAAGAGCAGGAAAGTTAAAGGGATAGTTCACCAAAAAATTTAAGTTATCCCATGATTTACTCACCCTCAAGTCATCCTAGGCGTATACGACATTCTTCTTTCAGATGAACACAATCAGAGTTATATTAATAAATGTCCTGATTCTTCCAAGCTTTATAATGGCAGTGACTGTTGGGTCATTTTTGAAGTCCATAAAAGTGAATCTATCCATTATAAAAGTGTTCCACGCGGCTCCTTTTTAATAAAGGCCTTCTGAAGCGAAGCGATGCATTTGTGTGAGAAAAACCCATTATATGCATGTTCACAAGAGACTGGTGTTCCAGCGTATGACATAGGATACACTGGAACGCCAGTCTCGCGTGGACGCGTGTACAACAGTCAGCGGAAGTTAGAGATTACAGTTTGTAAAGTTTTATATGGATTTAACTCATTGCATTTGCATACATGCATTTATGAACTTCAAAACAGAAACAGCCATTCACTGCCATTATAAAGCTTGGAAGAGCCAGGCCATTTTTTAATATAACTCCGATTGTATTCATCTGAGAAAACAAAGTCATATACACCTAGGCTAATTTTCATTTTTGGGTGAACTATCCCTTTAAGAACCCATGTGACAAGTCAGATAAAACGTAAATTATGTGAGAGGAATAGAAATAATCACATTCCGAGCTAAAGACATGGTCTAATTGGTCATAACTCTTGTTACCCTGCTAATAAATACTGTTTGCACTATAGTTAGGATATTTATATGTTTGGCCATAAAATAAAGGATTCTTTTAAAATTCCTATAAATTAATTAATAATTCCTTTGAGCTAAACTGACCGGTTTCCCTTACAGATGTGTGGACCATACATTTCTTTGTTCAAAAGCAAAAAGTACCAAGATAAGAATGAATTCACAGAGGTATTCAGTTGTTAAGTAGAATCCAGAATCGTTAAACTCCTTACGATTCCCACACCAGTGAAACTATTATGATCGTACATTCAGCCGCTCACCGTGGAAGATCTCTATTGAGTGCAGCTGCTTATTATAGACTGCAGCAGAAAACTAGAGCAACTCCTAACAGAGCGGCGTCTTACATTACAAACCTTAGGGACAAATGAGCTGACTTTCTCTGTGTGTGATGAGTGACACTGCTTCTGTCCTTGAGAAAGGCCTGAATCTAAGTGGAAGTACAACAGTCTCTCAATCAGGAACCTCTCAGATGGTTATATGATTTCTCTACTCTTATCTCTTCGTCTTTGAAAGAGTTTTGTGTTCTTCCTCATGTTAAGGATGCTGTCACCATCTGTACATTGGGCATCAGCACAGCTTTCGGGGAGTCCATTCTGGACAACACGCCACGGCACGCCACCATTGTCACCCGAGAGTTCAGTGAACTACTGCGAATTGAGCAGAGGGAGTTTAGGACCCTGTGGGAGGTACGCCAGACTACTGACAATACACCAATGACATAATCATATTAGAAAGTTTGATGTATCTGCTTTGTATTCACATATTCCATGGTATAGATTGAGAAGGAATACCTTTAGAAGAGTTATTTTGTGTTTGTCTCTATAATTAAACTGTGGCAAAAAGTTTATTTACACCACCAGATTACCTACATTTTTAGCATAGTTTTAAAAAGAGTACTTGTTATGGAAATAATATACTTTTTCATAATTCTATTGTCTATTTGTAATTACATATTTGTAATGAAGTTGCAATACAATAGTGCATTTCAAAATAAGTGTACTTTAAAGCATGACTGAAGATTAAAAATACTGATTTAAAATTACTTTAAAGTAAAACATTTAATTTGACATTGTTACAAAGGGTGCTTTTTAAAAATGTTTTGTATTTTAGTATGAATATGTTAGTGTTACTGTTATCTATAAGCTAGTGTGCTCCAAAGCAATGACAAAATTCACATTTAGAAGATATAACTGCTACAACCTTCAGTCTCTCACTTCTGCCAATATGGATCAATGATTTTGATGACATCACTCTGCATTCTGCATTAGGTTTTCTGTCCAATCAAAGGCTCTGTAGAATCTGAAGCCCCGCCCCTATATTATAAACAGATGCTGAACCTGCGGCTGAAATCGGTCACTTGTTCACACATTTACTGTTTTCTACATGGTGAATGGCACATAGTGCATATAGGGGATGGGGAACGATTCAGATTTTCATTGGGGCAAATGAAGTCTGGTTTGACGTTCTTGTCACATGAACCACTGCGGCTCTGGTCCAGAGACACGACAGCACAGAGCGGATCATGTGATCGAGTCGGTCCAGAGACACGACAGCTCAGAGCGGATCATGTGACAGGTCAGAGCGGATCAGAGCGGATCATGCGATCGAGTCGGTCCAGAGACACGACAGCACAGAGCGGATCATGTGATCGAGTCGGTCTAGAGATATGACAGCACAGAACGGATCATGTGATCGAGCCGGTCCAGTGACACGACAGCACAGAGCGGATCATGTGATCGAGTCGGTCTAGAGATATGACAGCACAGAACGGATCATGTGATCGAGCGGTCCAGAACCGCGACAGCACAGAGCGGATCATGTGATCGAGCCGGTCCAGAGACACGCGACAGCACAGCGGATCATGTGATCGAGCCGGTCAGTGACCACGACAGAGAGCGGATCATGTGTCCAGAGACACACGACAGCACAGAGCGGATCATGTGATCGAGTCGGTCCAGAGACACGACAGCACAGAGCGGATCATGTGGTCGAGTCGGTCCAGAGACACGACAGCACAGAGCGGATCATGTGATCGAGCGGTCCAGAGACACGACAGCAGCACAGAGCGGATCATGTGATCGAAGTCAGGTCCAGCGGACACGACGAGTCGGCCAGAGCACAGAGCGGATCATGTGATCGAGTCGGTCAGAGACATGACAGCACAGAGCGGATCATGTGATCGAGTCGGTCTAGAACACGACAGCACAGAAGCGGATCATGTGATCGAGTCAGTCCAGAGACATGACAGCACAGAGCGGATCATGTGATCGAGTCGGCACAGAGACACGACAGCACAGAGCGGATCATGTGATCGAGTCGGTCCAGAGACACGACAGCACAGAGCTGCATGGATCAGTCTGTGATCGAATCATGTGATCGAGTCAGTCCAGAGACATGACAGCACAGAGCGGATCATGTGATCGAGTCGGTCCAGAGAACACGACAGCACAGAGCGGATCATGTGATCGAGTCGGTCAGAGACATGACAGCACAGAGCGGATCATGTGATCGAGTCAGTCCAGAACACGACAGCACAGAGGATCATGTGATCGAGTCAGTCGGATCATGTGATCGAGTCAGTCCAGACACGACAGCACAGAGCGGATCATGCGTGTGATCGAGTCGGTCCAGAGACACGACAGCACAGAGCGGATCATGTGATCGAGTCAGTCCAGAGACATGACAGCACAGAGCGGATCATGTGATCGAGTCGGTCTAGAGACACGACAGCACAGAGATCACGTGATCGAAGTCGGTCCACAGCACAGAGCGGATCATGTGATCGAGTCTGTCCAGACACGACAGCACAGAGCGATCAGTCGGTCGAGACAGCACAGAGCGGATCATGTGATCGAGTCGGTCCAGAACACGACAGTCCAGAGACACGACAGCACAGAGCGGATCATGTGATCGAGTCTGTCCAGAGACACGACAGCACAGAGCGGATCATGTGATCGAGTCGGTCCAGAGACACGACAGCACAGAGCGGATCATGTGATCGAGTCGGTCAGAACAGAGCACGGATCGACAGCGACAGCACAGAGCGGATCATGTGATCGAGTCTGTCCAGAGACACGACAGCACAGAGCGGATCATGTGATCGAGTCTGTCCAGAGACACGACAGCACAGAGCGGATCATGTGATCGAGTCTGTCACACGACAGACAGCGGATCAGCACACGAGCGGAGTGGATCATGTGATCGAGTCGGTCCAGAGACACGACAGCACAGAGCGGATCATGTGATCGAGTCGACACAGAGACACGACAGCACAGAGCGGATCATGTGATCGAGTCGGTCCAGAGACACGACAGCACAGAGCGGATCATGTGATCGAGTCGACACAGAGACACGACAGCACAGAGCGGATCATGTGATCGAGTCGACACAGAGACACGACAGCACAGATCTTTTCAATATCTTTGACTGCCGGAAGCTAGTTATTTTAGTCAATAAAGTTTTAAATATGAATATTTTTCTTACACAAATGCATCCCTTCACTTCAGAAGGCCTTTATTAACCCCCCGGAGCCGTGTGGAGCAGTTATATGATGGATAGATGCACTTTTATGGACTTCAAAACGACACAACCATTCACTGCCATTATAAAGCTTGGAAAAGCCAGTACATTTTTAATATAACTCTGATTGTGTTCGTCTGAAAGAAGAATGTCATATACACCTAGGATGGTTTGAGGGTGAGTAAATCATGGGATCATTTTCATTTTTGGGTGAACTATCCCTTTAACCACGCTTTTCAGGGCGTGGCTCTATCTATATTCGCTAAACAAAATGACGGCACGAGTCGGCTCACCCGACCTGATGATTATGGAAAAAATGTATTCAAATGTAGTTTATCTTCATGTAAAAATCAAAAAGCACAAGCCTTTGTATCAGATTGCTGAAACTTTAAATATAACGGTAGAAGAAAAAAAAAAAAAAAATGTACTCGACTGTCAGACGTCATAAACATTAATTAACGCACAGGAATAAATGTTCACTTTGCAGATGCAAACGGGTGTTTTGGTGTTTTTCTTCTAATGAAAGTTAACTTTAGCAGCATGTCACATTTATGACTTAGAGCTTTTGAAAATGGATTTAACATGCTTCTGTTTTTCAAATAAAACCAAATAATCCACAAATAAGATGAAATCAACAGATGCACAAGTATCTTGGACGAAGCCCATGTGCATTTAATATTCAGCTGTTTACTCCAACAATTGGCAGAAATTCACAGGAGGAAATCCTGCTAAATCTGAAGCACACTGTCATATGCACGCATATGTCTGAATCTTTCCCTATCCCCTATATAGACTCTTAAAGTTCATCTAGTGCTAATGAAGACCGTCCATACAGACAAGCTTTATACGTTCAGTGTTTTTATTTAATAGAGAAAACATCACAGAATCACACTTCTCATTGCAGTGATTTGATTGGCTATTTGGGCTGTCACTCATTTATCTGTCCTAAAGTCAATTGCCATCCTAGTGAAAAAAACTACAAAAAAAAACCTATGCCAAAATGCATTTAAAATACACTTTTTTCATACTAACAATACTACTAATCCATTAACATATTTACTGACATATCGCTTGAGACTTACTGATATAAAAATTATAATTAAACTTTATTTAGAGTATGTCTTTATTGCACAATGCACATTCCTTAATATTAAGCCTAAAATGTGTTTTAATATCAATATTATTAAGGATAGCATGATCACTGTATAATATCAGTGTTTAAATGCAAGATATTTAAAGTGTACGTAAGGTATATTAACAATAGTCGCACACTTTAGCACAATCAAATATAATTAAGTATGTCTTTAGTTGGACCTCAGCACTATTTCTGGATAACTAAAGTACATTAAGTATAAAATGAGTTGTTCCAATTTAGCAGACTTTAAGTTTATCAATTTAGTATACCAACAGTACAATTGCAGGGTATTTATATTAAGTATATAAATATGTAAATGTATTTGCAGTATACTTAGAATAAAATAAATGTATTTCAAATACATTTTGGTATATTTATTGTTCACTAGGGCAGATTGGGACAATTGCAAAAAAAAAAAAAAAAAAAAAAAAATATATATATATATATTTTAGCTTTATCGTCGTTAGCCAGCAGGGGGCAGCGGAGGTATAAGAAATAATTTTTCTCTTATCTTAATATTTTGAACTCATCCTTTAGCACAGTGCTTCTCAACCAGGGGGTCCACGATTCCAACCTACTAGCAGGCCACAGCACACTTTTAAGGGGCCACAAGATGGTTTAAAACAAGCTTTAAAGTAAGATAAAACAGCTAAAAATCAAGATGTAATCTAAAAAAAAATCCAGTCATAGTCCGTACTCAATCACAGAACACTAGAAAAGTGTAAATTCATTGCTCATAATGAGGTCTGAAAACATTTTGTTCTTGAAACTTCTGGAATTGCAGAACATAAATATTTTAATTGTACTTAGTAGCTTTGTCATTACAGCAGAAGTACCAGAAATATCTAAGTATATGGCTTTGAACGGTGTCATGGATAATGGAGGCCTTGGAGTCAAAAAAGTTGAGAACATCTACTCTAGTGTGACACTAGAAATACATAATTTCTGTAGCTTTTATGTACAGAGTTGTGCAGAGCCTTTGGCAGAAAAGACAGCAGTGCTTCTGCTCTTTAGGGCCGTGCGTTTATTTCTGTCGTAGTCTTTCATTCTCTCATTTCGTTCTCTCTGGCCCGTGGGCAATCAGAAATTCTGGGCCTGATGGGAAGCTTTTACTGGAGCAGGTCAGAGAAGGACAAAGCAGCCCGGAGCTTCACCAGAAAGAGAGGAAGACAGGAGGAAAACAGGAGAAGGAAACACAAATAGAGGAAAGGAAGGAGAGGGCTGGGGAAAGATGTCAAGAGACGGACACACAGAGTTTCCCCTGAGAGGGACTGTCCCTCTGCAGATTGTGAGCGTGTGTGTGTGTGTCAGAGAGAGAGAAGCACACTTGGGAACTGAGAGGACCAGTAGAAGTTCTCTGCTCTATCTGATAACTGCAGGTGATGTCTTTTCTCATCATTTTTGTGTCTGGCTGACTGCATTTATAGTCAGATTTATTTGTATAGCACTTTTCACTGTATGCATTGTGTCAAAGCAGCTTTCAGAAAGTTGTACTGTTATGTCTAGAATGCCTTAGAGCTTTACCATAGAGCAAGTTTTAGGGCTGGGTGATATGATGATATAAAACAATGATCCGAGTTATTCTGTCATTATTGTATTTATAGTGTTGTCTAGCGCATAGTGCCACAGTGACTGTGGCTTTTAATTAAGATATTTAAATATTGGTTTGAATTGTTCTATTAAGATTTAAATGTTGGTCAGTTTTGTTCTAAGCAATAGTAAGTGTTTCTCAAAAAGTAATAAATGAAAATAGGATACAAAGTTCGAAAAGTCTGATGCTCGGGCAAGAGAACTAAATAAGAGGTTTAGATTTTAGGTTTTGTTGTAAGCAAAAGTCAATTTGTCATAAAGCATCAGGGAAGATACGACTGGAAATTAAAACATTTTCCAAATTTAATTTGTAGTCATTTAAACAAGAAATTTGGCTTTGATTTTAATTAGTAGCATCTCTGATTTCAGGCAGAATTACTGTAACGCAATGGTGTTCCTTACTGTGGTTGAAAATGTTTGGTTAAAAATGACTTGCATTGTGGTAAAGATTCTGGTCTACACCAACCTATAATTAACTTAAAAAGGAGCTGCTAGAAAATCAAAAGGCATATTGGTTTAATCATTATGTCAACAGTGGCATGGAACAAAAACTTTGCTAATAAGAGTAGATATAATATACTTATTTTAAAGAAGTACACTTATTTGATGTGTCGACTAACATACTAAAGCATATGTAAAGCACTTGTTTATAACTTTATATGTAGTGTGCTATCGATATTACATTTAAAGTTCAGATATTTTAAATGTACTAAATTGCAGCTTCATCATTAGAAATATATAATTTCTAATATATTTAAATACATGATAGATATTTTAGTTTACCATAAATTAGTGTTGTCAAATGGATTAATTGCAATTAATCACAACATAAAAGTTTGTGATTATATAATGTGTATACACTATATTGCCAAAAGTTGGGACACCCCTCCAAATCACTGAACTCAGGTATTCAATCACTTCAAGGCCACAGGTGTATAAATCAAGCACTAGGCATGCAGACGCTTCTACAAACATTTGTGAAAGAATGGGTCGCTCTCAGGAGCTCAGTGAACTCAAGCGTGGTACCGTGATAGGTTGACAATAAGTTGCAATAAGTCCATTCATGAAATTTCCAACAGAAGAACAACAGAAAACTCAGCCACAAAGTGGTAAAATCACAGAGCGGGGTCAGCGCATGCTGAGGGTCACAGTGCGCAGAAGTCACCAACTTTCAGAGTCAATAGCTACAGACCTCCAAACTTTGTGTGGCCTTCAGATTAACTCAAGAACAGTGTGTAGAGAGCTTCATGGAATGGGTTCCCATGGCCGAGCAGCTCATCCAAGCCTTACATCACCAAGTGCAATGCAAAGCGTGGGATGCAGTGGTGTAAAGCACGCCGCCACTGGACTCTAGAGCAGTGGAGACGTGTTCTCTGGAGTGACCAATCACACTTCTCTGTCTGGCGATCCGATGGATGAGTCTGGGTTTGGCAGTTGCCAGGAGAACGGTACTTGCCTGACTGCATTGTGCCAAGTGTAAAGTTTGGTGGAGGGGGTATTATGGTGTGGGGTTGTTTTTCAGGGGTTAGGCTTGACCCCTTAGTTCCAGTGAAAGGAACTCTTAATATTTCAGTATACCAAGACATTTTGGACAATTTCATGTTCCCAACTTTGTGGGAACAGTTTGGGGACGGCCCCTTCCTGTTCCAACATGACTGCGCACCAGTGCACAAAGCGTTGGTCCATAAAGACATGAATGAGCGAGTTTGGTGTGGAGGAACTTGACTGGCCTGCACAGAGTCCTGACCTCAACCCGATAGAACACCTTTGGGATGAATTAGAGCGGAGACTGCGAGCCAGGCCTTCTCGTCCAATATCAGTGCCTGACCTCACAACTGCGCTTCTAGAAGAATGGTCAAAAATTCCCATAAACACACTCCTAACCCTTGTGGAAAGCCTTCCCAGAAGAGTTGAAGCTGTTATAGCTTCAAAGGGTGGACCAACTCCATATTAAACCCTACGGATTAAGAATGGGATGTCATTAAAGTTCATGGGCATGTAAAGGCAGACGTCCCAAAACTTTTGGCAGTATAGTGTATATACATACATATATACATATACATATTATATAAACACAAACTTTTATGTTAGAAGTGATTAATAGATTTGACAGCACTACCATAAATGCTTGTCATTTTCATTTAATTGTATTTAACATGTAATTAAGTGTGCAAAAGCATTACATTCAGTTTGCATTTATTCTTTTAAAATATATTCTTTAATAAGTGCTCTTTTTTTAAAGAATGTTTAAGTGCACTTCTTTTTCACAATTGTAACGTGCTTACCAGCATATACTGTTGTTCATCATCAGGCTGCTGAATACTGAATAGGTGTTCTGTAAATGTGGGTGGTCATATGTTAATGAGCTCATGGTTGTGCTCTTGTGCGTTGTTATTGCAGTTTGGTTTCACTAAATGTTCTGAGTGGACTTGGAGGGTGTTTTTATTGTGAATGATAGAATATGTATAGATTACACACCAAACTCTTTTATTACAAAACAGCAAGAAAAAATACTTTTGTCCACGATTTTATCACTTTAAGAATCAGTTTAAGTTTTATGTAGTTGCATAGAGTCAAAACAAAATAGTGAATGACTGCTTAAATGATTTGTCTCCTTTCCTTTGTACAATTATAGATTTTAATCTCATGTCTGCTGGGAAAGAGAGGTGTGTTTGTGTATGGGTTTGTGTGTGTGTGTGTGTGTGTGTGTGTGTGTGTAGTGTAATGCTGGGTCACTGGGTGGGATGCAGAGAAAGCTGACTAACAGGAAATCAGAGAGACAGTGTGTGTGTGTGTGTGTGTGTGTGTGTGTGTGTGTGTGTGTGTGTGTGTGTGTGTGTGTGTGTGTGTGTGTGTGTGTGTGTGTGTGTGTTTGTGGAGATTTTGGGATGGGCAGGATGGCCATGTTCCCATCCCACCCACACCAGGTTACACACAAACACATATAAACACACAGGAGATGTAAAACAAAAGTTTCTAGAATGCTTTTGAATTTATATCGTCAGCTGCACATGCCACCAGCATGTAACATTATCAATACATCATTATTAAACTTTATTTGATTGTGAAATAGATAATAAACATATAAATAGATAATCATTTCAGTTGTGACACTCAGTTCACTTAACAGGGTTAGAGGAGCAATATGCAATATTGTACTGTCCAAAAGCATAAAATCGCCATAATATTCAGAGATTTAGGAAATTTGCTATGTACTGGGTTCCCCAAACAATACTACAGGCATATTTTACTTTGAAAGTATGTTCAGTAATCAGTAATAATGGGCCCTATTTTAACGGTCTGAAACACATGGCGCAGGTGCACTTAGGGCGTGTCCGAATCCACTTTTGCTAGTTTAAAAAATGGTCGGCGCACCAGGCGCATGGTCTAAAAGGGTTGTACCTAGTCTCTTAATGAGTCATGGTTGTGTTTTGGACATAACGTGCAATAAACCATTCGTCTCCCATTCCCTTTAAAAGCCAGTTGCACTTGCACCATGGCGGATTCGCTATTTACATTTGTGAGCGGAAAGTAACGCTTCTCCATAAAGGAATCCTTTTATTTTTTATATTTAAGAATGTGTGTGTGCTGCTGCACGTCCCTGTGTGTGTAATAAGCGGAGTGTATGAGCAGTGTGCACCCGCCTATAGGCGCATATTACTAACGCAGTCGTTTTCAGTTCCTCAAAATAGCAACATGCCAACAATGCACCTGAACACATCTGGTTTTCATAGGTGAACAGATGGGCACAAGTGCATTTGCTATTTAAACGACGTGGGGCTGGACGTGAAAATGAAAACTGCGTCGGCCTGGAACTAGCAAAAAAACACTTGCGGCGTCGCAATGCACCGGGTGTATGATAGGGCCCAATATATATGTATTGCAGTTATTCTTTTACTTGTTTATTACATATACAGTAAAAAAATAAATAAAAGAAATCATAGTTTTAATGGTAAAAGACAAATTAATTAGTTAGTTCCCTTACTCTGTAAATAGATCTAGTGAGGCATTTCATGTCATTTTACTGTAAAACTGTAAAAAATAAATATTTGGAACTGAAAAAGATTCATTTTAGAAGATCAAAGATTCATAATTCATCTTATAATTTACAGTGAAAAAAATGTAATATGACATTTCCAGAATTCTCTGAGTGACATTTGGTGGTTTTTCATTGAGATAACGGTTTCGTCTTAGTTTTTACATATCAGTTATGTTAAGCCTTGTAGCTTTTTTTACGTTTTATGCTGTTAAATGAATGTTTATTGCATTATTTTAGTGTTGTGTGTTACCATGGTGCTGTTTTTGTATTTGTGTTCACCTTCTATATATAAGTATTTATTTCAGCTTGTAGAAAAGCTACTTGTGATGAACTTTGATTCATCATGTGAAGGTGGTTACATTTTATATTATAGTATATTATAAAGGTAATAAACTAAGTTTTTAGCAATTTGGTATTAAAATTATTTCATTTAATGAAATATACTGTCATTTGTAATGATATTTTGGCTGATGCTAATTATATAATTAATTATATAAATAATTCATTTTGATAACCAATATGATGGCTGATATAACATAATCTGGGTCAATACCAAATGCATCCCTAATTTGTATTTATTTCTCTATATAATTATTATGTAATGCTGTTATAAATAGTACCTGACAGCTTTTTGGCAGCTCATTGGCATTTAGAGGAAACCATATTCATAGATAAAAGAACGCTTTGGCAGAAACCAGCAGCACCTGTAAGTAACTCATTTCTATTTCAAAGCCTGAAGCTCTGCGCTGGGTAATTGTAATGTTTGCTTGAATGACAGTTGTCTCTTTTGAAGCAGCATGTCTCTGTGTCTTTATAGAGGGACAGCTGGCCTTTAATCTGAGACAAACACAGATCCTATCACAGCACAGACTCTGCCTGTCTGAATTAAACCCGACTGCAGACACAGCGTGTCCGTAGGAACCGCACAAATTGAATGCAGCTTTGCTGCTCCAATATTTCTATCCAAGGTTTGAGATTGGCTATTTCAACCCAGAATATTCCCCCCAAAACATGTATGATCAAGCAGGTTGTGTGTCAGCATTTTGTTGTCAGTTGATATCGTTGAAATTGGCTGTTCATTTGACCCTTGATTAATGAAGACCAGCATATGCATTTAATTTTGATGGCCCACTTTAGACAATTTACTAAATATAAGCAACTTTGCAACTACATGTCAGTTAACTCTCATTAGAGTATTATTAGATTTATTCGATTAGATTAGATGTTTTATATTAGTGTTTTAGATTAGGGTTCAGGGTTAGTAGAATAAAGGGTTAGGTTAGTAGTTGACATGTAGTTGAAGAGTTACTTATAGTCAGTAGAATGTCTGTTGAGGAGCATGAAAATAAAATGTTAGCAGATATTAATCAGACAGTCTAATATTCTACTATAGAGTTATTTGACATGTAGTAGCAAAGTTACTTATAGTTAGAAACATGTGGACCATTGAAATAAAGTGTTACCCAAGCATTTTACAGCAAATGGTTGTATATTTAGACTAACAGAAACATGCTTTCTGTCAATGGATCTCATCTGATTCTGCTTCAAGTGGTTTTACATAAAGTGGTGACCCAACACAGCACCATCATTGTTTATTGTACAATAGTAAACAAAGTACCATAAATCCATTAACAATAGTTGCGTTCGGTATCAGTGAACAGTAATTTAATATCCTATAAATCTGTTAAAGGGATCGTTCACTCAAAAAGTGTCATTCTGTCATCATTTACTCACCCTCAAGTTGTTTCAAACCTGTATGAATTTCTCCCTTCTGCTGAACACAAAAGAAGATGTTTTGAAGAATGTCGGTAATCAAAAAGTTGATGGAACCAATTGACTTTCATAGCATGGAAAAAAATACTATTGAAGTCAATGGTGTCACTCACGCTCAGTTTTGTTTGTTCTTAGTTTCTGTTTTCATGGACTTTCAGTTTGTTTTCATCAGTTACATGTATTTCTTTGTCTTAGTTTTCCGCCAGTGGACACTCATCTAATCATCACACCTATTCCTCATCATTTCATTATCTCTGCGTATTTAGTTGTTGTCGGTTGTTGTATGTGTTTCTGTTGGGCACAATGTCTTTTGCACCTGCTTTTGGATTGGCCTTGTATATATTTTGAATCTGCTTCTTCAGTCGTCTTCATCTAGTGACAGAACAATCAACCAAAAGTATGGATAATGCAACATGATTTTCTGTTACTCGTGAGAGCCTAAACTTTTTAACCTTCAGTGAGAAATTGAGTCTGTGAGTCTGACTAGGGGTGTGAGCCCACAACATCAGTGGCCGAGGGTATATTGATGGAAATTTAGACTTAGGATTGGCTGATGGATTTCAGCACGGATCAGTACCTGAGCAGATAGATCCTGTGACTCCCTAATCACCTCACGCCGTCTCGGGCCGTCGACCTGTCGGTTTCACCTTTAGCTCCACCAGACACCCTTGGCCTTATGGCTTCACCGGGTTCCCACGTCCCACCGGCTTCCCCTTGGTCACTCCACCTTCGCCATGGACATGCGGACCTTCCACTACGCTCTGTTCCTCCACCCCTACGGCAGCAGGCTCCTCCTTCCCTTTGGGTACACCTCGGTCCTTCATCACACCGGCATTGCCTTAGTCCACCTCAGACAATAATCTCTGCGGCATCGCCCAGGCCTCCTGTGCCAGCAATGTTGCTCTTCTCCATCAGCTCCGCCTGCATCGGTCGTCCCCCAGTTGACGCCAACCTCTACTCAACCTTGGCTCCTCCCTCCTTCCTCCATCCCTTCGCTGTCTCCTTTCACCATCCCTGCACCATCTCCACACCCTCTTCCTAAGCCCCTTCCTTCTCAACTAACTGTGAGGTTGCGCCTTCCGGGAGGGGGCATCTTTGCACCTGCTTTTGGATTAAACCTTGTATATATTTTGAATCTGCCTTCTTTAGTCTTCTTCATCTGGTGACAAATGGTGTCAGGGTTATGTCTCGTTTTATGTGTTTGACTTGTGATCAGTTTCCTTTGTCTGTGTTCTTTAGTGGTTACTCATTGGTTAATTAGTGTTTGCACCTGATGTTCATTTAGTTTATTGGTTTGTTTCAGTGTATTTATGTGCTCATTTCAGTTCTTTGTCCGTCACGCTTAGCACATTAGTGTTTTTTGAGTTCTTGTTTAAATAAAGTCTAGCTGCTACATTTAGATCCTATTAATTCATCTTTATTTTCAACAAGCTGTGACAAATGGGGTTCATCAACTGTTTGGTTTCTGACATTCTTCAAAAAAATCTTATTTTGTGTTCAGCAGAAGAAGGTTTTGAACAACTTGAGGGTGAGTAAATGAGTACATTTAATTTTTTTTAACTATCCCCTTAATGTTAATTTGCACATATAATTTTTTTTATTTTAAGTTGTATACATTAACTTTTGTTAATACTTTTATTCAGTAAGGATGCATTAAATGTATCAAAAGTTACAGTAAAGACTTTTACATGGTTACAAATCTATTTCAAATGAAAGGTTAGTTGTTATGGGAAGAAGGAGGTGGGAGCCGGCAAACGTTCAACAACTTTAATATCAAATAAACAAACAACAAAATAAAAAAGTAAAGGCAGCAGCCCCTCACGGATGACTGCCACACACACACAAACAAAACATAACATAACATAAAGTCCACGCCTGGTCCTCTCTCATCCTTCACTTTCGTCGCTCCTCCTTTTATTCTTCTAAAGCTCCTCCGTGGGAGATATGAGACCTCTGCGCCGCACAGGTGTCACTCATTAGCAATCAAGCCAACGGCCTTGCACTCTTCTCTCACGGCTCCCCTTGCCACATGCTGTTAATTTGAACATTCTATTTATCAAATAATCCAGAAAAAATTATCATGGTTTCCACAAAAATATGAAGCAGCACTGTTTTCAACATTGATAACAATCAGAAATGTTTGAGTATCAAATCAGCATATTAGAATGATTTCTGAAGAATCATGTGACACTGAAGACTGGAGTAATGATGCTGAAAATTCAGCTTTTGATCACAGGAATGAATTACATTTTACACTATATTGCTAAAAGTTTTGGGATCTGCTTTACATGCACATGAACTTTAATGACATCCCATTCTTAATCCGTAGGGTTTAATATGGAGTTGGCCCACCCTTTGCAGCTATAACAGCTTCAACTCTTCTGGGAAGGCTTTCCACAAGGTTTAGGAGAGTGTTTATGGGAATTTTTGACCATTCTTCTAGAAGCACATTTGTGAGGTCAGACACTAATGTTGGACGAGATTCAAGATTCAAGATTCAAGATTCAAGAGTTTTATTTGTCACATACACAGTTATATACAGAATATACAACCGGCAGTGAAATGTAAACAGGTCCGCTCCATGGACAGTGCAAATTCACAGTTAAAAACACAAGGAAGAAATTATAATAGAAATAGGATATAAAAAAGTACTCTCTCTATATATATATATATATATATATATATATATATTCTATATCTGTAGAATTATAAATAATCAAGTCAAGAGAAAAAAAGGTAACAAATAAGGATAAAGTGGAATAAAATAATTTAGACTTTGCAGTGAGTAAACTCTTCTTGTTGGCACAGAAATTTGTCAGTGTATCGTGATGTTAAGTGACTGAGTCAGGAGATGGCCTGGGGAAGAAGCTCCTCCTGACTTCAATCAGGTTTTGGCGCGGCAGCTTGAAATGAGGGTTTGCAGGGTGACATGATCTTGGAGCTCTACCTTTGCAGCGACATTCAGCTCCCTGAATCACGCTCGGTAAGCGTTCTTTGCAGGGCTGCGGTCATGACTAGTGCTGTTCCCATACCAGCTGTGATGCACTGAGTTAAAACTCTTCTGCAGCCCTAAATAGAAAGTTTTTCAGGATAGCTGGTGAAACCCTGAATTTCTTCAGCTCAGGTGGTACAGTCTGCCTGGCTTTTTCACCTGTGTCTGAATTCAGTCCAGGTCAAGAGATGTTTACTCCCAGGAGAGCTCACTCTCTCTACTGGTGACCATGTCCGTTGCTGTCTCTTCCATCCACAATCATTTCTTTGGTCTTGCCAACATTCAGAGAGAGACAGTTGTCCTGGCACCATGATGTTAGATGCTCCACCTCGTCCAAGTATGCCGTCTCATTGTTGTTGGAAATGAGGCCCAGGACACAGTATCATGTGATAGAGGTGGAGCTGTGTGTGGACAAACAGTCATGCGTGTAGAAGAAGGCCTGGTTCGCAGTCTCCGCTCTAATTCATCCCAAAGGTGTTCTATCGGGTTGAGGTCAGGACTCTGTGCAGGCCAGTCAAGTTCCTCCACACCAAACTCGCTCATCCATGTCTTTATGGAGCTTGCTTTGTGCACTGGTGCACAGTCATGTTGGAATAGGAAAGGGCCATCCCCAAACTGTTCCCACAAAATTGGGAGCATGAAATTGTCCAAAATGTCTTGAAACATTAAGATTTCCTTTCACTGAAACTAAGGGGCCAAGCCCAACCCCTGAAAAACAACCCCACACCATAATCCTCCCTCCACCAAACTTTACACTTGGCACAATGCAGTCAGGCAAGTACCGTTCTCCTGGCAACTGCCAAACCCAGACTCATCTTTCGGATCGCCAGACAGAGAAGAGTGATTGGTCACTCCAGAGAACACGTCTCCACTGCTCTAGAGTCCAGTGGCAGAGTGCTTTACACCACTGCATCCCACGCTTTGCATTGCACTTGGTGATGTAAGGCTTGGATGAGCTGCTCGGCCATGGAAACCCATTCCATGAAGCTCTCTACGCACTGTTCTTGAGCTAATCTGAAGGCCACACAAAGTTTGGAGGTCTGTAGCTATTGACAGAAAGTATGCGACTTCTGCACACTGTGCGCCTCAGCATGCGCTGACCCCACTCTGTGATTTTTTTTTTTTTTAATTTTTAATTTTTTTTACGTGGCCTGCCTCTTCATTGCGGAGTTGCTGTTGTTCTCATTGCTTCCACTTTGTTATAATACCACTAACAGTTGAGCGTGGAATATTTAGTAGTGAGGAAATTTCATGAATGGACTTATTGCACAGGTGGCAACCTATCACGGTACCACGCTTGAGTTCACTGAGCTCCTGAGATCGACCCATTCTTGGGCCTTGGGGAACATAAAAGATTCAAAACTTTTTAAAAAATCTCATTGACCCCAAACTTTTGAAGTGCACGGTAATGAATGTCTGGGAGAAATGACCTCACTGGGTGCTACATTTGTCCAGTCCTTTGATTATCAGTGATGGAGAGCAGGTGTGTCTGATTCCTCTGTCTCATCAGCCCACATGGCCAGGCTATTGCCGTTGCCCAGAGCAACGCTAACAGGTGCTCAGATAACTTGCCATAATAGCAGACATTTCCTTTTACTGCAATGATGCTGTTGCCTCCAAATCTGAAGTTCAGCCTCAGTGTGAAAGAGCATCACTGAGTCTCTCAGCCTGATAATCAAAGTTATACTAAAGACGGAAAGTGTGTTTAATTGTATTAAATGTGCACGTGCAGTGTACTTCAAATATACTTTATAAAAATTTACTTGCAGATAGTATTAATGAAATAAGTCAAGTCACTTTTATTTAGCACATTTTACAATGCAGATTGTTTCTAAGCAGCATTACAGTGATAACAGGAAAATAATGGAACAGTTTGTTTTGGCTGTACAGCAGATCTAGAAGGAAATAGTGTCAGTGTCCAGCTTAAGTAAGTTCAACGTTGATTCATTTCCGCAGTAAAAATCATTAGTTAATAATTTAGTACATTTATCTATACAGCAGCTCTGGAGAAAACAGTGATGTCGTCATCATCCAGCTCAGTTCAGTTCTTATATACTGGTGTCAATGCAGGCATTGCATTAAGTGCACTTAAAGAGAGTACACTCTCATGACAGTTTCTTAACACACTTATGTAACTTAAAAGTGCACTTTGTAATGTCAAAGTTTTACTTTAAAAGTACATTTTAAATCATTTTGTTTTAATAATCTTGTCATGCTTTAAAGAAGTACACATATTTTGTTGTGTTGGCTATCATACTGAAATGCTGATTGCATCGTAGTGAACACAGAATTCAGTACTCCTGTGAATGTGCAGAAAAGTTTTATTTAACTAACACAAACACATAACTAGTCTAAACAAACACGTACACACAGATCATGCTATGCTAATGCTATTTCATGCATTCTGACTTATTTAAACTGTTAAACGGTGCATGGAGTATTTCTGTGCCAAATACACTCCTTCAGGATTCGAACAAGTTTCTGAAAAAAAAAAAATTCAAGTATGGCCCTGTATTATGACTTCACATCAACCAGAGTTAGAGCAAGAGCACGTCCATCATCGAGCTTCGTTCAGCAGCTTACGGGTTACGGAAGCCGTCGGCATCGCTGTCATTTTGTTTTTAGACCACAAAATCAACAGTGTCACTGAAGAAGTGTGTTTTTGGTTGTGAGGGAAAGATAACTTTGTTCAGTTTCCCAAATAACCGCGTTAAGGAAACAGTGGATGCATGCAGTTTGTTTTTCCGGAGCAGCAACGGAGTTCTGCAAGTGTGTTTGTTTGTTGCCGGTCTTCGGGTCGAAACGTTGCATATTTTAATAAATAGATTTTTGGAAGCAGCAGAGGCAGTGTGCCAGTTTTTGTTTATTCTTTAGTGAAGTGCTTTATCTGATCGTGCACCTGCCTAAAGTTTCTGGATGTGCGCGTATTACTACTTTGAAGAGGGGAGACAGCAACCAATAAAACACAGACCTACAACGCACTCATTATACAGTCAATTAATATTTAAATGTGAGTGGGGAAAAAAAACAAACAACAGGGTTGGAGGCACTTTGATGTATTTGAAAAATATAACCCTATGACGACAAACTCACAAATCTTATCATTAGAGACTACTAAGAACTATCATGAACAAATCAAATACATTTTGATAAAAATGAATGATGAAATTTGAATAGTCATTTTGATTTCGTGGTGACGTTTTTGGGGTGTACTAAAATATGTTCAAAAAACACATTTTACATTATTACAGCTCTTCTCTCCCCAGCCTGGGTCAAACACGTAATTTTTCTTCCAAAATGCGAAATGTACTGTGATTGGTTAGCTGGCCCAGTGTGTTGTGATTGGCACCACTTAGTGTGTGTTTGGGAAATGTCCTGCTTCTTTACCATGACCGCGAGCTCTACTCAGATGTTAATATTAAGGATGGCATCAATTTCCAACCAATTCAATCCTGATTCAGACTTAAGAATGTTAACAAGCAAGAGGATCGCGCAGGACGTTTCAGAGTGGTATGTTGTTTTTTTTTTTTTTTTTTTTATATACAAACCCGATTCCAAAAAAGTTGGGACACTGTACAAATTGTGAATAAAAACAGAATGCAATGATATTTTATTCAATATTTTATTCAGAATACAACATAGATGACATATCAAACGTTTAAACTGAGAAAATTTATAATTTTAAGGGAAAAATAAGTTGATTTTAAATTTCATGGCATCAACACATCTCAGAAAAGTTGGGACAAGGCCATGTTTCCCACTGTGTGGCATCCCCTCTTCTTTTTATAACAGTCTGCAAACGTCTGGGCACTGAGGAGACAAGCTGCTCAAGTTTAGGAATAGGAATGTTGTCCCATTCTTGTCTAATACAGGCTTCTAGTTGCTCAACTGTCTTAGGTCTTCTTTGTGGCATCTTCCTCTTTATGATGCGCCAAATGTTTTCTATGGGTGAAAGATCTGGACTGCAGGCTGGCCATTTCAGTCCCGGATCCTTCTTCTACGCAGCCATGATGTTGTAATTGATGCAGTATGTGGTCTGGCATTGTCATGTTGGAAAATGCAAGGTCTTTCCTGAAAGAGACAACGTCTGGATGGGAGCATATGTTGTTCTAGAACTTGGATATACCTTTCAGCATTGATGGTGCCTTTCCAGATGTGTAAGCTGCCCATGCCACACGCACTCATGCAACCCCATCCCATCAGAGATGCAGGCTTCTGAACTGAGCGCTGAGAACAACTTGGGTTGTCCTTGTCCTCTTTAGTCCGGATGACATGACGTCCCAGTTTTCCAAAAAGAACTTCAAATTTTGATTGGTCTGACCACAGAACAGTTTTCCACTTTGCCACAGTCCATTTTAAATGAGCCTTGGCCCAGAGAAAACGCCTGCGCTTCTGGATCATGTTTAGATATGGCTTCTTTTTTGACCAATAGAGTTTTAGCCGGCAACGGCGAATGGCACGGTGGATTGTGTTCACCGACAATGTTTTCTAGAAGTATTCCTGAGCCCATGTTGTGATTTCCATTACAGTAGCATTCCTGTATGTGATGCAGTGCCGTCTAAGGGCCGAAGATCACAGGCATCCAGTATGGTTTTCCGGCCTTGACCCTTACGCACAGAGATTGTTCCAGATTCTCTGAATCTTTGGATGATATTATGCACTGTAGATGATGAGAACTTCAAACTCTTTGCAGTTTTTCTCTGAGAAACTCCTTTCTGATATTGCTCCAGTATTTTTGGCCGCAGCATTGGGGAATTGGTGATCCTCTGCCCATCTTGACTTCTGAGAGACACTGCCACTCTGAGAGGCTCTTTTTATACCCAATCATGTTGCCAATTGACCTAATAAGTTGCAGATTGGTCCTCCAGCTGTTCCTTATATGTACATTTAACTTTTCCGGCCTCTTATTGCTACCTGTCCCAACTTTTTTGGAATGTGTAGCTCTCATGAAATCCAAAATGAGCCAATATTCGGCATGACATTTCAAAATGTCTCACTTTCAACATTTGATATGTTATCTATATTCTATTGTGAATAAAATATGTTTATGAGATTTGTAAATTATTGCATTCCTTTTTTATTCACAATGTGTCCCAACTTTTATGGAATCGGGTTTTTACATTTTAGAGACGACGTTATACGCCATTTAATTTATTTGTCAGATAACTATGGTAATACAAACAGTAATTTTATTTATTTTATTTTTATTTATAGTAATTCAATTTTCCCATGTGTCGGTGAACAGTTATAAAAGCAAGAGCTTACAAATGCTACAGTAAACACAATATCAACACTAATGTTGACGAGCAGAGGCAAAGCTTTGCCCTTTGTTTACATCATAGCAACAACCTAAAACGTATAATTGGAACTGTTAATAGAAAACACAACTACAAATAATAAGACATACTTACAAGTTGTGATCCACAAACAACAGATTGTCTTGACAAAGTGTTTTATTTCAGGAGAAGCTTTTGTGCGTAGCTGCATTGTACTCTCTGAGGCCCTGTCCACACGAACAGGGGTATTTTCAAAACCGCAGCTTTTTCTATGCAGTTTGGCTGTTCGTCCACACGCAAACGCAGTATCCGGTCACTGAAACCAAAGTTTTTTTGTAAACTCCTGCCAGGGTGAACATTTTTAGAAACTCCGGTTGCAATGTTGCTGTATGGACAGTGAAACCGGAGATTTTGGCTTGTTGCGTCAGAACGGAACCTGGCAATAACCTTTTTTCCAGGCTTCTGATTGGCCAACATGGCATTACGGTTAGGGTTCTATTGCCACCTGTTGTTTTGGCATGCTCTTGACAGCGCAGCAATGTGTTTTGTGTTTTCATGTGGACGCAATTTATTTTTTTTTAACCGAGGAGGGAAAAACTCTGGGTTCTCCATAAAATGTGAAGCACATAGATAAACATTGGGGTTATAATGTTTAGGAACAGGGTTTAAAATCAATTTAAACCACTCTAAGTTTGTCAGCCTTAGGAAGGTCAAACAAATGAGTTTTGGAAACGGGTGGGGAAAAAAGCATCTCCTTGACCTAGTGACAACACTGTCTTCTCTAACGCAGCTCAACCAGGCCTTGCACCATTCTGTGGCCGGAGATTATTTAAATGAGTAACATTATGACTTCATAAGATCTGGAAAAAGCACATTGTAGTCCAAATGAGTCGTTCGTTGTAGTTCTTGGAAAGTGTATTCTGTTAAATAAAATATCTCCCTTTGAAGTTTGTAACCTTGCAGATTTTTTTATGCTCAAACTGCAATATTACACACTAACTAACGGTGAAAAAGCATAATAGGACCCCTTTAAGGTTTGTGTCTGTACAAAAAAAGATAAAAAGATTTTCAGAAATAGACATACCCTAGGAAATACCACTGGAGTTGAGTGTGGAAACTAGCCCCAGTCTCCCCCGTATAAATGATTGTATGGTTGTAGTAGGCTTGGATTTAGATGATTTTCATGAGATTTAAAGAGATGTGACTGTTTTTCAGTCAGTGTCTCATATAATACATCTGTACAGATGGTGGAGTACTCTCACTTTTGTCTTTGTTCATCTTGAGAATACTGAATTATTGAGTGAAGTCCTGTTACCTTTAACATGCTTGAACAAACAAACACGTTTAAGCATGTTAGGCTGTGAAAATGCTTGTAACTAACTTTGTGTGCAGGTTCATTTTAATAAAATTATTACTGAAGACCTTCAATCTTTTTGGACAATGATATATGATGTCAGGTTCTGAGTGGGCTTGTTTTTATGTGTATGTATGTATGCATGTATGCTTGTGTGATGTGTGCATGTGCAGTCATCAGACCATGATGATTGGAGTACTCAAATCGCCTAGCAACCACTCTGCTCTCAAAGGGAGGGGGGTCAGCTGGCCGTTCAGCCCTACACACGCGCTCACTACATCAGCACTCGTCCTGACTGCCGCTCGCCCCACACACACACTAAAGCGTGCTTGAGCTGTCATAGAGCTCTCTGTATTAGACACTAATAGCTAAAGAGAGAGTAGCACTGACCGCTTCAGTCTGTCACTCATGGGTCGCTCACTGCTGTAGGTAAGTGTCTGAGCGGTCTCTTGATCTGCTCTTTTTTTGTTTTTGTTACTCAGACGTGTGCTTTTTTATCTTAGGATGCAATATGTGTAACTTTCTGCACTCACAGATTTAGGACAGTGGAGGCGTGCATGCGTGGGATACTGAGGATTGATTTTGAAAGTAAGTCTTGTGTTAGCTTTCGATGAGCTGAGGTCTTGTGAGAGGAGAATAGGTTATGCTGAGAATGTCTGTATGTGAATTATGTAATGAATGTGTTTTAAATGGGACAAAAAGTGCGGTGAAGTGCAATTATGAGATTTGTATGTGAAGCATGAAAGAGAGAGCATTTAACACAGTTCTCTCATATTCCTGTGAACACTGTAGGACAAATATCAGTAGAAAACCAAAGTGCATTGCTTAATTCAAGATACATGTGAAACACTTGAAAAATCGATGCGGAAAATTCCTTCATACTCTGGCCTCTGTTTTTACAGGGAAATTCTAGTGAAGTTTATACCTTCACATGGCCTTTGCTGTTTATAGCAAGGTGAACTGTGCACTGTAACTTTATTGTGTAGTACAAATTTGCAATATGCTAAAAAATATTTAAAAGAAGATTAGAATTAAATCAAGCAGACAGGTCTACTCTTCTTTATGCTGCGGATTGAAGACGGCATACTTTTAGATTTAAAGGATTTAATGTTTTAATCTAAACTGTGCCGATAGTGGCAGACAGTTCATTATTGTCAAAGGTTTACCACCAGTTCACTTCCATTGCTGAAGATTGGTAATTGTTAGAAATCCTACCAATTACAAAAAATATATTCATGTTCAGATATGACGCATACACTGCAATACAGTGCAGCAATATAAAATGCAGTAAATAAAACCTTTATTTTGCATATAAAAAATCTGCATGCATTAGTTTTATGAAGTTGTGTACCTTGAATGCAGTGTAAGTCGCTTTGGATAAAAGCGTCTGCCAAATGCATAAATGTAAAATGTAAATGTAGGTTTTATCTTGTACAGAGATTCTGGTTAGCAAAACAGCAGCTTGAGCACAAAATCATTTGTAATAATTATATTCTAATATATTTTAAAATATTATAAAAAATATATATTAAAATAATAATGTTGCGTGCGTATTGTTACATGTATGGTCCGTCTCCTATGTTTCATTGAGTTTTTGGTTCAGTCCTGTGACCTAGGCTGAATCCGAAATCGCCCCCTATACCCTAAATAGGGCACTATTTGAGGGGACAGCCAGTTGTAGTGGTGTCCCAAACCATAGTGGACGTTATTGAGTGCACTCATTCAATCCCACAATGCACCGCAATAACGAGTGTACAGCCGATCTACACACAGCGGCTGTCCAAATTCACTCACTCGTTTTCATTCACTCCAAAGTGAACTATATTAGTGGACTAACATAGGGAATAGTGAATGAGGGTGTAGGGGCGATTTCGGATTCAGCCCTAGTTTTTCCTGAGTTGTCATAATTTGTCATTTCATTCACCTGTCGCCCTTTAATTATCTCATTAGCTTGCTTTAAGTTCTGAATTTTCTGTCATTTGTTGTCTGTCTTCATCAATGTATCAGTGTGAAGTGTATGCAATCTCCTGAGTTTGTTAAAGTATATTCCTTTGAAGTATTCTTCGTCGTGAGAGTTTATATTACCACGTTACATGACACGTATAGCATTCAATTTCCACATTTTGATATTTTATGAAGTAACAGTGAGAGTGAGAGTACGGTCTGTACTGGTGCATAATATATGAGATGCAGTCTCATTCATAATCATAATCTCTCTCTAAAAAAACTGGGAAATCATCTAAATCTATTGGGGCAAATCCTACAACCATCCTGTGAAAATTTCTCAGGGTAAAGGTCCTTGCACACTGAGTCTGAAATTCTCGTCTGAAATTTTCATGCATTAAAAAATAAATATGACCTCAAGTTGTGTCTAAGTTTTCACACTGCCTCCGAAACTTTTGGCCATCATTAAAAAAATTGGATTCAGGTTTGATTTTCTGCATTTTTCGCATCCGTAGCAAGCATTTTGAGAGTGGTTTTGACAATTCAGAGCCACCGGATGACGAATACAACTGACTTTCTGACCTTGAGTCTATTTTCTGAAAGTAAATTTCTGTATTGCTTTCAATTTTGATATTTCATTAAGTCACATTTTTTTTTGACAGCTTTCTGACTTTTCTTGTAAATAAGTTTGGCACACTGTGGATTTAGCACATTTGCTCCAAATCATTCCGGTTTGGATGACACTTGTGCACCGTAGTTTTGTAATAATGCTGCATATTCTCAGCTGAATTGACATTTGCCTGTTTGTTTCTGAGCTGGTCCTGTGTTAATTAGCCTTCGGATTTGAATCACTGTCCTGCTGGAAGGAATTTGTCCAAGATTCAGTTCAAGTTTCTTTTGAATGTTTCCATATATCCAGCATCAGCCGTACCTCCTCCATATTTCACTCTAGTTATGTTGATGTGGGCAGTTAGATTTGGTCCACACATGATACTCTGTTTGTTTGCTCATCCACACACACAGCTTTATCTTGCTCTCATCTCACAGTAAGGGTCCTATCATACACCTGGTGCAATGCGACGCCAGGCGCGACGCAAGTGTTTTTTGCTAGTTTCAGCCCGACTCAGTTTTCATTTTCACGTCCAGCCCCACGTTGTTTAAATTGCAAATGCACTCGTGCCCATCTGTTTACTCATGGGCGTGCTGGACTGAAAACCAGGTGTGTTCAGGCACATTGTTGGGGTGTTCCTATTTTGAGGAATTGAAAGCGGCTGCACCATTGACCAACAAAAGCCTGCTCTAAAGTCAATAGTGCAGTATTTTGTGATATTTAAAGGGCGTGTTAGTAATATGCACCTATAGGCGGGTGCACAACGTGTGTACACTCTGCTCATTACACACACAGGGATGTGCAGCAGCACACAAACATTTTTGAATATTAAAAATAAAAGGATTCCTCTCTGGCATTCCTCAAATAGAGAATCCACCATAGTGTAAGCGCAACTGGCTTTTAAAGAGAATGGGAGATGAGACTCTGATTGTTTTATTGCACGTTACGCCCAAAACACACCCATGACTCATTAAGAGACTAGGTATAACTCTTTTGCACCATGCACCTGGCGCGCAAACCTTTTTTCCACTGTTAAACTAGCAAAAGTGGATTCGCACACGCCCTAAGTGCACCTGCGCCATGAGCTTCGGACCATGCACTTAGATTGCTAAAATGGGGCCCTACGTCTCAGCTGTGTCATTATTGTGCTTTTTTGCCCCAGACATGGGTCCTTTTGAGTAATGGCATCTTTCTTATGGTTGATTGCTCTTTCATATACAGCTTCTGTACTTTGCTGCCGTGCCTGGATGATTTGGCTTTCATCTCCTAACAATTGTACCTTCTTCCTAATTGACTTTACTGCAGATTTATAACCCGAATCATCAGTAAGTGGGTTTATCCAGAAAATACAATAGATATTTTAATTATTTACCGGTTGATATGGTAATATATTTACAATAAAAAGATTTGATTTTTGATATTTGAGAAACAAATCAAAGAGAGGTGGGCTACTGAATACTATATAATGTTGTTTCCCAGCCATGCGTTTAAAGCAGAATGTCTGCTAATGGTCAGTGATGCCCCGCTGATGCTGGAAACAGTCCTTCATCTTTACAGTACAAAAAACTCAAAATTCCTAATTATCCCAGTTGTCATGGGGATGAGACACTCTTATTAGTTCTGTATATTATTGTCAGGGTGGCATGTATCTAACAGATGGTCTTTGGTGTTTCTTTTCTTTTTTGCATAACATTTGTGCAGACCACCTTCACAATGGCTCATTTCAGTGAAGAGCTCTTTAATTTCCTGTTGATATATTGGGTTTCTGCATTAATACAGATATAATCGACTTGAGTTTACTGTAAAGCCATGCTGCAGCACTAATGAGGAGATCGTTGAATATGAGGTTTCATCACCCTCACAAAACTTACCTGATCATTTATATGTGAGTGGAGAACAGGGTCTATGAGACGAGCAAAACCCTTAAAAAACTGAATCAATGTAGAAGACCTGTAGCACAAAATACCACTCCCCAAAAGAAAGACAAGATATCTCTTTATTTATCTCTATGGTTTTTCCTAAACTTCAGGAGATAAAACTTGTTTAAAGATTTTTGCAGCCTTTAGACTTTCATTTCTGCCAGCTTTGAGGTAGTGTAAGATTTGTAATGTTTTTGAAAGAAGCATCTTATGTTCACCAGCGTTTATTCCGGCTGCATTTATTTGATCAGTAAAAACGGTGTCACATGATCCTTCAGAAATTATTCTGATATCATGATTTACTGCTCAAGAAACATTTCTGATTACTGAACTATTTTTTTCAAAGATTCTTAATAGAAAGTTCCAAAGAACAGCATTTATTTGAAATAGAAATCTTTACATTATAATCTTTAAATTATAAATGTCTTCATAATTACATTTTTAAAGAGTTTTTAAAAAGTTAGTCACTTTGATAAATTTAATTCGACCTTGGTGAATAAAAGTATAATTTTTTTTTAATATATATTACTGATCCCCAAACCTTTGAGCGGTAGTGTCTATGTTATTGTAGAATTAGTTTATTAAATAAACTTTTAAAATGTATATACATTTTAAAATTTACAGCATTTCCATAAGAAACAAACATAAAAGCAAACAAAAACAATAAAAATATGCTTAGTTATATATTGAATATTTGACGCCAGGGGCGATGCAAGTGTTTTTTGCTAGTTTCAACCCGGTTTAACGTAGTTTCATTTTCACGTCCAGTGTCACGTTGTTTAAATAGCACATGCACTCACACCCATCTGTTCACCCATGGGCGTGCTGGCCTGAAAACCAGGTGTGTTCAGGCGGATTATTGGGGTGTTACTATTTTGAGGAATTGAAAACGGCTGCACCATTGACCAGCAAAAACCTGCTCTAAAGTCAATAGTGCAGTATTTTGTGATATTTAAAGGGCGTGCTAGTAATATGCACCTATAGGCGGGTGCACAGCATGTGTACACTTTGCTCATTACACACACAGGGATGTGCAGCAGCACACACACATTCTTAAATATTACAAATAAAAGGATTCCTCTCTGGAGAAGCGTTCAGTCTTTCCGCTCACAAATTCCGCCATGTAAATAGCGAATCCGCCATGGTGCGAGTGCAACTGGCTTTTAAAGGGAATGGGAGATGAGACTCTGATTGGTTTATTGTACGTTATGCCCAAAACACACCCATGACTCATTAAGAGACTGGGCACAACCCTTTTGGACCATGCACTTGTCGCGCCGACCGTTTTTCCATTGTTAAAATTGGGCCCATTGCGGGTTTTTTTGTGATGAGCTATACACAAATTTTTGGTCAAATATGTACAAACCCAACCGTTGTGTTAAATGTAAATGTAATTTTAAAATGTAACCCAACAGCTGGGTTTGTCCATTTTTGAAACAACCCAGCATTTTTGTAGAGTGCAGATCAGTGTGGTCTACTCTTGATCTGTTTTCACTAATCTGGTGAGTTTAATATCTTTGTTTTCTGTCTGTTTTGAGATTTGATACTCAGTGGCTTGTGTAAGTGTAGATGTGAGTTATGTAAGCGTTTGCTTGAGATATTCACACACCCTGAGCATGAACGCTTCATTACTCATTACTGTGCTCAGGTTGAATGCCTGCAACTTAAAGAATCAAATCCTGCCACATTCAGTATCACTCTACACAGCACACATGTGCGCATTTCTATATCAGCTGTATGTGTGCAAGTGTGCTTGTCTAACGTGATTTTATTTGTTGTGTCTTATAGTTATGTTTGAGTGAGTGGACATGAGTGAGTGATGTTTATTTCGCATATAGTATTTCATTGTCTCCTTCCAGTTTTGTGTGTGCATATATGTGTGTATTGAGGGTCTGGGTCTTCCCTCTATTGAAAACTCAATTTAAATTAAACTCATTACTGTCATGAGCATCAGGCTGCTTGTTTAAATGGACAGCACTGCACAACCACAGCGATCTAATTCAAAGGAATGTTTTTTGTATTTAATGCTGCAGAAACACTGTATAAAACAGTGATTTTGTGTGTGCGTCTGACTGTGTAATTTTATATCAGCCTCCACTAAACACCTCTGGGCTTTCACATCTCCTCCAATCACAGCACCCCACTAAAGCCCCAGGGGATGCTGGGTAATCTGTCATGTTCTGTTGCTGTTTGTACATAATTTATGTCATTAGAGTTTAGTGTATAGCATATATGCTATATATGGCAACATGTTTACAGGGTTATCATAATTAAAGTCAAATAGGCTACTGTACTGTATAGGTTGATTCATGTTGAAGTGTTTGGGACATGGCTTTTAATGGTGAGCCTTTTGTTTTTGTAGTCAGGCTCTCAAAGTTTATTAAAATTTTTATTTAGATTTATCGGCCAATATATCGGTTATCAGCTTTCAAATGTAAAGAATTATCGGTTTTCGGGTATCAGCCAAAATATTCATATCGGTGCATCCCTATTCTATACTTAACAGGCAAAGAATCATAAACTAGCATGCTTTTTTGATATACATGTCATGCAGTCTGGGGATATAGGGGATAGGAAACGATTCAGACAGTGCACTATATAGGGGATAGGGAACGATCAGACAGTGCACTATATAGGGGATAGGGAACGATCAGGCAGTGCACTATATGGGGATAGGAACGATCAGTGCACTATATAGGGGATAGGAACGATCAGACAGTGCACTATATGGGGATAGGAGCGATCAGGCAGTGCACTATATAGGGGATAGGGAACGATCAGGCAGTGCACTATATAGGGGATAGGGAACGATCAGTGCACTATATAGGGGATAGGAAACGATCAGTGCACTATATAGGGGATAGGGAACGATCAGTGCACTATATAGGGGATAGGGAGCGATCAGACAGTGCACTATATAGGGGATAGGGAATGATCAGACAGTGCACTATATAGGGGATAGGGAACGATCAGTGCACTATATAGGGGATAGGGAGCGATCAGACAGTGCACTATATAGGGGATAGGGAACGATCAGACAGTGCACTATATAGGGGATAGGGAACGATCAGTGCACTATATAGGGGATAGGGAGCGATCAGACAGTGCACTATATAGGGGATAGGGAACGATCAGTGCACTATATAGGGGATAGGGAGCGATCAGACAGTGTATATGCTTTCTATTGAGGCAAATGTAATCTGACTGTTGTCTGAGAATGTAGTCATTTCGTTCTTCCGGGTTGAAAAGCAAAGTTGAAGCCACGTCACGGAATGTGAGGTAGAAGCGTGCCTTCGGAGTGTGTGACTGGCTGCGGGCACGATTCTACGTCAGCCGGTTCTCTGCATTTATTCATGAGAGTGAGCTCTTTTAACCCATTCACACATGAGATCGCATTATAGCGGAGAATTCAAATGCAATTTTATTTTTTATGGACATATTTCGTACACTTCAGTGCTCTAAACATGAACCAACAGCGTGTATGCGCACATATTTAATCACGTCGTCTTTAAATGAAATGTTCAAATAGAGACACGATGATGACACGATGAATTATTCAGATACACAGAATATACACATATTATTAGGCCTTTTAAATGTTCTTTCCGCGATTCTCTCTTGTTTTGGCAGTTTGCTGTTATATAGGGTTAGATTTTTAAAATACATCAAGGTGCCCTCAACATTTTTTCTCTCCGTGGTCATATTTTACATTTACATTTATGCATTTGGCAGACGCTTTTATCCAAAGCGACTTACATTTAAGGTACACATTTTTACATTTTAGTCAGTTCTTATATTCCCTGGGAATCGAACCCAAGACCTTGGCGTTACTAGCACCACGCTCTTATTGTTTGAGCTACAGGAAAGCTTTTAATATTTAAATATTCATATGTCTGTAAAATAAGTTTGTTGCTTCCCATTTCTTGAGACTTTTTCCAAGTCTGAGGTGTGAACGACCAAGCTAAAACGGGGGATTCGTGAGACTTTAAATAATATTGAAAATTGTGATAAGCATTATGAAGTTTCAAAGGTATAACATTTTTTGATATCATAACCTTATTTAAAGCAAAAATAACTATATCGTTACCGTGAAATAAAAGTACTCATATTGTGATATAAGATTTTGGTCGTATCGCTCACCCCTAATAATCGTGTTTTTTTTAGGTTTAATGTTTTATCTGTTTCTTCCCTATGCCTTTGGTGATACCAGACTAATGCATCCGCATATGTCATAAATAACATGCACTCCGGTTAACTCTTATTATTTAACTAAACTTTTCTGCTCGTGAGCTCCCTCTGTTGCTCTGGCTGAAGGGTGAGATCACTCAAACCTCCTCAGATCGCAATTTTTCTGTGGAAAATGTATAGAAATACTCACTCTTTCCAAAGAAATGTGACGTAAACATATGATATATATATATTTTTTAAATATTGGATTGAAATATTGACTGAAAAGCCTTAATGGAGTTGTTTTGTGCATTCCTGTGCAAATAAATGGAAGCAGGAGGAACTGAATAGGTGTGTTTTCTCTTTTTGTGTGAAATGGTAAATACCAGTTTGATTCAGCGTGACTGATGTGCACTTCTGACACAAATTGATCAATTATTGTCACTGTAACTTTTTTTGGTCATATCGATGCTGGAATCTTAAGTCTTTAAGTAAAGACCAAAGGTGGTGAGGTTGTGTGACGTTCTATGGAGGGTAGTGTTAAGGATTTTAGGGTAGTGCTGAGGGGTTAATAGCCCGACATTGGAAATGCAACTTGATTTTGGCCTCGTGCTTGAGGTCTGAAACTATTGGCCCTGTCCGGCACATTGTTAGCCCTGGCTCGCACTGGCCTGACGGTGGAAATGCGGCTAGTGGTAAAGGACCTAGAGCCTAGACTTGAACTCCAGTCACAGCTGCACCATATGTTGGAGCACAACCTAAAAGACAGTTTGTTGTTATGAAGAGTCCGTTCTTGCTGGACTTGTAACCTTTGACACTATTCCTGGTGCTTGTATACTTCTCCAAGCACGCACACAATCTGTATCTGCAGGAAGCACCGCAGAGTTCTGTAGTCAGTCACAACTCTACACATCTCTCCCCCTTGTGTGTTTATAATGTATTTTTACTCATTTGATTTCAGCTACCACTAAGTGTATCACATACTCTCAGGTCTGTTATACCAGGTTTAAAGTACAGTATGGAAAATTCTGCATATGTTCCATAAAAATCAGTGCAGAAATGTGACGTTTTGTGTGGGCCTGCCCATCACTGACAGAGACTCTACTGAGTTCACACAATTATTCAAGAGACCTTTTTTATGATCTGTGGAATAATGAGGTTCTACACATGAACTGTCTTTATCATCATTAGATATAACCGTTGTAGAGTCTACTCAAATGAAGAAGTGCTTCGTGCAGTTAGACTGATTACCATACAAAAGATAAATCATTGCAAATACAATAGAAACATGACTGAGAGGCAGAGCACAGTCATTATCAATTAGCACTCTGCACTGGACTGTCAGACGTATTAGAGCTGTATGACGTGAGCGGATCCTCTCCAGAGATGCAGAAATGACTAGAACATGGATGACTAGAGTAATTTCACATTAAAGTACTTGTTGAAGAAATAATATACTTTAAACGATTAGAATTACACTGAGTGTACACATAATTGCACGTTGTTTGCAGTGAAAGGTACAATATCTAACTTCTTTGTTCAAAATGAACATTTAAATAATGTGTCAATACATTATCAAACATTCTTCCAAAACATGTTTTTGTTTTGTAGTTTCACTATGGTAAGCCTATTATATATGTTTATATTTTATACCTGATGGGGAAAATTGTGTTCATACGTCACTCGCCTCTGTCTCATCATATCTGTAAATACAGAAGAGTTGCTATGGTTCTTTGATGTGTGTTTGGTGTGGGAGTGGCAGAGGTTAGTTGTCACAACCAGAGAAAGGTTTACATGGAGCACGCTAGGTCTCGAACCTCCAGGGAATCACCTGTTTATCTATTGTGAAGGGTCATTTCATTATGGCTGTTGTATCGCTGTGCTGGATTTTGTTTTCAAGGCTCAGTACTAGGACCATTGCTTATACGACAATTCACCATGACGTCACAACAATAATAGACGTTCTTCCGGGTGGCAAAAGCCGAAGCGTTCCTATGGCAACGCTAGTAAGTTGCTTGGTCGGCACTCGGCAGTAGCCTAATCTACATTTCAACAGGTAAGTTGATTCAAAAACAGACGTGGTGGAAATTCAGACATAGTTAACATGATCATTGAGGGACTGATTAGCTAATTCAGGAGATAGCAATACATGAAATGCCTAACCTTGGTCTAGTAGATGTAGTCTACTACCATAATTTTCAAAGGAGCCTCAGCCTACCATTGAGTAGTTATTTTAGTGACTGTTGCGGTTTGACTTACAATATGTTAGGCTATGGTAGATGGTCTATTTCCCTGTTATCTAACTAAAAAGGCTATGATCGTTTTCTGTTGCTTGGATCGGATGGCACAGACGTGAAATTTTGACGGTGAAAAGGATAGCGCACTGTAGACTATTTAGGTTTGGTTCCCAGTCTGCCCCGTTAGAAATGGCTACTCCGCCACCAAATAGTCTTGCTATCTTCTCTGTAGCACTACTTTTGACGACGTCCACTCGCTTTAACCTCCTCACCTACATGTTGCGCTGGGTATACTTTTTTCTGAAGGAAATCAATAAAATCCTACACCTTTTGCTGTATATCTGGCGGCGCAACCCCAAACACAACACGTTTTCATCATAGTTTCAACAGTGTTTTTAACTATGTAACTGTTTACAGTAGCCGGCTGGATCTCTTCAGTTGGTCAGTAGAAGCCACTCGCGTTCTGCCACCAGGAAGTATCCTGGTGCCTGTTGTTTACAAACATTCTGAAATGCCTTATTAGACCAAAAACCTCTGCATGTAATAACCTAAAATGCTCTCTAACTCTTGATGGCTGCTGTCAAGTCTTCGTCGTCAGTTAGGAACCTGGCTGTGTTATGTGATAGCAATCTTTCATTGGAAAGCCACATTTCTAGTATTTGTAAAACTGCATTTTTCCATCTTACACCAATCAGGATCACCAACCTGTTAGTGGGTGGGATATATTAGGCAGCAAGTGAACATTTTGTTGTCAAAGTTGATGTGTTAGAAGCAGGAAACATGGGCAAGCGTAAGGATTTGAGCGAGTTTGACAAGGGCCAAATTGTGATGGCTAGATGACTGGGTCAGAGCATCTCCAACACTGTAGCTCTTGTGGGGTGTTTGTTGTGTATGGGGCGGCATAGCCGCAGACCAGTCAGGGTGCCCATGCTGACCCCTGTCCACCGCCCAAAGAGCCAACAGTGGCACGTGAGCATCAGAACTGGACCACGGAGCAATGGAAGAAGGTGGCCTGGTCTGATGAATCACGTTTTCTTTTACATCACGTGGATGCCAGGTGATATGTAATTACATACATTGCGTGAAAAGCAGCAGTGTTTGTTTTGCTATCAAAATTAATTCTGTGGGTGAGAACGTTATCTCCATTGAAAACCAAAGCGCACCTTTTCATTTTAAAATTGCTCTTCTCCAAAATGGGTACGTGATAAAAATGTTGTCTCAATGAAGCCTTGATTCCTTCAAAATGATGAAGTAATATAACGACAGCTACAATGAAAGCCATAATAAAGTCAGGGCTGCTGTTGTTTTTTCCATCCTGATGAATCCCAGAACATAAACAGGTGCACTCTGACCAATGAGAGGACAGATTACTCACATGTGACTTGTATTAACAGATTTTGGTCTATTTTGAAATGCTTCCTTGTGAAAGCAAGCCAAACCAAGAAGAAATTGCAGCCATTTGAATCCCTGTTTCGGAACAAAGCAAACGATCTACACGTCTGAAAACGCACTTAGACTCTGAAGACACACTTTTAACTTTGACATGAATGTTGTTGCATTAGATTAAAAAAAAGAAAATCTGTAATCATTCATTCACCCTTATGTCAAACTCATATGACTTTCTTTTATGCAACACAAAGGAGGAAGAAAAATAGACTCTTTTCCATTCAAGAACAATGAATGGGATCAGAAGCTGTCAATCTTCAAAAAAGAATATCATAAAAGTGGTTCATATGATGTAGAATTAAGTCATTCTTTTAAACCATTTAAACAGTTATTCAATGATAATCTTCCACTCTAGTGAGTTGTTCCACTCTGTTACTGGATCATTCAGGTAGTGATTCGAAGTCAAGACTCAATTAGTCCAATTAATTAATGAATCACTGTGAAGCTTTGTGACTTGTGGAAGAAAGACAGAGTTATGGGTTTGGACAACACGATGATGAGTAAATGATAACAGAATGTTCATTTTTGGGTGAACTATCCCTTTAAGTGTCCAAACACATTGTGAAGCCCACCACTCTGACAGTTGTGTTCAATGTTGTGGGATTTATCGATAGACATGATGACACATTAGGTTAGGTTTGTGTGATTTATGGGATGCGTCAGTCAGAGATAATGACTTGTCCTCTTTTAGAGAGACGTTCACTCCCCAGAGAGCTGGACACTCGCATCTGTGCCCCAGAAAGGCCACATTAACTGTCCCAGGTGTCCTGGTTAATGACTCAGGCCGCCTCTGTGTCATTAGTCATTTTAGATTAATTTATTGGCACCTCCTGTTACTAAAACATTCAGCTTTGCGAGTGATAAAATCTGCTTATTCTGTCACTTTCCTTCTATATGCTGATATTTATGCATCATACCTCAATAGCTGCTATGCTGAATTAGATTTTCTCAATTATGAATCCTATAGAGACAGTGATGTGTAAGGTTAAGGTCTTCAGATCTGTATTGGGTTTGATGGATCTAAACAGATATAAATATTACATAATATACGTATTAAATATTGTCTTTGGGGATGTATGAAACCTCTGCATGTGGTGGGGTCTTAAACACATTACCTGCTGGACTTTCTGCTCTCTCGCCAAACACTAAATGGGCAGTAATCTCTCTCATGTGTCTATACTTAGCAGATGTTTTTTGTCCAAAGCAACATAAAGTATACTAATGCTGTCCTCCAGAGAAATCCAAGGTTAAGTGCCTTGCCCAATGGCACTATCTGACCGTCTATCTATGTGTCTTTCTCGAATTTGCTTTCAGCTATAGATACTAATTGAACTGTCTAGTAACTTTGACTGTGTGCTCTCTGATTATCTTCCTTTTTTTTTCTGCAACATATTTAGTTTGGAATGTTTTAAAGAAAAAATGAACACCAAAAATTAGATTCTCTCAAACTAATGAAATTAATTTTATGAAATTATTTCAACCCTGTGATCGTAACTCTAATATTATGATAAAAGAAAGCTAAGTAGTATTTTCTGAAAAACAAGTGCTGAATTGTATTGACTGTGCACTTGTAGTGTACATCAAATCTTAAAGGTATACATAATTTAAAAAAACAGTACTTGCAGATAATAATGAAATAAAAGGCCACTTAAGTGCACACTTTCATGACTAGGTTTCTTATCACACTTAAGTAAACGGTAATCTTTTGATGCACTTTAAAGAAGTACACTTATTTTGATGTGTTGACTAACATACTAAAGCACATGTAAAGTACTTGATTACAATTTTAACGGTAGTGTATTATTCAATACTTTTAGAGTTAATATATTTTTAAGTGTACTAAATTGCAACTTCATCATTACAAATGTGTAATTACAAGAGTATTTAAATAATCAATCAATCAGTACAAATGACATTAAAGTATATTTTAGCTTACCATAAATGCTTGTCAGTACATTCAGCAGTACATTTTAACCATATTTCAAAAACAATAGAAGTAATTGTGAAATTGCACATAAACATTTACTTAAGTCCTACTTAAGTGTGTCAAAAAGCACTTGAATGTTCAACTATGTGCATTTAATATACATTTAAACTATAATACATTTTCATTTCATTGCAATTAACATGCAATTAAGTGTCTGAAAACATTCAATTCAGTTCACACTTAAGTATGAACTTCCATAAGTGCTCTTTTGCTGAAGTGTAGTTCTTTCTCACAAGGGCTATCTTTAACCTTGTAAAGTTTTGATTTGGCCCATTATATTAAGACATATAAAATGGTTTAAAATGCATTGCATAGCGAGAAAGACTACACGTGTATATATAAGAGGTGGTACCTGCATAGTATTTGAAAAAGTGTAAGTGTGTGTATGTCTGTGTCAGAAATGTGTGCTGTCTGATCGTTGATTCAGAAATATTGATTTAATCCAGCATAATCCCTTCTGATCTGCAGTCAGACCTGATTAAAGAGATTACGGACGGCACTGCCTCCAAACTCTTCCTCTGAAACTGCTTTCCTTATGTGTTCTTAGATGAGTCCATCGTTCTGGGCTGCAGCTCTAAAGAAAAACTAGATTTTAGGCGACTATGGCAAGAAAATTCACTGGATGTTTGGGTACTAAAAAGAACAACCAGACTCAGCTGGGGGATGAGGTTTATGTTTTTTTTTCACGTGTGTATTATATGCTTTCTCTGATGACTATAGCATTTACATAACACTGAGAGTGAGTGTGTGTGTGTGTGTGTGTGTGTGTGTGTGTGTGTGTGTGTGTGTGTGTGTGTTATTCATATACAGAATGATGAACTCTTTTCCCCAATATGCTTTAAGGTCACAAGAAATGGTGTTTACAATTAATTTACCTCTGCAATCTGTTGTATTTCCATGTGAAATAGGATATTTAACCCAATCAGGGGTTAACTGGATCATGAAAAACTGTATCTATTAGCAGGGGATTTGTAGGGAAGAAAATAAGAGGCGTTGGTGATGCTTGACGAAAAGGGGCGTTATGATGAAAGATTGAAAAAACAATCTTTCCCATTGGAATAAGTGTTAAAGCTTACACTAAAAGACCAGGAACATGCACCTAAGACATTATTTTAGTCATTATCACTGATTTACTCGATTTCTTTGTAAATGCTGTCTTGTGACTGGAGTGTTTGTATGTTTCAGAATTATCGTCAGTGTATGGCTGGTCTACTGGTCCCTCCCTATGGTGTTATGGAGAGTGTCCCAAATCCTGACAGTAAGTACACACGCTTCTCTTGGTTCTTAAAGTGCTCGTTCACCCGAACAATGATAATTCTGTCATCATTTACTCACTGATGTTGTTCCATGTATGAATGTCATTCTTCTGTGGAGCACAGTATTTCAGAATTCCTAAACTGCTAACTTTTCCTGCTAAAACTAAAGCATATTGTAATCAGGGTCTGTCAAGCAAAACTTTTAAGTAACTTATGTCCTCTGAAGCCATACAATAGTTTTTTGTGAGGAAAATATCAGAACGTGCACTACTGTTCAAAAGTTCAGGGTTGGGGTGTTTGAAAGTCTCTTCTGTTCACCAAGGCTGTACATTTTTTTGATCAAAATACAGTAATTACAGTAATACTGAAATATTATTAGAATTTAAATAAATAATTCAAATAATTTATTCCAGCATCATTACTCCAGTCTTCAGTCTTCAACAAAACAGTTGTGCTGCTTCATATTTTTGTGGAAATTGTGATGCATGTCAATTTTTTTCAGTATTTTTTATGAATAGAAAGTTAAGCATTCGTTTGAAACACTGTATTTTCTAACACTGTTACTGCCCGCTTTGGTCAGTTTAATTCATCCTTTGCTAAATAAAAGTATGAATTTCTTTAAAAAAAACAAACTTTTGAGAGGTAGTGTGTGTCGTCATTATGCTATGCTGTAACTCTCATTTATTCTTCTGCATAAGCATACTTGGCACTTGATAAGTTGTGTTTTAAATGTTTTAAATGCAGAATTTTGCCTGGTATAACAGACCTGAGAGTATATGAAATCAAATGAGCAAAAATACATTATGAAACACACAAGAGGGAGAATGTTTTTTTCTGAAGCTAAAGTTCTCTATTGAACCTATAAGAACCTTTTTATATAAATGTTTTAAAATTAAAACAAAAATGATATTTCGGAAACACCTTACAATATGGTTCCATTTGTTAACATACTACAGTTAACATGAACTAACAATGACAACAGTGCACTTTTAAAGCACTTCTTAATCTCAGTTCATGTTACTTTCAACATTTATTAATATATTTTCAAATTAAAAGTTGTATCTGTATAACCTGTGCTAACATGAACAGTTGCACTTTTATTAAGTAAGGGATAATGTACACCCAGGGTTTATTCTGCGATAACAACCGGCTGGGTGTGCATTATCCCGCTTCTTACACGGCTACTTGTCTCAAGTAAATTAGACATGAAATATTGTCTTGAGTTTAAATATTTTATTATCTCTTATGCAAAGCTTCCACGAAAAACAGTTCCAAACTGCTTTAATGCTTTATTGCTGAAAAAAATTGTTTCGTTTTTTTTTACCATACGTGTTGAAATTAATGCTGAAAGGGTTAGTTCACCCAAAAATGAAAATAAGCCCATGATTTACTCACCCTCAAGTCATCCTAGGTGTGTATGACATTCTTCTGTCAGACGAATACAATCAGAGTTATATGTATAAAGTCCTGGCTAATCCAAGCTTTAGCTGTAGCTCTGTTTTTTTAATTTTTTTAATTTTTCTTACACAGACTCATCGATTCACTTAAGAAGGCCTTTATTAGCCATGTGGAGCACGGGACAGATGCATTTTTATAGACTTCAAAAACAGAACAATCACTGCCATTGCTTGGATTAGCCAGGACATTTATTAATATAACTCTGATATAACTAATCGGATTTATGTTTCCCGCAAAATATTTAAATTGAATATGTAATAGGCCTTTATCACGAATTGTGCAAAGCAACTTTCGCTTTATCCTCTATTAATGGCAGTGCCCATAGAGCATGGGATTTCTGTGATGCATTCATATACACTCAATCTCAAATAGGGTACTTTATCTACAACTTTGTTGCCCAACATTAATATTATATTATGAAACAAAGAAACACATTATTCCGACGCACTGCATGATTGAAAGGAGAGCGCGCCAGCATTTATATAGGATACTGTACAGAAAACGGCATTACACGGTCTTTAAAGGGTTAGTTCACCCACAACTGAACACTCTGTCATTAATTACTCATCCTCGTGTTGTTCAAAACCCGTCAGACCTTCGTTCATCTTAAAGATTAATATATTTTTCTTCTCTAAGGTCTTACGGGTTGGGATCGACATGAAGGGGAGTAATTAATAACAGGTTCCCCCCACTCTATATTGCAGATAGAAATGGGAGATTATTTATAATAAACATTGAAGCCGTTGAAACCGTCTATTCACTTTGGTAGTTGTTATCTGGGAATAACATACCGCTGGAATGCGCGATTGACCAATCAGAACCAAGTATTCCACAGATCCGTGTATTAACTAATGTTAACAAAGATTAACAAACACTGTAACAAATGAATCGCTCTTTGATAGTTGAATGCAATGTTAACTAGTAGGACCTTTTTGTAAATTGTTACAGATATTTTTATGTTGATGTGCAGAATTCAGTAAGAGCCGGTGCTCTCTGTGTATATGAAGAGGGATGTGCTGTTTTATCATAGATGAGAGTTTTCCAGGATTGGATACTCTAAGAGAGTTATTGTTTCTGAAGGAGAAAGCTTTGTGGTGTGGGTAATGACCCACCCCTGCTCCCCGCGGCCCCTCAGGGCCCATTACTGAAGATTACACACATCCTGCATCCCCATGATGACTTTACACACTATATTTAATCTCCTTGCTTAACCACCGCTTCTGCTGAATCTGCTGCATTTTACTCTTGCCTTGACTAAATGATTGATGCTCGTATTACATTTTAAAGACTTGATCTATTTTTTAAATAATTGTGTTTGTCATAAAATTTATTTTTTCACAGGAATGCCTGACAAAGAGAATCTGAGCAACAGTTCACCCGGATCATCATCCAAACACTTAAATAAGGTTTGTTTTAACCCCACAACACAAGCTTCTGTCTTTGAAATCTTCTGTTCATCTGTACAGTCAGGCCACATGTTCACTCTCTTCTCCGGAGGCATGACCATCTGATAACAGTCTCTGTGATTGTCATCCTGTGGTCTGTCGTCATTTACTCATCCTCATGTCATTCAAAATGATTCTTCAGTTGAACGCAGAAGTTTAGCGAAATGTCTTCCCATGCAATAAAAGTGAAGGGGTCCAGAATAGAAAATGAAATACCATAAAAATATCAAAACGGTGTCCATGTGACTCATCATATTCTCTGAGTTGTTTGTAATCATATAATATAATATGTGAGGAACTGACTGGCAAAGCTCATCGGTTTTGACTTTCATTCAAGTATGGCATGTAAAAATGCACAGAAATTAAATGCATAAAAACTGATAGAGTTTTTAATTTATATTTTCCTCATTTAACAATATTATACTATCGCTGTGTAGGGATGTGCATGTTAAAGTCTGTATTTTAACTTTTTTTCAAGGCACAATTTTTTTCCCTCATTTCGAGGTGGTTTGTAAAAAAACAGTAGTGCTACTGCTAGTCTCTGCGGCCAAAAATGTGCACAGAAAATGAATCTCTCCTATAGTCTGCTAATTATAAGTTACATGTTAGACCGTGTTTGACTCACCTGATGAGCAGAGAGATCTTGAGTCTTGTTATTTCTCCTGTTTGCGTCAGTTCGGATCAAACTACATCCTTCCTTCCCGCCCATCTACTCTACAGAATAAAACATTTGTTTGAAATGTAAAAATGAACTAGGCAGCTCTGGCATCCTCTCTCCCATTTCTGAGCATGTGCCCATTTTGGAGTTCCTGTTCCTCTGACCTCTCGGGTCATTTCCCGTCACAAGTGCTTTGTTTTTCCTTTTTCTTTTATTGCTCTATAAGGATGCATCCAAATAGCAGGCGATCAATATTGGCAGAGTGTCTGATTTGCATGATGTTGTTGTTTTATTCACTTAAGTCTGTTGTGGCTTTGGTTAACAGAAAAGGCAGAATCCGTCTTGCATGATGTACATAATTGTTATGTAATGTAGGAACACACTTCCTCCGTGTGCACAAATCATGCTGTAAGATACTGAAGAGCTCAGCAGACTGACACACTTAAACTGATTTGAACTTGGATGAGTTCACTGTTAATACTGCTCAGAGTGTGTTCTGGGCGGGTTAAACTCTGCATTAGTGTAGCTTGGCTGGATTGCAGACAGAATGTGTTTGTTTGGAACAAGAACTAATTTTTGTTTCTTAGTTTATTCTTAACACTATTTTCAATGCATTTCTTTAGATTTTTTATTTTTCATTTAATTTCACTTTTAATATACAAACCCGATTCCAAAAAAGTTGGGACGCTGTACAAATTGTGAATAAAAAAGGAATGCAATAATTTACAAATCTCATAAACTTATATTTTATTCACAATAGAATATAGATAACACATCAAATGTTGAAAGTGAGACATTTTGAAATGTCATGCCAAATATTGGCTCATTTTGGATTTCATGAGAGCTACACATTCCAAAAAAGTTGGGACAGGTAGCAATAAGAGGCCGGAAAAGTTAAATGTACATATAAGGAACAGCTGGAGGACCAATCTGCAACTTATTAGGTCAATTGGCAACATGATTGGGTATAAAAAGAGCCTCTCAGAGTGGCAGTTGTCTCTCAGAAGTCAAGATGGGCAGAGGATCACCAATTCCCCCAATGCTGCGGCCAAACATACTGGAGCAATATCAGAAAGGAGTTTCTCCGAGAAAAACTGCAAAGAGTTTGAAGTTCTCATCATCTACAGTGCATAATATCATCCAAAGATTCAGAGAATCTGGAACAATCTCTGTGCTTAAGGGTCAAGGCCGGAAAACCATACTGGATGCCCGTGATCTTCGGCCCTTAGACGGCACTGCATCACATACAGGAATGCTACTGTAATGGAAATCACAACATGGGCTCAGGAATACTTCCAGAAAACATTGTCGGTGAACACAATCCACCGTGCCATTCGCCGTTGCCGGCTAAAACTCTATAGGTCAAAAAGAAGCCATATCTAAACATGATCCAGAAGCGCAGGCGTTTTCTCTGGGCCAAGGCTCATTTAAAATGGACTGTGGCAAAGTGGAAAACTGTTCTGTGGTCAGACCAATCAAAATTTGAAGTTCTTTTTGGAATCGGGTTTGTATTTGTTTATTATGGTCCTTTCAAGGCAAGACAGCGCAGGTGAATTGGGTAAAAATGTAACTGATATCCCCATACTTCACCAGTTGTTTAATCACTCTACACTGACAATACATTTTGTATTACAAGATTTCTAAAATGTTGTTTAAATATGGAAATTGTTATTTATTATTAAATTATTAAAACCGCACTCATTTTCATACATTTTCAGAACGGAAATTTGAACACTTGATAAAGCCAAGTTCAAAATTCTTGTTTCATTTTGTAGATATATTAGAGTTAAAGGCTTTACATAGGGTATTTTGGGTATCTATATTTTTATATCTATCCAGACTCCATAAATACTGTGCACAGCCAGGAAAAAAAAACAGAAAATCAGGTGAATGATATATGAAAACCCTCCGCATACATCTCAGAATATAGATAGAAAAAAACTGTAAAGTTTGGTGTGTGTAAGTGCTGCTGAAGTGCAGATTTCTGACTCAAAAAGTTATTTTTGATAAAACCAAAGATATCTATTGCAATTGAAATCTATAGATCATGTGTAATAAAATAAACACTTAAATGCGTATTTTGGATGTTTTCTTCCCACTAGTCTGAAAGAAGACACATTATGGAATACACTTTATGGACAAAAGTACATTTACATACATAGACATTGATATGGAGTTGGTCCCCCTTTGCTCCCACCCCTAACAGCTTCCACTCTTCTGGGAAGGCTTTCCACAATATTTTTGAGTGTTTCTGTGGGAATTTTTGCTCATTCATCCAGTAGAGCATTTGTGAGGTATTGATGTTGGAGGAGAGGGCCTGGTTCACAATCTCCATTCCAGTTCATCCCAAAGGTGTTCAATGGGGTTGAGGTCAATTCTTCCCCAACAAACTCATCCAACCATGACAAGGGCCTTCTCCAAACTGTTCCCACAAAGTTGGAAGAATAGCATTGTCTTAAATGTACATGGTTTTTACATGTTTTTTGTTGTTGCTGCTGTTCCTAAATGCTTCCACTTTTCAATTATACATATTAAAAATGTCCTGCTCTTCCAAGCTTTATAATGGCAGTGAATGGCTTTACATTTCACTGCCGATTGTATATTCTGTATATAACTGTGTATGTGACAACTAAAACTCTTGAATCTTGAATCTTGGTTGTTGTTTATGAAGTCCATAAAAGTGCATCTATCCATCATATAACCACGCGGCTCCGGGGAGTCGGAAGGGGGTCCGCAGTTCAAAATGCTTCCGCTACATCTGACGACATTGCACACCAGTTAGCTCGTCAGATGTAGCGGAAGCATTTTGAAATATGGAAATTTTTCTTACACCAACGCATCGATTTGCTTCAGAAGGCCTTTATTAACGCCCCGGAGCCGTGTGGAGCAGTTTTATTATGGACAGATTCACTTTTATGGACTTCAAAAATGACCCAACAGTCACTGCCATTATAAAGCTTGGAAGAGCAGGACATTTATTAATATAACTCTGATTGTGTTCATCTGAAAGAAGAATGTCATATGGATGACTTGAGGGTGAGTAAATCATGGGATAACTTTCATTTTGGGTGAACTATCCCTTTAATAGACTGCATGGCTATGTGCTTGATTTTATACACCTGTGGCAATAAGTCTGATTGAAATAAAATCCAAATTCGCTCCCTGTACCCTTAAATTGGGCACTATTTGAAGGGACAACCATTGTAGTCGTGTCTGAAACCATAGTCGACATTGAGTGCACTCATTCAATCCCACAATGCACCACAATAAAGTGTGTACAACCAATGTACGCTCAACGACTAGAGAATACCCATAATGCACTTTGAGAGTTGCACACCGAATGAATTCCCGTATCTGACCAGAAGCTGAATCATCCATCCATGTAGGTACAGCCTAATAGCGTACACGTATAAATTCCTTTTTAATTGATTATGAAATAGTTCATTTAAAGGTTTATACATAGTTCCTATGACAGAGTTCCGCAAAAGCGGAAGCCCTTCCAGCACACTCAAGTGTCCACATTTGCCCACTTGTTTCATTCACTCCTTCAACTATTTTAGTGAACTAATGTAGGGAATAGTGAATGAGTATATAGGGGTGATTTTGGTCCTGAATTCAAGAATTAAGAGGTGTATCCAACTACTTTTGTCCATATAGAGTATCTCAAAATTGACACTTGAAAAAAACAATGCATTTGCCTCAAATGTAATGTGTTACTTCTACTGGCAAAACAGCACCCAAGACAATGTGTTGTTGTAGAAGTACAGCCTGGGTGAGGATGGTAATGAATATTTGAAAAGGTTTGGTTAAAAATGCAGCACACTGGCCTTGGCCCAGAGTTGTTCCTCCAGTGCGGCAGGAGGGAAAGCAATGCCACAGACGCACCTTCTGTTCAAAGCGCTGATAAAGACTGCAGTATGACACGAGTCTTGCTTGACATAATGACATGTACATTTTTTATGTAATATGAGAAGGCATCAGCAGAATTCTACACAAGCTGCATGTGATGACATTTGTTCTGATATTAAAGCACATGCGAATGGATTTATGACAAATTGGGATATTCCAAGAAAATAGTAATAGCTTTTGTACCTTTTTTTTCTGAGAGTGTGGGATTTTATCACTTTAGCAATTAATGAACATGAAAGAACTGCAATAATTAAACATATTATAGCTTTAAATAAGTAAGCTATTATTGTTATCGTTATTATTATTATTAGTAGTAGTATTTTATTCTTCTTATTATATTATTAAGTCCAGTGACACTAATTTTATGTGAGTCAATGAGGAAATGTCATGCCTCAGCAAATGAGATGTTATGATATTGCTCAGTGTGCATTTTCCATATATATATATATATATATATATATATATATATATATATATATATATATATAATCAAGCTGAATATTTCACAGAAAGTCATTTATTATTGAAGAGTTTTACAGTTTACTCTGTCAGCCAGAAACAATATAAACTGTCTGCCAATATTTCACTGTGTATTTGTGTTGTATAAGGGTTAAAAAAACACTGAAGAATAAACATAATGGTCCAACATTCTCATCCTTTTGTTTTCCAGAAGTCATTAATTCAAAGTCCCACCAAACATCACCCCAAATCCATTACTCAGGTATTCAACCATCCTGTTAGTCAGTCCAACTCCTGCCAGTCACAGTGCTGAATTGTGTAACATTATGTTAGGTATAGAGTGGTTTATGTCTGTATCTCTCTGTTTCTGTGTATTGATGTTTGTCTCTCAGGTGCCGTCAGAAAAATCCTACGGGCAGGTAAAGTGTTCTGAAACACCATCTTGTTCCGAGCACCTCAAATAATCAGAGACAGGAAGTACCACCTAAAAACATACAGGTAAATATAAGTATTATTATATATATATATATATATATTCATTAATTTTATACTTTATCATCACATTTTATTTGCACTTTGTAATAATTTAAAATTAAAACATTTACTTTAAAATACATCATCATTGTTAATAATACATTTTTAATAATAGTTTTAATAATCTTTTGTTGTGTTTTAAAGTACACTTATTTTGATGTGTTGACTAACATACTAAAGTACGTTAAGTACTTTGATTATAATTTTAACTACTTCATTATTTAATATTACATTTAGGTAGGTAAGTATATTTTAAATATTATAAATTAAATAAATTATAATATATATATGTTATAAATAAATATGACATTTCAAGGCTGTAGTATGCACGATAACAAAAGAAGTCTTTATTAGAACATACATCTTACATTATACACCCCTCGCAGCGCATCCTCGCACTGTAAAAAGTCCAACTGAGCAGGGAGGGTGAGGGCTCTGGAGAATGACACCAGGGGAGATGACAGAGGGAGAGGCCTGGGCAGTGATGATGGTGGGAGGAGCCAGGTGGGGACCCAGACCAAAGCCAGGACAATGGCCCACGGTCGGAGTCGAGGGAGGCGGGAGGAAGGAGCTGTGGTGGAGACTTGGCTGACGACACCAGGGGGTACAATTGATGCAGACAAAGCCGATGGATATGGAGATCCAGGTAGAGCTGAAGACCCGATGAGCCCATGTGACATCGATGGCTCTAGAGAACAAGGAGGAGCCAGGGTGCTGAGGACTGAGTTGGAGCCAGTGGGACTGAGGACTGAGGCAGAGTCGGAAGGAAAGGCGGAGCCTGATGGAGCCAAAGGGGTGGAGGACAGCTGGAGGCAGAGCCAGGGGATTCTATTTCCAAGGCGGAGCTGGTTGCTGGAAGATCAGAGGTGCGGCCACACATTGGAGTAGACAAAGGAGGAGCCGAAGAGCTGAAAGGGCACCAACGGAGGCATGGCTAATGGACTGGCTGGCTTTGGAATAGGAGGTGAGAGAGGGAGGCTGGGTGGGATCTCTGGAGAGACAGGAGACTTGGAGCTGGGCAGGACCAGCGGAGACACAGGAGACTTGGAGCTGGGCGGGACCAGCTGAGACACGGGAGACTTGGAGCTGGGCGGGACCAGCGGAGACACAGGAGACTTGGAGCTGGGCGGGACCAGCGGAGACACAGGAGACTTGGAGCTGGGTGGGACCAGCAGAGAAACAGGAGACTTGGAGCTGAGCGGGACGAGCAGAGACACAGGAGACTGGGAGCTGGGCGGGACGAGCAGAGAAACAGGAGACTTGGAGCTGGGCGGGACCAGCGGAGACACAGGAGACTTGGAGCTGGGCAGGACTAGCAGAAACGCAGACGTAAGAGACTCAAGCAAATATCCTCTTCCATTTCCTGGCTGGCTGGGCTCTGGGTCTGGAGTGGGGCTGGTGACGTCCTCCTCAGCTGGACAGATGGTGAACAGTGATCTGGAGTTCACTAGCACCCACTCCACAAATGCGACAAAGTCCTTTCGAGAACCGTTCCCTGGGAGGTGGTCCAGATAGTGAATTAGGTACGCCAAATCCAAAAAAATCTCTAGTGTGGTCTTCCAGAGAACCGCCCTTCTGCTCAAAGCAGAATAGTTGGATGGTGGATAGGTGAGGGGGTAAATTGCAAAAGAAAGAAAAAAAAGTTGCAAAAATGTAATCCTGTTTAGGTCCAGTATTCTGTCAGGCACAGTGTAGGCAGTAGTAAGCGCACAATCACAAAGGATAACAAAAGGAATCTTTACATTCCTTTCTTTCAGTACATTCAGTACAATCTTTTAAAAAGAAAGGAAGAGGCATAGAACTAATTAACAACCAAGGAAACTAACTAGGGAACACAGGGAAAACAGAACCAAAACACAATGAAATTAAACCAAAATTAAAGAAAAGTTTCACTGCATATTGCATTACTATATAAATAAAGGTGACTTGACTTGATACGTTTCAATAGAAATTACATTAAAATATGTTTTAGTTTACCTTAAATGCTTGTCAGTACATTCTGCAGTACGGCTTTAACTATGTTTAAAAATAATAGAAGGAAATGATTCAACAGTGTTAACAGAATGTATTTCGAAGCAGTAAAGATAATGACTTAAATGTTGGTTAAATTAATAATTAGCTCAACAATACATACAAATAACACTTAATTCATATGCAAACTGTCATGCTAGTAAAACTCTCATCAAATTTGAGCTTCCAAGATCTCCAAAAGTCTGAAGTGGATGTTGGTCAACAAAACATCAGGAAATAATATGCACGCTTCACACCTTATTCAGAGAAATGACTCTGGTATGAATTTAAAGACATGAAACTTTATTTCCAAGCATTTATACTGTTGCGCCGAGCAAGATGATGGTAAACATGTTTTGTATAATATAGTGCAATTTAGTAATAGGGGATTGTATGTATTGTAACCAGAACAGATGATACAGATATAGTTCACAAACAACTGACAGTCATGACCTAAATATGATTTTCATTTACAATAATAAATCCTAAAATTCTGCATTAGTAACTTGCTTTTCACGCCATCAGTCCTGCACACTCTCAAGCTGTCCTGTTCTTGGCTCATTTTGAGTCCTTTACTTGTGAAATCAGTGAATTGTTAACTGGAGGCTTGCTCTGACTGGATTGTCTGAATCAGTGAGTTGTTGACTCGAGAACAAATGCAGTCGGATTGCTCCAATTCACGAATGAATCGTTCAGTGTGATTTGTTAACTGAAAAGAATCAGCTTGGACACCGCTATTGTGTCTCAGGTCAAATCGCTATTGCGATTTCTTCAGGTCAAAATAATGAGGAACGACATGTTTTTTTGGAAGTGGAGTGGAGTAAAAAGTATGATATTATGCTTTGGAATGTAGTGAAGTAAAAAATTCCCAAAATAAAAATACTCTAAATACTAAAAATACTAAAAATAAAGTACAGATACTTAAAAAAGTATGTCAGTACAGTAATGAAGTAAAAATACTGTCCACCACTGGTGTTGAGTGGCTTAATGGATTATTTCTTTTAAGTAATTCTGCATGCCCGTGTTTGTTGTAGGCGGTGCTGTATGGGCACAGAGCTTGTTGATTGGCTATTACAGCACACTTCCTGTGTGCACTCTCGTGTTCAGGCTGTGGGGATGTGGCAGGTGCTGCTGGAGGAGGGAGTCTTAAACCACGGTGAGTGTGTCATACTCATTCACTACCATTCAAAAGTTTGGGGTCATTAAAAAGAAATTAATAATTTTATCAAAAATCACATTGTTACAAAAAATGCTTGATAATGATCAGAAATGTTTCTTAGTATTCCTTCTTAGTATTCCTCAATAAATTCATTATAAACAATATAACAAGAAAAATGTTACAATACGTAACCCACGAGTTACATACTCTTTAGTGTCTTGTTTGGAGCATAAGAAAGATGTTTTCATCAAATCTTTTTATCATAGCCTGGTCTGTCTTGAGCATACTGGTCACATGATTTGTTTCAAGTTTTCTGTGATCAGTTAGTCAGCCTGACCTAAACCCAACATGGGCACCACTGGTGCAGGACATTCAGATTTTGTGATAAGTAAATATATATTAATCTTAATTTTTTCAGAAAAAAATGCAAAACAACTGCTAATATTAATTGTGAACATTGTCTAAAGAAAATTAAGTTATATGTTTCTCATGCTGTTATTTACCGCATTTTAGTATGTAACTCCCAGTTCACGTTGCCTGTTTAGGGTATAAAAAAAAGGATTATCCACAGTATTGACAATGAACGGTGTTTCAAGGCAAACTGGGCTCCCTGTACTGGTCATTGCATTATTGCGAATTCCGGGGTGACAAGTGAGGGCTCAATTGTGGGTGGTGGGAGGGTCAGTAGAAATCTCATTCCAGGACCGGGCCCTTAGGGAAGACCCTTATAGGCCCTCTGGGCCCACTGTGCACTGTCCCCCTTCTCAATCTATGTAGTTTGAGTAAATATTTTTTGCAAATGTTAATATTCACATATTATTGCTTTTTGTTGACTACAGCTTTGCATTTTTAACTAGATATTTTCTTGCAGAGTTTCACACACTCATTTTATGGTAGAACAGGGGTGTCCAACCCTGCTCCTGGAGGGCTACCTTCCTGCAGAGTTGCAAGAAAATAAAAATAAAATGTATAATAAATATAAATTATTTTAAAATTAAAAAAATTCTCTGCGAGTAGTGAAAAATGCAAAGATGTAGTCAACAAAAAGTACTAATATCAGTTTTACGTGAATATTAACATTTGCACAAAAAAAAAAAAAAATTACTCAAAATACATAGATTGAGAAGGGGGACTGTGTACAGGGGACAGTGTACACTTTTTATACCCTAAACAGGCAACGCCAACGTTTTTTCAACGCCTGTTGAAAAAAGCATAATTTTCCAGTCGTGCCTGTTTAAGGGTTAAACATTTTATATATATATATATACACTCACCTAAAGGATTATTAGGAACACCATACTAATACTGTGTTTGACCCCCTTTCGCCTTCAGAACTGCCTTAATTCTACGTGGCATTGATTCAACAAGGTGCTGAAAGCATTCTTTAGAAATGTCGGCCCATATTGATAGGATAGCATCTTGCAGTTGATTTGTGGGATGCACATCCAGGGCACGAAGCTCCCGTTCCACCACATCCCAAAGATGCTCTATTGGGTTGAGATCTGGTGACTGTGGGGGCCATTTTAGTACAGTGAACTCATTGTCATGTTCAAGAAACCAATTTGAAATGAGTCGAGCTTTGTGACATGGTGTATTATCCTGCTGGAAGTAGCCATCAGAGAATGGGTACATGGTGGTCATAAAGGGATGGACATGGTCAGAAACAATGCTCAGGTAGGCCGTGGCATTTAAACAATGCCCAATTGGCACTAAGGGGCCTAAAGTGTGCCAAGAAAACATCCCCCACACCATTACACCACCACCACCAGCCTACACAGTGGTAACAAGGCATGATGGATCCATGTTCTCATTCTGTTCACGCCAAATTCTGACTCTACCATCTGAATGTCTCAGCAGAAATCGAGACTCATCAGACCAGGCAACATTTTTCCAGCCTTCAACTGTCCAATTTTGGTGAGCTTGTGCAAATTGTAGCCTCTTTTTCCAATTTGTAGTGGAGATGAGTGGTACCCGGTGGGGTCTTCTGCTTTTGTAGCCCATCCGCCTCAAGGTTGTGCGTGTTGTGGCTTCACAAATGCTTTGCTGCATACCTTGGTTGTAACGAGGGGTTATTTCAGTCAAAGTTGCTCTTCTATCAGCTTGAATCAGTCGGCCGATTCTCCTCTGACCTCTAGCATCAACAAGGCATTTTCGCCCACAGGACTGCCGTGATACTGGATGTTTTTCCTTTTCACACCATTCTTTGTAAACCCTAGAAATGGTTGTGCGTGAAAATCCCAGTAACTGAGCAGATTGTGAAATACTCAGATCGGCCCGTCTGGCACCAACAACCATGCCACGCTCAAAATTGCTTAAATCACCTTTCTTTCCCATTCTGACATTCAGTTTGGAGTTCAGGAGATTGTCTTGACCAGGACCACACCCCTAAATGCATTGAAGCAACTGCCATGTGATTGGTTGATTAGATAATTGCATTAATGGGAAATTGAACAGGTGTTCCTAATAATCCTTTAGGTAGTGTATATATATATATATATATATATATATATATATATATATATATATATATATATATATATATATATATATATATATATATATATATATAAAAGAATGCTTGTTTTTTCCATAATTTTATTGTAAAAATTATTTAGGTTGCTAATGACCCGAAGTGTGTAACAGAGTATATTTTTCTGCACAACAATAATTGAATCTTTGATGACTGAATAAGTGCAATTCAGCTTTATTCACCAATGTCTGACACACAATGATGAAGTGACGTTTCACTCATAGTTACCGCAGGCAGAAACAAAAGAATAGGAAGAATCATCAGCTAAACTTGAAATGGCTCAGCGATTTACTGCAGAACAAGTGCTGAACACAACTAAATAGTAGTCATTTGATGGTGGATCTGGTGAAGAAGCTATCAGAGATCAAAATATTGATGTTGAGAATGACAGTTTTGAGAATATGTTTGAGATGGCGAATATGAGCCAGATGCTGAATGTACTGGGAAATGGACAGTGATGATGGTATAAAGCATCTGCTCAAACTGAACCCTTCCAAGCTCCAAAAGTTAACAAAATCTGCTTTATTTTATTCTTCTGTAATTGTTACTCTAATATCAGGAGAGTCTTATATTATCAATGTAGAGACCCATCCGTGTTAAATATAGATACGGGTCGCTAAAGACCCAAATATGTAATAACGCTTGGCGAAACATTCATGCATTTAAGGGTTTATTACAATTTATTATCCAGATGATAATTTCGCTTTAGAGTGACACCACAAATGCGATGTGGTTGAATGTGTTTTTGTGTTTTATGGTTGATCTGTTCTTTGTGGTTCCTGTTCTGTGTTTTGCTGCAGTGGACCGGGAGCTGAGTTTCCAAGATAAGTATCTGTTTTATCGCTTCCTGGACGATGAGACAGAGGAGGCACCCCTTCCCAATGAGGAAGAGCAGAAAGAGAGTGATGAAGAATTGCAGGACACCCTCCTGCTTCTTTCTCAGATCGGACCTGACGCCCATCTGCGAATGATCCTGCGGAAACAGTACGTTCTGCTAATATGAGTCATTACGTCCCCCTAGAGGACTCTGGGCTATAAAGAGAAGTGCCTCAGAGTGATCTGATCTATATCTGCCACTGTTTGGCTGCTTTCCTATGAACTTTCCCACAATTCTGATCGTCTGAAACTCTCCAAAGACAGATTAGACTTTTATATGCATGTGTAACTGAAGAAGAGACCTTTTAAAGGTCCTGGAAGATGTAAAATCTGCACCAGGCCAAAAACTTTTTAAAATGTCAGAATAAGTTCCAAAGTCATCACTGCCCAATGACATCATTGTCCTTTCTGCTCTTCACTGCAGGCCTGGCCAGAGGACAGTTGATGACTTGGAGATCATTTACGAGGAGCTACTGCATATTAAAGCTTTATCACATCTCTCCACCACTGTAAGTCCACATAATGGCCACATACACACTGTGAAGTTTCTGGACTGACAACAGCATTTAAATACGGAAGTGAGTCCCCTGTGTGTATGGAACACGACTCACTCCCAAAACTCCAATGACTGACACTGTGGTAATGGTGTTCTGGCTCCTCGTGTGTTTAGTATCCGCTATTCTGAACAAAGTAATATTACAGCAGCAAAATACTTGTTATTAGGGGTGTGACGAGACAGTTAGCCCACAAGATGAGGCACGAGATCAGGTTCACGAGAATGAGATGAGATTTTTACACAGTATTTTTAAGAAATCCTCAATGACAAAATTCATTAAATAGTCTGTAGACAACAATACTCAAGCACTGTAAAAGGTTTTGCCACAAACTCAACTGACTGGCTTCTCCTCTGTATGATTGTCTCTTCAGACTTTATAACTGCACATGATTTATGAGCTTCTGCAACTTCTGACCTCCTAACTGAACTCATTTCCACAAATTGATCATAGAAATAAAAACAGTGTAAATAAAAATGAATAACAGAGTTTTCTCTTAGTCTTATTAAGTGCAAACAATAAGTGCAACCGTAATCAAAGTAGTCTCTCAATATTCAAAGTGCAAATAGAGACCACATTTTTCTTCAAGCATGATACAGAGCTAAGAGATGGTTACAACTACAAACCTGATTCCAAATAAGTTGGGACGCTGTATAAATTGTGAATAAAAAAGGAATGCAATAATTTACAAATCTCATAAACTTATATTTTATTCACAATAGAATATAGATAACATGTCAAATGTTGAAAGTGAGACATTTTGAAATGTCATGCCGAATATTGGCTCATTTTGGATTTCATGAGAGCTACACATTCCAAAAAAGTTGGGACAGGTAGCAATAAGAGGCCGGAAAAGTTAAATGTACATATAAGGAACAGCTGGAGGACCAATCTGCAACTTATTAGGTCAATTGGCAACATGATTGGGTATAAAAAGAGCCTCTCAGAGTGGCAGTGTCTCTCAGAAGTCAAGATGGGCAGAGGATCACCAATTCCCCCAATGCTGCAGCCAAACATACTGGAGCAATATCAGAAAGAGTTTCTCAGAGAAAAACTGCAAAGAGTTTGAAGTTCTCATCATCTACAGTGCATAATATCATCCAAAGATTCAGAGAATCTGGAACAATCTCTGTGCGTAAGGGTCAAGGCCGGAAAACCATACTGGATGCCCGTGATCTTCGGCCCTTAGACGGCACTGCATCACATACAGGAATGCTACTGTAATGGACATCACAACATGGGCTCAGGAATACTTCCAGAAAACATTGTCGGTGAACACAATCCACCGTGCCATTCGCCGTTGACGGCTAAAACTCTATAGGTCAAAAAAGAAGCCATATCTAAACATGATCCAGAAGCGCAGGCGTTTTCTCTGGGCCAAGGCTCATTTAAAATGGACTGTGGCAAAGTGGAAAACTGTTCTGTGGTCAGACCAATCAAAATTTGAAGTTATTTTTGGAAAACTGGGACGTCATGTCATCCGGACTAAAGAGGACAAGGACAACCCAAGTTGTTCTCAGCGCTCAGTTCAGAAGCCTGCATCTCTGATGGGATGGGGTTGCATGAGTGCGTGTGGCATGGGCAGCTTACACATCTGGAAAGGCACCATCAATGCTGAAAGGTATATGCAAGTTCTAGAACAACATATGCTCCCATCCAGACGTCGTCTCTTTCAGGGAAGACCTTGCATTTTCCAACATGACAATGCCAGACCACATACTGCATCAATTACAACATCATGGCTGTGTAGAAGAAGGATCCGGGGACTGAAATGGCCAGCCTGCAGTCCAGATCTTTCACCCATAGAAAACATTTGGCGCATCATAAAGAGGAAGATGCCACAAAGAAGACCTAAGACAGTTGAGCAACTAGAAGCCTGTATTAGACAAGAATGGGACAACATTCCTATTCCTAAACTTGAGCAACTTGTCTCCTCAGTCCCCAGACGTTTGCAGACTGTTAGAAAAAGAAGAGGGGATGCCACACAGTCGGAAACATGGCCTTGTCCCAACTTTTTTGAGATGTGTTGATGCCATGAAATTTAAAATCAACTTATTTTTCCCTTAAAATGATAAATTTTCTCAGTTTAAACATTTGATATGTCATCTATGTTGTATTCTGAATAAAATATTGAAATTTGAAACTTCCACATCATTGCATTCTGTTTTTATTCACAATTTGTACAGTGTCCCAGCTTTTTTCGATTTGGGTTTGTACATAACCCAGCATATTGGGAGATAATCGCATGCATCAGGGAGCTGCTTTCAAAATGCGGGGTATTGAAATCGCGTTTGAATGCACGCTCGAGTTTACTTTCGCAATCCTGCATACTCTGTGAATAGGGAGCGACGGTGCTGAACGCGCATTCTACAAGATAAGACATTTGTTAGACGCTCTGTTGTGCAACGAATCCTCTGCCATGGTCCTGTCAGTCATCTCGTTACATGATCAGTGAACTCTTGATTCCTGGTGCAGCGACTCTGCAGCTCCTGTTGGATGAGCTGGATGGAATTGAATCGACCGTTATCTACCTGAATTCAATTGTTTTTGTTATATATATATATATATATATATATATATATATAATATGTGTGTAAAGTCAAATGACAGTGGAGACATAATGTAAACATTGCGGTGGCGTATTCTATCCTATTTTCCCCCTCACACTCCGTCATGGCAATATCGTGCAAGACTTCTGACTTCGGAGGACACATTTCAGTGTAGGAAGGCATGTCCGAATCCAATGTTAGCTTCACTTCCTGCTTCCTGAGAGACCTTCATCTGATCGATTTTTAAAGGCAGCATAGATCCTTCTCTCCCTTTGATATCCCACAATCCTATGCGTTCTATTCTGTGACAGTTGAGCTAGAAAAAGAAAGATGGCGTCTGGTGGTCAGTTTGTATGTAAATGTACATTTTTGACTAACGTTTTCCACTACTGATGTCATATCTAGCAAGAAATTGCTACTGTAGTAATTAAATATTTGTTTAGTTATCACCAAACATCGCTTTATTTTGCTATAGATCATTAAACCGTTACACTGCCTCAGATGTTTCCTGTTTCCGTGAGACATTGCCTAAAAGTCAGTTTTCGGATGCAGACAGCTTTTCACCTCGATGAGAAATCTCGTCACATTTTAATCTCGCTACTCGTTATGTTCAACGGTTTTAACTAAAGCACAGTGTTGTTGATTCCTGTAGGCCGCTTCTCTTGCAGTGTTGCCATATCCACTTATTTTAAACTTTTTTTGGGCTTGCTTAAGCTTGGCTCATAAAGAGATCAAGTTTATGGCGTTATTAAATGAGCAGGTGTGGGGCGCAATATTTTGGTATTATTTTCAGCATTCGAATTCACATGAATGAGTCAAGGCTCGAACCCCTGTGATTACTTGCACCTCACGTACAGACGAGAGACACATCTCTGATACGTCATTAACAAATAGCTGTTCAGTTCAGTTTCGTACACTCTTCATAGAGTTATTTCGGTTGTAGAATGCGGTTGTAAATTCATGAACTGTGTATGTACAGAACAGGATTACAGGGTCATCTGTCATTAATTCCTCACTCTCATGTCGTTCCAATCCTGTAAGAACGTCGTTAGTCTTTGAAATAGGCAGCAACGTCATTGCAACGTTCAAGGCCCAGAAAGGTAATAAAGACATTGTTAAAATAGTCCATGTGACTACAGTGGTTCAGAGAATACTTTTTGTCCACAAAAAACCCCCCAAAATAAGTGAAAGTAACATCCACGTGGATGGCAGGACCCAAGGTTTCCCAGCAGAACATTACCATCACACTGCCTCCTCCAGCTTGCCTTCTTCCTATAGTGCATCCTGGTGCCATGTGTTCCCCAGGTAAGCCACGTACACACACCCGGCCATCCACGTGATGTAACAGAAAACGTGATTCATCAGACCAGGCCACCTTCTTCATTGCTCCGTGGTCCAGTTCTGATGCTCACGTGCCACTGTAGCCACTTTCGGCAGTGGACAGGGGTCAGCATGGGCACCCTGACTGGTCAGCGGCTATGCCGCCCCATACACAACAAACTGAGATGCTCTGTGTATTCTGACACCTTTCTATCAGAACCAGCATTAACTTCTTGAACAATCTGAGCTACAGTAGCTCGTCTGTTTGATCGGACCACACGGGTCAGCCTTCACTCCCCACGAGCATCAATGAGCCTCGGCCGCCCATGACCCTGTCGCCTGTTCACCACTGTTCACGGATCATTTATGTTAAATATGGTCAGAAAAATCTACAGAGAGGTTTCGAAAATTGAGTCTGGAAAATTATGGAATTTAAAAATGTTAAATGCCTAGGAAATTAACTAATTGAAATTAACATGCAATTAAGTGTCCAAAAGCATTACATTCAGTCATTCATTATTTTCAAGTATATTATTTCCACAATAAGTGCTCTTTTTCAAAGTGTTCTTCTCAAAGTATTTAATACATACTATACATCTTTTGAAGTCAGGATGTGTGAAGAAACAGACTAAAAAATAAAGTCATTATTCACTGAAAAAGAAGATTTGAGCCAGGTTTGACTTCAGTAATGAGATATGCAAGAACAAGCAATGTCATAATAATCAAACCTTCTGTGGCGTATCTTGACACGCCATATGAATGAGATTTAACAGGTATGATTTTCATATTCATTTTGGTTTGTTTCTCTACACGCTTCTTCCTTTTGTGTTCCACAGAGGGGGGAAAACAAGTTTAATGGGTTTGGAATGACACAGCTGTGCATAAAAAAAGGAATAGCAAGCTGAGCTTTAATATGTGTGCATTGTTTAAAATATCGACTGCTTTCAAATAAAGCAGTTTAATTTTTTCTTAATTACATGGTGACATTTGTTTCATCAGTAATGTAGAGTCTTTTGTATTCTCTTTCCTCAGGTGAAGAGGGAACTCGCTGGTGTTCTAATATTTGAGTCGCATGCAAAAGCAGGCACAGTGTGTAAGTGTCAAAAATGATTATACCCTGTATGTGCTAACTTCATAAAATTAGGCCGAACCATACAGAAACAAACAGATTTAAATGTCTGCTGGTAATCGGAATTTATATGATTAATCTGTGGTCTGATAAATGTTTCTGTGCTATTATAGACAAGTTTCATGTTAATTATTGATCTCTTTTGTACGTAGTGTTTAATCAAGGGGAAGAAGGGACGTCATGGTACATCATTCTGAAGGGCTCCGTTAACGTGGTGATCTATGGGAAGGTCAGACTAGTAATTCTCGACTAATGCTTCACATTCAACAGACTAATTAAGCATTTAATGTGTGATAATGCTGGCCTGCTAATGACTCTCAAGCCAATTATAGTACATGCAAACTGTGCCAGGAAAGTGTGTGTGTGTGCAAGTTCAATTACAGCTAGAATATGTTTTCATAACTGTCTGTGCTGTTTGCTGGTTTGCCTGGCTCTCGGCAGCGGGCTGTTGAGATGTAATGTCTCTTCGCAGGGCGTAGTTTGTACGTTACATGAGGGAGATGACTTCGGGAAGCTGGCTCTGGTGAATGACGCACCTCGGGCAGCGTCTATCGTACTGAGAGAGGACAACTGCCACTTCCTGAGAGTGGATAAGGAAGATTTCAACAGAATCCTCAGGGTCAGGGCTCATTATTCACTATGCGCGCTTAACAACCACAACAAAACAAATGGCCTGTGTCAGATGTTCTACACTGTAAAAAGTGGTAACCTGCCATCGTTACCCTTAAATTTTGTTTTGTTGGTGTAACCTAATGCATTTAAGTTGATTCATTGATGTTAAATCACTGATTCTTGAGATAAGGGACAAAACATGTATTAGATGTTAAAAACTAAAAACTAACACTGCATTATTCAAAATTGGTATTTTTTTAGACAAAGGTCTCAGATAATGAACCATGTAAGGGAACAGGCTTATTTCTAAATTTTGTCTAAAAATGTATATTTATTCACTCTGTAACTTAATTTGTGTCAACTCCGTCAGACACACTAAAAGCATGCTAATTTAATTTAATCCATCCAAAAACAATGTAAAGTCTTCAGGTATGTAATATTGGTGTTCAGTGATATTCAATATTCAGTTCATGTAATATTGGAGTTAAGTCATAAACTACATTTGTTTGTTTTCACTCTATTATGAACAACCCAGTTTCTAAATTCCTTAAAAGCAAACCTACTATAAAAGCAAAGTCTTTGAATGTTTGTTTGACAAAGGGTTTATTGTAAGTTTAGAAATGTTTAAAAATTGCATGGATGGATGGATGGATGGATGAAAGGATGGATGGATGAACAGATGGATGGATGGATAGATGGATGAACAGATGATGATGGATTGATGAAAGGATGGATGGATAGCTGGATGGATGGATGAATGGATGGATGGATGGATGGATGGATGGATGGATGGATGGATGGATGGATGGATGGATGGATAGATGGATGTTTGAACGGATGGATGGATGGATGAACAGATGGATGGATGATGGATTGATGGATGGATGGATGTTTGAACGGATGGATGTTTGAATAGATGGATGGATGGACGGATGGATGGATGAATAGATGGATGATGGTTGGATGTTTGAACAGATGGATGGATGGATTGATGGATGGTTGAATGGATGGATGTTTGAATAGATGGATGGATGGATGGATGAATGAAAGGATGGATGGATGAAAGGATGGATGGATGAACAGATGGATGATGGATGGATGGATGTTTGAACATGGAAGGATGGACGGATGGATGGATGGATGGATGGATGTATGGATGGTTGAATGGATGGATGGATGTTTGAACGGATGGATGGATGAATGGATGGATGTATGGACAGATGAACAGATGGATGGATGGATGGATGGATGATGAATGAATGGATGAATGAATGGATGGAAGGATGGATGGATGGATGGATGGATGGATGGATGAACGGATGAATGGGTGGATGGATGATGAATGGATGGATGGATGAACGGATGAATGGGTGGATGGATGATGGATGGATGGATGGATGGATGGATGGATGAACGGATGAATGGGTGGATGGATGATGAATGGATGGATGGATGAACGGATGAATGGGTGGATGGATGGATGGATGGATGGATGGATGAATGGGTGGATGGATGATGGATGGATGGATGGATGAACGGATGAATGGGTGGATGGATGATGAATGGATGGATGGATGAACGGATGAATGGGTGGATGGATGGATGGATGGATGGATGAATGGGTGGATGGATGGATGGATGGATGGATGGATGGATGGATGGATGGATGGATGGATGGATGGATGGATGGATGGAAAAAAGAAAACCTTCACCTGACGCTGTTAAATACTGATGGAGTTGACAAAGGTCCAGTTGGGGCCAAATATACAGTATATGTAAATAGAATCACGACACAGCATTAGAAGAATTCCCCATATGCAAAAAACATATAAATCACATTATACAGACTTTTTGAGAGCACTTGTCAAATAAAACCTGACGGAGTTGACGCCTGATGGAGTTGACAAAATTGAATGTTTTTCCACCTTAACCATGTGTTCTACAGCGGAGCATTTTAGTTTGTTTCCTCAGTTGTAGCTGCCTTAATAAACATATACAAATTACAAGATTTATCCCACAACTATTTACAGAAACTATTACACTGCGATGACGGAGTTGACATGTTAAGGCTGTGACCGCAGAGACTTCAATATTGTTTGTTTAAAATATTTAAAAAATCTTTAAGTTCCAGGACTTTGTGTCCTACTGTGAGATCCACAATGAGCAGGAAATAGTAAGTGCTCCTCAGAGTTAAAGCTGCCCATGACACTGGATTATACAAAATCCTGACGGAGTTGACGCAAAGTGAGGACACAAATTTTATAGCAATTTTTTAATGGAAAATATAATTCAATATTTACTTGTTGCATTGTTTGATATCTTAAAGATCTCTGCCTTTTAATGTAACTGTGTATTATTTTATATGTTGCATGTTTAAACACTTTTTTGGCAGTTTTGCATTGTGACCTGAGGACAGGTTAGATTAAATGCGTGTGCTTTTAAAATAATGCCAAAGAAATGATTTGAAAATATAAGCAATAAATGTCCTGAGTATACAAATTTCCTTAGATGTAGCTTTTAAGTATTTTATTATTGTGTTGATATTCTTACTTTTCAACATAAATAGGGCTTTTGTGTTTGGGACATGTTTTGTCCCTTATCTCAAGAATCAGTGAAATAATGTTTCTTGTATAAAAATAAAATAAATGCTAATGTTGCAAGATCTAAATTAACTTTTTTATTCAAGTCAAAAACAAAATAAAAGATTTTGAACTTTTACAGTGTATTTTATAAAATCATGCTAATACGGTACAGATATATAATGTACTGCCATACTACCACTGGTGTATACACTACCAGTTATGCTCGAATGTTTGAAATTATTTTATAGACCAATCGAAATTGTAGCGAAGTATGATGATATACTATTATAGTATTTACTAATATTTAGCTTTTACTTTATATTTTCAGGTTTTATTATTAGTTTCGTTTTTTGTTTGTTTCCATTTAGCATTGATTTATTTGTTATTTCCGTTTTAGTTTTAGTAATTTTAGTACTTCAGCTTTAATTCTCTGAGTTTCATCAAGTTTTCATCAAATTTTATTTTTAATGTACTATTTTTCATTTTAACATTGATTAAAAGCATCCCAGGATGCAAAAGTGAATATCCAGAGTAATCTAGACAAAGAAGCTCAAATTTAAAAGTCACTACATAATTCCCCCAATTCCATTTTTGCTAGTGTACTTTCAGCCTAATGACTACGTAATTATCATCTAATTGTTTTCTCATGCTGTGTGTGTGTGCGCGCAGTATAATTGTCCCTCCATCACCAGCACAGGGGACTCTCTCTCCCAGCGCTGTGACAATAGAGAGCTCAGCTCAGGAAAGCCAGAGCAGCGTTTAAGCGGAAGCTCAGTCTGATAGTGAGGGTGTGGGTGTTAGTGTCTTTGGCACAGACAGAAACAGGATGCCTTCTATCTAAACAAATACAGTGAGATTTCACATTCTAGGGTCATTTGTTGCATAGTTACAACATGATGCAACTGGGAAAAGCATTGTATTTACTATATCAGTTAGAGCAGAGGTCTTCAACCCTGCTCCTGGGGACCCGCTGTCCTGCGGAGTTTAGCTCCAACCCTAATCAAAGACAGGTGAAGCTAATCAAGCTCTTCAGGATCACTTGTTGAAAGTACACAGGCAGGTGTGCTGAAGCAGGTTGGAAATAAACTTTGCGGGACAGTGGGTCCCCAGGAGACCTCTGAGTTAGAGTATTTTGATGGATGCAACAGATAGAAATGTTTAAGGACAATGTCTGTACAGACTGTACCATTTTTATTTTATTTTTGTAAAATGTGAAAAAATCCAAATATTGCATTTTACTCTAATCACTTTCTGTATAGACCTTAAAGTCTTGAATACAAGTTACTGAACATTTCAACCGTTACTACTTAGAAAAATTATTTTTATCAAATATAGCAGCACATGTTGCCTCTGTTGCAAAACAGAGTCATTAAATGTATTATTCATTATATGATGTTACCTAAAATATCTATCTTTTTAAAAGTAAATACTAGTAATTTAGATCACATGATTTCAAGTGACAAAAAACGTTTGGAACCCCTGCTGTAAATTGAGTATGAGTCTCCCTCTACTGGTCATGAAGTGACATTGTGGAGGACTTGTGATGAACACCTCCTCTTGAGCTGAGCACATCATTTCTATCTGTTGTGATCCGTTTCCTGTGTGTACCTAACCAGTCATTTTTGTTAGGACAGCAGAAAAAATATATATAGTTTGGTTAGTTATGAATAATCTCGTTCACACACTGTATTTCATCTGTGTGTGTATTCAGGATGTGGAGGCAAACACAGTCCGTCTGAAGGAACATGAGGAGGATGTGTTAGTTTTGGAGAGAAGTAACAACAGAAGCTCCAGCTCTTCTCCTCTCAAGTAAATTTTATCTTCTTCTGTTGTTTTTTTGTGTTTTTTTTTACAACTAGTATGGAAAAACTATAAACTGTTATATATCAACAACCTCAAAGTACATGCCAAACCGTGACCTTTGACCTGTTCTTCAGGTACACTGTGATGTCAGGAACTCCAGAGAAGATTCTGGAACATCTTCTGGAGACGATGAAACTTGATTCCCATTTCACAGAGTCAGGTACTTTACAATGCATTCAGAGAAATATATGCAGATAAACAGGGAAACTGTAACTAATAATCCACTGCAGACAAGTTTGACGAACATATGTGCAGTTTTATTTAATCAAATGTGAACCAAATACAAAATAAACATGACTTGACAACATAAGATTCACAGACAGCAGGTTACACCAACAAAACATGACAAACAAAAATGTTTAACATGATGGCTAACTACAAAATTATGGGGAACACATGACCAAAACAAACAACCAATGACAAGATGGAACTAATGAACATGAACCAATGAAATAACAGAACTGATAACAATACAATGAGAAGATGACACCTGAACTACAGACATACATGGCAGGACCAGTAGAGTGGAACAAGGTAACATAATGATGACAAATTACAAAATAAAAGACATGAAAACATGGGCAAAACCTAAACAGACGTGACATATCCACCCCTCAAAGGGCAACTCCCGAAGCCCTAACAGAACACCCACCTAAAACACACAAAAAGTCCAGGACGGTGGTGGAGCCGAGGAGGTCCAGGGGGAGGAAGGGATGGCCTGGCCTGTGAGGATGAAGAGGGCCTGGATTGTGGCCTGGATCATGTAGCGGAGGCGGGCCTGGACCATGGAACATGGAACAATGAGGCAGTGAAGCAGAGGTGGGCTGTGGAGCAGTGGTAAAACCCATGGGGGCTCAGGTGGCCAAGGTGTATCCAGTGGTGATGGAGACCACCAGGGTAGAGCTGGCAGAGGAGGTGACCACCTCAGTAGAGCAGGAGACCACCATGGCAGAATTAGTGAATCAGGAGGCCATGGTAGGGCTTCCATGGCCGAAACATGGGGCACAGAGAGTTCATAAACAGCCTCCGTGGCATAGGGCACAGTGTGTGTGTGTGTGTGTGTGTGTGTGTGCGGCCTTACACACACAGAATAGCGGAGGCCACTATCGGAAGCACCGTGGACAGTGGGATGACCTCTGGGACCACCGAACATGGACCTGAGACCACTGGATTTGGACCTGAGACCACCGAGCTTGAAAGCTCTGGGACCGTCGGTTTTGGGAGGGCTGGCTTGTGGGCCATGGCTGGCATTCGACTAGCCTCCGTGGTCAGGAGAATAATAACCCCCCCAAAAAATTATTTTGGAGGCTCTGGTGTGGAATTGCAGGAGTCCCTCATCCGCATTTCCCACAGTTAATGATGAGCCACTCAACAACAGGGCATAGTCAATGTACTGAGCCAGAGTCCAGTAAGGAGTGTTTTCGGCATTAATAGTTTATAAAGTCATTTGGATCATGCCAAAAAATTTCCCCACCTGAATTAAATAATGATAGCCCACCTGATAGCATAGACCACAAAAGTCTTCAACATAAGCCTCCAGGGGACAATACCCCATAAAACTGATGAATCCACTGTAGGCAAGTTTGGCGAACCCATGTGCAGTTTTATTTAATCAAACTTAAACCATTTACAAAACAATGACTTGACTTGCAGCACAACTGTTTAAATGTATTTCTAATAACATATTCTAATAACATATAATGATTTCTGAAGGATCATGTGACACTGAAGACTGGAGTAATGATGCTGAAAATTCAGCTTTCATCACAGGAATAAATTACAGATTGTATATTCACATAGAAAACAGTAATTTTATTATTATATTTTACCGACCCCAAACGTTTGAACTGTAGGAAGGTGTCGATATTGCCCTTGTGTACAGCTTTTGTAAAACTCACTTGCGAGCCATAGGGATGTTTTGTTTTCTTCTGAATCGTTTATTTTCAATTAATCATTCAAACTGGTTGAAAAAAATGGTCTGAATGATTCTTTAATGAATCACTGATCAAAATGATTTTTAGAACGCCTCCAGTAATCACAAATGACTTGAATTACCATGAATAACTCAAATTCAAGAGTGGGAAGCCTGTAAACATATATTTACTGTACATGCACTGTAAAGAAACCAATCATTAACCAGAATTAGCTATTAGCCATGCTTCATGTTACAAATAGTAGTTGCCTTGAATGCACCTAACTAACTTCTTTCTTTCTCCATCTCTGTAGATCCTGCTCTGGATGACTTTTTGCTTATGCACTGTGTTTTTGTCCCAAACAGTCAGCTGTGTCCACTGCTCGTCGCCCAATATCCTTTACAGCTCTACTGGCTGATGGCTGAAATAAATAGCTGCAGTTTCTGTAAATCTACACTATATTGCCAGAAGTTTTGGGATGCCTGCCTTTACATGCACATGAACTTTAATGACATCCCATTCTTAATCCGTAGGGTTTAGTGTGTTTATGGGAATTATGACCATTCTTCTAGAAGCACATTTGTGAGGTCAGGCACTGGTGTTGGACGAGAAGGCCTGGCTCACAGTCTCCGCTCTAATTCATCCCAAAGGTGTTCTATCGGGTTGAGGTCAAGACTCTGTGCAGCCCAGTCAAGTTCCTCCACACCAAACTCGCTCATCCATGTCTTTATGGACCGATGCTCTGTGCACTGGAGCGCAGTCATGTTGGAACAGGAAGGCTTGGATGAGCTGCTCGGCCATGGAAACCCATTCCATGAAGCTCTCTACACACTGTTCCTGAGCTAATCTGAAGGCCACACAAAGTTTGGAGGTCTGTAGCTATTGACTCTGCAGAAAGTTGGCGACTTATGCGCACTGTGACCCTCAGCATGCGCTGACCCCGCTCTGTGATTTTACGTTGCCTACCACTTCGTGGCTGAGTTGCTGTTGTTCCCAATTGTTTCCACTTTGTTATAATACCACTAACAGTTGACCGTGGAATATTTAGTAGTGAGGAAATTTCAGGAATGGACTTATTGTACAGGTGACAACCTATCACGGTACCACGCTTGAGTTCACTGAGCTCCTGAGAGCGACCCATTCTTTCACAAATGTTTGTAGAAGCGTCTGCATGCCTAGTGCTTGATTTATACACCTGTGGCCATAGAAGTGATTGAACACATGAATTCAGTTATTTGGAGGGGTGTCCCAATACTTTTGACAATATAGTGTACGTGTAACAAGAGCAGTACATCAGTTCGGTTGAGGGGTTCACTGTGCCATAGCTGTGTACTGTGTTATTTTGTTTGTGCTTGTGTGCAAGTCTCTCAGTTTTTGGCTCTGAAGTCCTTAGCGCTCATGCACCTATCACGCTCAGGCGTCTCAGGGCAGTGAACAGGAGCGGATGGATTACACTCTCAATAACAAGCGCAGAGTGATCCGTCTGGTGTTACAGTGGGCCGCCATCAACACAGACCACCTACAGGAGGAGGACAGCTCTTTCAACTTCCTCCAGGTCAGCAGCTTCACTCGACTCTGGTCTGGTCTGCTCTGTTCAGCCATGTTGGTTGACTGAAGTTTAGACAGTTAATTACTGTCTGGTCCCACTGTGATTAAGTGTGTATTTCATTGTCAGTCCGATAATGTCTTCTGTTGCAGGAGTTCTATGACACAGTGTGTGAAGATTCCAGACTCATTCCAGCTCTGAAAGATCAACTGCCTGAGCTAGAGAAGATCATAAAGCAAAAGTAAGAGCACAGTCTTAACAAGTGAGAGGTTTTTAATCTTGACATATTCAATTAAAGTCAGAAAAATCGATTTTTATTAAATGGAACAGTTTATGGAACCTTTAGAATAATCTTTTTTTTTTTTTTTTTAAGTACTGAGCATTCTCGAGGAGGAAAAAATGCCTCAATTTTATTATTTTATACTGAGCAAAAATACCCAATTTTGTGCATCTATATGGCCAAAAAGTAAGATGAAGTTCTGATGATTGTAATGTAAATCAATGAGATCTTTATAAAAGTATAACAGACTACCAATAATATCTTAGTAATATGATATTAAAATGCTTAGGTTTATGATCAAAGCTCTATAGTTTTAAAACATATAATGCAATAGAAAACAATAATGATTGAGAGATGAAACAATAAACCTTCCTCAAAAGCCTGATCATATTTGCTGCTTCTGTCCAATAAGGGTTCATCTTGATGTATTACTAAAAATATAAAAGTTTTTATTACGTTAAAGATGTCACATCAAAAAGACATGTGAACCATGACCTGAGGGTGGACTTGATAAAATTATACTTAAAGGCCTTTAACTTCCTGAAATAAAAGTATGAGCTACAGTATACAAAGTAGGAAGTACAGTACGCTTCATGGGGTTAACATAAGAGGTAACATAAAAGAAACCCTTTATTTGCTCATATTCATAACACTCATAACATTTATTTACAGCTCTGAAGATGGTCGGCCCTCTCAGAAAAAGGTGAGGGGAAGATAAAAGCAAACACAGTTTCTGTAGTATTTCCTTAAGTGCTGAAGAAGTGTCATGTGATAGTCCTCTCTCATTGCAGCACAAAGTCCTGCTGCGTCAGTTCAGCACCGGGAACGACAGACTGCAGAAGCGACAGCCAATCAAAAGCACAGACGAGAGTGAGTCTGTATCTGTTCTCCAATTCAATAGTTGCATTCGTACATGAGTATGACTAAATGCCTGTTAACTCAAGAACAATAAGTAAACCAATATATTAGTGTCCACACCAGTGCACAATATTGTTCGGTTTATTTGAATCGAGTGCTGCAGTTATGTCATCGTACGCTTTAAATGCTCAATAAAGCAGGATGGATTCTGATTCTGAACAGCTGATCAATGTTTTTATCATTCATCAGCTGGAAAAAAATCGTTCTGAAAGTGATTACAACTAGAGCTTTCCTCTGTGCTGTTATCTTTATAATTGTGGTGTGAATTCTGCTATTCTTTTATATCTAGAAAGATTTTTAGAACTTTTTCATCGCAGATGAAAAATATATAGAGATCATAGGAGTTTAGCTTACCTAAAATGTATTTATTTATTCAATCAATTAATTTATTTATTCATTTAGAGGCAGATCTCGAAAGATGGAGAGACAAAAGAGTCAAAAGTGAAATAACCAAAGATAGACAGGAAGAGTCACAAAAAGGAAAGTTCAAAAATAGGTTAAGAGTTAATTATGAGGTTAACTCTATGAGGTTAAGAGAAAAGTAGCAGTTGATGTCATTTCACTTCAGCAAAAATTCAAGCAAAAATTCACAGTATTGAACAAATGTGAACCAACGATATGTATCTTTAATCAAAGTTATTATTTAAAGAATGTGATTCATCAGTGTTTTAATGTCAATGTTCTTTTCTTTGTTTTTTGGTATAGTCCTTTTTAAGGTGTACTGCAGTGATCACACCTACTCTACTATTCGAGTGCCTGTCGCTGCGTCTGTCAGAGAGGTCATCTCCGCAGTTACCGATAAGCTGGGGTCAGGCGATGATCTTCTTCTCATCCACCTTAGCGCCGCCGGAGGTGAAAACACATAAACACGCACATGTTGCATTTTGTAGACATAAGAATTTTTAAACTGTACAAACTGTATCTTATATCCCCTAACCCTACCCCTACGAGGGAAAGGGATGGGTTTTAACCCTTATGGAGAGAGCTCTAGAAGTGGAGGTGGAGCTAATCCTGTATCTGAAACAAACATTCAACCTACTCCTTAGAGGAAGATGGATTCAATCCATGCTCAATTTGGAAATTTACCTGAAACAAGCACTAAAACCTTAAAGGGGACTGGGCAAGGAGAGTGGATCAGCCTCATCAAAAACATGCGCCAGCTAATGCATTCCTGCGTCCATCCTAATTCAAACTGGATAGCCGAGAGAGGGTTAGGTCTGGGGGGGAGGTGTTGTTTCTTTCACAAACCTAACCTAGCCTGAGCCTTCGGAACTGGGGGCTTGTGGAAAACTGAAGTATTGGGTCAGAGTTTACCTCACTTGGTTCTGAACCAGGTGATCCGGGTGGGAATTGAGTGGGGGAGCAAAAAGGAGGCCAAGCCGGCACCTGAATGGGGTCAACGAAGTCTCGCCACCCTCCCTTACTTCGCTCTTCAACATTAGTTTATAGGGTGGGATCTGAGTAGGTTAAAATATGAATATGCTTGGGATTTCAATCATTAGATAATATATATTGATATTATGAGTATGATTGTAGTAGTTAATATGTATTTATTTTAAAGAGATAATGGGATGATGGAACTGAAGGAACTCTTCTGTTATAGATCGCAAAATGGCAAGTGACAAGTGTTTCCAGAGCCTTATACGGCTGATATATTACAATGGTCCATCTCCTGAAAAATCTGAGGGAGACCAAAGAAAATCCCGGTCCAAGATCCTTGAAACAGGTGGCAAAATGGGAGTGCAAGAGCCTGGACATATCGAGGAAGCATTACTTGATGTTGAAGGAGAAGTTGCAAGCACAACTGTTGAGGATGGATTTAATGGAGGGGGAGAGAGCGTTGGAGGTGGCTAGCAGATGGGCCAGAAGAAATTTGAGAAATATTGGTGGCCATGCAGGACAATGAATAGCTGTAGGTAGGTGAGGGGTCAAGTCAAGCAGGACCAGAACTAGACGAGCAAAGGGCAACACTACACAGGAGGAACGAGAGCGAGGAGAACAAGTGGGGGGAGGACAACAAAAGGAAGTCGAGCAAGATCAAGAGATACAAGAGAGGGAACAGTGACAGGAGTCCGGGGGGAAGGAAAACAACCAGGATCACATAATGAGGGTCCAGGAACAAGGGGAGGAGAATGAGGAAATCTGGGTCACGATGGATGAGGTGGCTGGGAGTGGCATAGCAGAGAATGATGGAGGGGAACAGGAGGAGGAAGAAATTCTAGGAAGTAAAAGGTTGGAGAAGGAAGGAGAAGGACCCCAGAGAAAGAGCAGGATTGGGAAAAGGCAAGGAGAACAGATTGAAACTGTTGGACAAAGCATTTTTGAGTGACAAGAGCACAAGGGGGATACATTCAGGGGAGTGGAGGAGGAGGAGGGCACCATTTACGACCATCTCAGGATGGGAGCCGAGGAAGAGTCAGGTGTCAGAGTTGGTGTGGAGGATAGTAGAGGAGGATAAGAGGGTGGTTAAAGGGCCCGTAGAGGCAGATGAGGAATGGAATTTGTCGAGGGAATGGGAGGCCTTTATTGGCTTGGGGAGGGACAACACAATTGTAATTAAGGTGGCGGATAAGGGAAGTGTTGTAGTGGTGATGGATAGGGAGCAATACATAAAGTATGCAATGCAGCATTTAGAGGATGGAGAGTTTTATAGATTGTTAGACAAGTCGATATACCTGGTGTCCGTAAACATAATTAAAGAAGAGCTAGAGCAACTGCGTCAACAATGTTACTTAACCGAGAGACAGACACAGTATGTGAAGGGACGAGATATGCCAAGAGTGAGGATTTTCTACGTATAACCCAAAATTCATAAAGAAAGGGTCCCATGGCCTTTTCCAGATGTTCTCCCAGGTAGGCTGATCATGTCGGACTGTGGAAGTGAGAGCTATGGAGTGGCAGAGTTTGTTTTTTTCCTAAACCCACTTTCCATGAGACACGCATTCTATCACGTATCATTTCTTGCAAAAGATAAGGAAGGCTAAAATCAGGAAGGACGTAAAACTCTTCACAATGGATATTGAAAGCTTCTACACAAACATCGAGACGGAGAGGGGCTTAGCAATGGTAAAGAGGTGTTTCTGCTGGAGCTACGTCTTATGAAGGAAGACTTTGAGTTCAATGGCCGGTATTTTCTGCATGGTACAGCCATGGGGAAAAAGTTTGCACCAGCCTATGCAAATATACATAAGGCTGAGTGGGAAGAGACAGTGTTCCCCAAATGTAACCAACTACCTGCCCAGTACTGGAGATTAGGGCTGCACGATTTAGGGAAAATGTAATTTTGCGTTTATTGAGGTCAATATTGCGATTGCGATATAATAAACAAGTCAACTTGCTTGGTTCTCAAGGAAAATGCGCACACAGATTACTGATAATGCTGGAATTTGTATTTCTCATCTCAAACTAGCAACAACAACAAACAAATGCACAATGTTTTCAAATTAAAGTATTTTTACAAAATTAAATAACATCTTTGCATTACTGAAAACAAACTTGTTATAGTCTCAATAGTACAGCTAAATAAAATAAATAGAACAAAGAAATTGGTATGTTCATGAAAATAAGATATTTTAAACATTCTGTCCAAACAGGGATATTTTAGCTGGAGGTAACATAAAAATTCATAAACATAAATTTTCAAAAATGAATTTGGATATAAATGTGTGGTTCACTCAATCAAACCACTAAAACTGTTGTTGGTCATTTAAAAAAACAAAAACAAAGCAACAACTGGTACTTCCAAATCCTCTTTCTAAAAAGCTCTACTTATCACTTGAGAGGTTCTTTGCCAAAAAAACAAGCATATCCACCTTGTCTGGTTTCAGGCAGGAGCTATGATTCGATACAACATTACCACTAGTGCTAAAAGCTCTCTCTGTTGCAGAGCTTGTTGCAGGCTAGTTTTCATAGCCTAGGGAAGTTTATTTTGTGTAACTTCCACCATTTCAGTGGGTCTTCTCCATGGTCTACACTTGGCATGTAAATGTAAGTGTTGAGTTCAGCAGCCACTGCTTCTCTAAATTGTACCATGGGATCAAAAGTGGTTGATGCTGTTGGTGTTGTTGATGCTGTGTTTTCCTTGAAGAAACTGGCCAGAGTTTTCTTCTTGGCTTCAGCAGCAGGTGGATTTTCCACATCCAGGCTATCCTTGTCCATCGCTGCATTGCTTGTTTGGGCTACAGGCTGCTGCTGATGAATTTCCTGAAACAAATAAAAAATGCACATGTTTTAGAAATCTGTTACATAGAAATGTAGCCAGTTAAGTAAACACCGTGTTTTCACTCACTATCAACTCAGAGATGACTTGTTAAGGTCTGGGTCTCTTCTGCAGAGATGTATTGTGTTCAGAACCTTGGATCTAGGAATGTGGGCATGTTTAGCAGGTCCTGCGTGACTTCATATTCCTCGTTGAGGTAGTTCAAAATTTTTGATTTCAGTGATTTGGTCAGGCCAGTGTCCTCTTCCTCTTCAGTCAGTACTGAGGTATTCAAAATATGCAGAGCAGGCTTCACATAAGATATGCTTACATAGCGTTCGCCTGACAGGGCATCCGTGAAGTCCTGGAGTGGGCTGAGTGCTTTGTTGACAGATTCCAGGACCTCCAGGTCCTGCCATGAGGGCAATAGGTGTCGCACTTTGCGATCTGCAGAGAGAACCTTGGACAAAGCATTTTGCTGCTCCAGGACTCTTGCGATCATTTTCTGAGCTGTATGAGCAGTATGTCATCATGGCATGTTAAGCTCTCTTTGTGCTTCCCTCAAAGCAACTCTCTTCTTCCAGCTATGGGAGAAGTGGCCCGCAATCTTCATGCATGTCCCAGTAGCCCGGTTAATGCATTGTGCATTATCTTTCAGAGCATTTCCTGTGAGTGATAAGACAAAACATTTACTAACTACAGTGACTAAAAAACATTTAATATTCACACTCAGTTCCAACCTAATAGCATAAAAACAGTAATACAAAAATTACAACAAACACTTTAATATTCATATGTCACCACTCTAAGCTAGTGCAGGTATAGGCAAAAGCTGTGGCAGATGTGTCATTTATACACAACCCTATACATACGCAGCCCTAAATAAAATAGGCCACTCTTAGTATGATTTGTGGCACACATAACACTGTATTTAAAATTATGTTATTCTTAAATTAACAACTACCTCAAAACCCCAAATAATAGTATAATATTTTATACTATTGTACTCTTAAAAGTACAATAGTATAAAATATTTGCTATAGCCTAATAACAAAAGATGAAATCAGTTTAACTTACCAATGGTCAGATGAAGTCGGGATTGCGGGACAAAGGGCATGTTATGCCACATTTTGAGAGTCATGGGATGCAGCACATCTGAGTATATGGGTTGAAGCATAATAGACTAAGTAAGGAAAGCTACTGGATCAAGAAGCTGGGCACAGTATTCCCAAGGGGATTAAATGAAAGGACCAAGAAAAGAGTATGAAGATGTGGAAATAATAAAGTGGTTAAAAAACTATTGGGAGTGTGTGAGTTTATTAAGACTGAGGTTGATGGGATGGGAAGGGCTAGAGTAGAAACGAGCAGAGAGGGTGGTGTGAGGGTTTATGACGGGGTCTTGGGAACTGGGAGACCGAGATTCAAAACCAATATCAAAACAAGTTTTGTTTTAGATAAAAGTATGGGTACAATTAAACCGTTGGGTAATAGGTTAAGTAAAGGAAACAAGGATTGGAAAGACTGTGAGTGGAAAATCTGAGTTAAAAACAACTAGAACAGGTGGCGGTAAGATAAATAAGAGGAGAAAGGAAGGATCAGGAGATAGTGTAGCGCTTAGTAGGAGAGTGTTGGGAACGGGAAGATCAGGGTTTAGGTAAAAAAAATAATAATTGGGGAATAGGCCAAGTAAAGAAAACAAGGTTTGTAAAGATGATGAGAAGAATTAAGCTAACCCTGTACCTGAAACAAACACTAAAAGTATTGCCCTGGGGGAAATAACCAGATTTAACTCCATATTTTGGAGCGATAACTTAATCTTGATGGGAGAATGTGATGGAAAGGGTGATTGAAAATAAGAGAACCAGGAGAACAGTTTTTTTTGGTTTTTTTAAAGGTGGGTTAAAACTAGCCTAGAAATCTAGACGCACCCTAGCGGCAGCAAATCTAATTTGCCTCGAGTGTAGCCTAGCAACTCTCGGTAGACCTGCGAGCTGGAAAAAACAAACTCTGGTCAGGCCAATCACATCGTGTATAGAGTCGGTGGGCGGGCTTAACATAATGACGGCAGAGTTGCAGAAGTTCCACATGCTACTTAAAAACAAAGAAGCTGGCGAACAGCGGTCTTTCGAATCGGCTTTGGACGCGACTCTGGGAGACTTGGTGTTAAACTTTTCTTTGAGAAAAGAACAAAGAACGGTACCCAAGTCATTCTTAAGAAAGGAAGATGTGTTCAGAGTTTTGCCGTCCGGATACGGCGAAAGTTTAATCTATCAACTAGCTCGGCTTCACCTTCTTCGTTGCTCTGACCCGATTATCCCACCCCTCGGATTGAGCCCTGACAATGGTGAGTTCCCAGACCCAACATCTTGATGTGGGTCTGGCTTGTCAGGCTAGGTTAAAACTAGCGAGGAGAGTGGATCAACCCCATCAAAAACATCGCCGGCCAGTGCATTCCTGTGTCTTTCCTAATTCAAACTGGATAGCCAAGAGAGGCTGTCTGGGGCGAGGTGTTGTCTCTTTCACCTAAACCTACCCATCACAGAAAACTTTCTGCATTTTTACATGCTCAAAAAATTATTATAAAAAATGTATAAGCTGTTTTCCTCATGGGATAAAAAAATGTCCCCACAAGATAGTGCTGTAGAACTCGAGTCCAGTCTTAGACTCGAACCTCTTTGGACTCTTGGTCTTGACTGAGCTTCAACTAGTCCTGGTCTTGGACTCGACAAAGGTGGACTTGACCCTAGCCCTACCACAAGATAAAAAAATCCACAACATAAGAAATACTTGAACCACACGCACTCACTCACTCACTCACTCACTCACTCACTCACTCACTCACTCACTCACTCACTCACTCACTCACTCACTCACACTCACTCACTCACTCACTCACTCACTCACACACACACACACACACACACACACACACACACACACACACACACACACTCTACCCATTTTTTCCATTCTTATCGCTGTATTGACAGCCATTTCCTCTGTTTTCGTTCGTGTTTGATTAATTGCAGGTTTATTAATTCCATGTTTGCAGAGTGTGCTGTTGTACTGACTCTTATCTCTTTGACCTCTGCCTGACAATATGAGCTCTTTGCTGCACCCATTTTGCTTGTAGCATTTCAAATTCTGCATCCCACTGGTGCTGCTGTCTATTGGTGTATGAGACAGATGTTCCATTCTCACTGCCAGTTACGTCTGCTACACTGTGACCTAGTGCTGACCTTACTGCGGCCACTCAGAGTAGCAAGTATTTGTACACTCAAGCCATACTGATTGTGTCATTGCATTAGATCAAATATAGCAAGGGGTATTCTGTTTTAAACACACACACACACACACACACACACACACACACACACACAGAGAGAGAGAGAGAGAGAGAGAGATCATTCTGTATTATTTCTAAGCTTGTTTCCTCATGAGGACAAAAAAGATGTCCCCACAAGGTCAAAATTTACTGGTATTACTATACTTGTGGAGACATTCGGTCATCATAACGTAGGGAATACCAGGACCACACATGCACACACACCTTTCAAGCAAAACATATGTCAAAAATAAGTTTGTTAGCTTTTGAAAAGGTTTTGATACCCTTATGAAAAAGTACACTTTAGCATAGTTTTAAAAGAGTACTTATGATTTAAGTACACACATTTGTAATGAAGCTGCAATTCAGTACTTTACATGTGCTTTAGTATGTTAGTCAACACGTCAAAATCAAAGTGTACCTCTTTAAAGCATGACAAAAGATTATTAAAACAATGTAAAAAAAATTAAACTTTTAATTTGACATTATTACTAAGTGTACTTAAGAAACAGTGATGAAAGTTTACTCTCTGTACACTTAAGAGGTCTTTTAATTAAATTATATTATATAATATTACTTTTAAGATTTGAAGTACACTACAAGTGCTGACTTCTAAGACAGCATAAAAGTTTAATGATATACAACAAAACAGATATTTGCTTAGTTATTGTCACGGTTGGGTACTATAAGTAAATGCATGATGAAGACTCATTCAAGGAAACAGTTTTTAATGACAAACACAGAAATAACCACTAAACATCGACCGGAAAAAGAACTGAACAAAACGCAGACTAAATGAGATACTTGAATGATAGGTGAACTGTATGATTAATCAAGGTAACAAACTGGAAAATAGGTCAAATTACAGGGAACACAGGCAAACAGGAACAAAACTAAATACAATTAAATTAAGCCAAAACAGAACATACATGTTATAGTAGCTCCCCCTCCCAGAAGGGCCATAAAGAGTCAATCTGAGGAGGGAGGAGGCTCTGGTGGAGGACATGGAGCTGGAGAGGGGTGTAAACAAGACGGGCCAAACAGTACATGGGGGAGTAGAGTGTGAGAGGAGCCTGGGGAAGCCAGGAGCAGAAGGAAGCCAGGCAGGGACCCAGGCCACAGCCAGCATGATGTTCCACAGCGGAGTCGCAAGAGGAAAGTGCCATGATGGAGGGCTGGGTGATGGAACCAGGGATGTGAGATCCTGCAATGGAGCCGACGGCAGTGGAGACTGAGACAGAGCTGAGGAGACACAGAGCCAGGGTGACATTGTAGGGCCAAGGTGGAGCTGGTGGCTCATGGGAGCAAGGCAAAATTTGGTGACCCAGAAGACAGCCGGAGAGCCAGAGCGACCGAGGACAGGCACAGCCAGGAATCCTGTGACAGAACCAGAGTGACACCTGAGCAAGGTGAAGACGGGTGGACAAGGGAGCCTGACAGAGCTTGTGGGATGACAGACCACGGTGGATATGAGAGAGCAGAGAGCCATGGCAGAGCCGATGTGTTGGAGGACCAAGGTGGAGTCCGGGGATCTGTGGCTGGAGGCAGAGACAGGGGATCCTTACACCAAGATGGAGCTAGGGATGAAGGATACATCTATGTTGCTTCAAAAATCGATCAGATGAAGGTATCACAGGAGACAGAATATGACACGATTATTGAATTTGGATGTAGCTGCCTTCGGAGATGCAGCCTCTATGTTTGTGAAGTTCAAGTCATGTCGGTAAGATCGTATTCATGAGTTGAACACACATGAAAACAACCACAAAGTTGTAAATACAAGTGAGAAGCTCAGCATTTTCTTTAATTCCAGAGTTTACAAGTTGGGGGCAAGTTAATGGTATTTAGTACATTGTCAGGCTTTTTTACTTACAACAAAATAAGCTATTATTTGTCAGACACCATAAACATGATTTCCCAACTTGGAAATATGGACTATTAGTTAGTGGATTGTTGATAGTTAATGTGGTTCCTCTGCTAGGACACCTGTGTGAACTTAAGGAAAACGACCAAAACACCAGCTAATTAAAAGATATTAACTGAGGTAGAAAACTAAAGTTAGTGAAGAGAAAAGCTCATGCAACGTTCATTTGCATGACACTTGGATTGATATGCATGTACATCAAAATCAGATCAAGTCACCTTTATTTATATAGCGCTTTTTACAAGTCCAATTATTTCAAAGCAGCTTCACAGTGTTAGGAAAATAATGCAACAGAATTTGATTTGGCTGTACAGCCGTTCTGGTGAAACGGTGATGTTATCCAGCTAATTTCAAGTATCATATAGTGTCAATGCGGGCAGATCGGTAATATAGATGAAATTTAGGTGTCCCCAACTGAGCAAGCCAAAAGCCAGAGGCAACGGTGGCAAGGAACCAAAACTCCTTCAGGGTCAGAATGGAGAAAAAACCTTGGGAGAAACCAGGCTCAGTCGGGGTGCCAGTTCTCCTCTGGCCCGACGAACAAACAGTGTATGATTATAATTCTGGCAACATTGCAGGTCTTAAGTCATATTAGGTAAATAGATATTCGTAAGATTATTTGAAAGATTGGAGTCGTCACGCCGAAGACGGGTTTAATGAGGATGTCGTGTCGATGCAGCATTTACGGGGGGAGTTTATTTGACATGCTCTCTGCAGACATTTCAGGGATGCGTTGGTCATGTCTGGGCGCAGGTCCATCATCTGATCTGGATACGGTCCGGATCCAGCTGACTGCAGTAAACCTCAGGATAAACAGAGAGACTAACATTAGCGTAGATGCCATACTTCTTATGATGTAATGAGTACATCAGGTGTTATGGGAAGTGTTCCCGGTTCCGGCTGACCTAGTTAATGCAGCCTAACAATCATTTACTGATTTAAATAATAATAATTGATAATGTTCTATGTGTATGCCATAGTAAAGAGATGCGTTTTTAGATTTAAACTGACAGTGTGTCTGCTTCCCGAACAATGCTAGGAAGACTGTTCCAGAGTTTAGGTGATAAATAGGAAAAGGATCGACCGCCTGCAGTTGATTTTGATATTCTAGGTATTATCAACTGGCCAGAGTTTTGAGACCGCAATAGACTGCCATCACTGCCATCACGTTGCTGTGTTAAAGTGCCCCTATTATGCTATTTTAAAGGCTCCTAATTTTATTTTGGATTTTGTTCCTACAACAGTTTTACATGCATCAAAGGTAAAAAAACACTTTAATTTTCTCATAATATACATTGTACATCACCACATTGTTCAAGCATTCTCAAACGACTCAACGGATGTATCAGTCTCTCTAAATCCTCCTTTCCATGAGCTACTCTGCTTTGATTGGCCAGATGGCCCAGTCTGTTGTGTTTGGTCTACCCCGTACAGCACTTGTTTCAGAAGCTAGACGGCAATTACCATAACTGAACTTCAGCTCCATGTGGAGGCTTCCTAAAGCTTAGTGATTGTACACACTGTAAAGACAGTAATGATGACATCGATTTTATCATATCAATCCGAGTGCAAGTCTGAGGATGAAACATTGAAAGAGCTAGTTATTCAACCCGAACCTCTATCGCAAGTACGACTTGAGCAGGACGTTTCTCAGTGATACGCTACTCAGTTTGAGATACATTATGAGCTGTTGCTGTAATTCATCAGCATTAAAAAGTGTATGTCCATCAACAAACCCATATGAGTCTGTATTTCTAATTTGTTGTGGTGCATATGTGGGAACTGTATCAATAACAGCATATAAAGTTAGCCCAGCACTAACATGAAAGACTGATGTAACATTAAAGGGGTCATGAATTGAGAAATCAACTTTCCCTTGAGCTTTTGATATATAAAAGGTCATGGTAATACAAGAATATCCTGTAAGTTTCAGATCTGAAAACTTCCTTGTTAGTCAAAGAAAAGCCTTTATTGACACCAGGTCCAGCAAACGCTGGATCTCAGAATGTGCCACACCTTGATGTCATCGTGTGATGAAACACCGCCTCAACAGAAAAAGTACGCCTGATTCTGTAGCCCCGCCCACCGACTTGTGCCTGACATGATAAATAACACAGGCCTACCTGGATGCCGCATAAGCTTAATTCAGATTCCAATATTATGAATGCATGGATGAACTTTATTTGTAATGAAGATCCAGCTCACGTGGGGAAGACATTGCGCGTTTGTTCCTTCATTTCACCACGGATTCACTTGTAAAATGAAAAAAATCCTTTATTTGAGGTGTTGTGCTACGATTCATTTTGTTGTGCTACGATTCATGATCACTGATCAGACTCGGACATGTATGGGCCAGTGCTCGCAAAGCCCAATGTCCCGGGGCTATGTATTTTCCAGACGGGCTACCAAGTGTGAACGGTGGTAACAAGGCATGATGGATCCATGATCTCATTCTGTTTACACCAAATTCTGACTCTACCATCTGAATGTCTCAACAGAAATCGAGACTCATCAGACCAGGCAACATTTTTCCAGTCTTCAACTGTCCAATTTTGGTGAGCTCATGCAAATTGTAGCCTCTTTTTCCTATTTGTAGTGGAGATGAGTGGTACCCGGTGGGGTCTTCTGCTGTTGTAGCCCATCCACCTCAAGGTTGTGCGTGTTGTGGCTTCACAAATGTTTTGCTGCATACCTCGGTTGTAATGAGTGGTTATTTCAGTCAAATTTGCTCTTCTATCAGCTTGAATCAGTCGGCCCATTCTCCTCTGACCTCTAGCATCAACAAGGCATTTTCGCCCACAGGACTGCCGCATACTGGATGTTTTTCCCTTTTCACACCATTCTTTGTAAACCCTAGAAATGGTTGTGCATGAAAATCCTAGTAACTGAGCAGATTGTGAAATACTCAGACTGCCCCGTCTGGCACCAACAACCATGCCATGCTCAAAATTGCTTAAATCACCTTTCTTTCCCATTCTGACATTCAGTTTGGAGTTCAGGAGATTGTCTTGACCAGGACCACACCCCTAAATGCATTGAAGCAACTGCCATGTGATTGGTTGATTAGAAAATTGCATTAATGAGAAATTGAACAAGTGTTCCTAATAATCCTTTAGGTGAGTGTATATATATATATATATATATATATATATATATATATATATATATATATATATATATATATATATATATTAGTATATATTTTTTATTCTATTTCTATTATAATTTCCTCCTTGTGTTTTTAACTGTGAATTTGCACTGTCCATGGAGCGGACCTGTTTACATTTCACTGCCGATTGTATACTCTGTATATAACTGTGTATGTGACAAATAAAACTCTTGAATCTTGAATCTCGTGTGTTTGTGGTATTTAAAGGGTTAGAAACTCTAGCGAGGGATGTAACATTCAGTAAAAGTTGATGTAAGAGGCTGCTGGTTGATGTCTGAACGTGGTGATGATGATTACTTTTATATATGAGTTTTGGTGACTCATCACCCAAGTGGCAACCTCCCCCAGTTTCTCTTGAAGCCAATACGGAAGTGACTTAAACTGCAATTCATTGACTGGCCACTAGAGACAGGCTCCAGAATGGAGCAGAATCTCATTGAGCCCCATGTTAAAATGCCCAACTTTACAGCAGAGAAAAACATGTTTACAGCCTGGTACAAATTGTGGTTTTGGTTTATACAGCTAATTTTGCCCTTCATGACAACTGTGAGGGTGTGATTTTTTTGATTTTTATAACTCATTTGTTTACATTATATAAAGCCTTAAAATTCTGCATAATTAAGGGCGTGGCCATGTTGAGTGACAGGTGGATTGCCGTTTGTCTGCTGTCTGTTAGTCATCACTTCACCTCAGCTCCACCCACGTCCCGCCTCTTTGCCCCTTTTTCTGTTATCCGGGAGTGATGCGCTGCCAAGATGGCGACAGCTGGCTCGACCCTACTTTACGCTTCAAACTGCTCTTCAGAAACCTATGGGTGACATAACGGACACTAGGTCCATATTTTACACATTAAACTAGATTTGTGCATTTTCAGAAGAATATGTGAGTGGTGCAAAACACTGTTCTTAAATTTCCTAAACTTTTAGGAATGTAAATATTTAACTACTACTGCTATATTTAAATAACTTAGTTATTTTAATTAAGTAACTCCACTATTTAAACAATTGAGAAGCAGCTGATAACTGACATCTGTGTTTCCACATTCTTGAAAAGCACCTATACTTTAAAAGTAGATTGCTCTGTCACACTGACTGATGACTGTGTGTTTGTGTTTTTCAGATAAAGAGCTTCTTAAGCCATCTGATGTGTCCATCTTCTCATCTCTGAGTATTAATGGCCGTTTGTTTGTCTGCTCGAGGGACCAGATCGACACTTTGGTGTGTGAGAGCCCCTGGAGACTGCATTTAAAACACACATCTGCTGTAAACACACATGCATTGACTTGTTGATTGGCTGATTAACTGATCAGTGGATGGACTGTTTCTGCAGACTCCACTGCCGGAGCAGGAGGGGCCGTCTGCAGGGTCTATGTCCACGTTTGAGCTCATGAGCTCTAAAGATCTGGCTCATCAGATGACTCTCTATGACTGGGAGCTCTTCGACTGTGTACATGAGGTACATACATAAAGTTCTGCTTCTGTTTTAACATTTCTCTAACTTAAAGGATTAGTTCACCCAAAAAAAGAGAGAATTCTTTCATCATTTATTCCAAAACTCATGTCATTCCAAACCCACGAGACTTTCATTTATCTCCAAAACACAAATTAAGATATTTTTATAGAGAGATTTCTGTCCCTCCATTGCAAGTCCATGCCACCAAAACTCTGATGCTTTAAAAAGCTCATTGTAGAATTAATCTGTACGAATCTGCTGAAGAGACGTGATTGCGTAAACAGATTTAATTTAGGCTTTTATTCACATTTAAACTGATCAATGCACATACATACACTTGTGAATGTTAATATTATATTAATTAAATAAGTTTACTTAAGTGTACTTAAAGAGTGTACACTTTAATGACTGTTTCTAAACACACAAAAGTGCACTTTGTAATAATGTCAAGTTTTGCTTTAAAGTATTTTTGTAATACTTTATTTTACATATGTTACATATACTTACCATAGTAATAACAGTAAATGATGCATAATTACATACAACTAGCCCTCAACCAAATCCTAATCCTACCCTAACCCTATAGTAAGTACACGTAGTTAATTATTATTACTCGTTAAATATATAATTACACTGTAACAAGGACACCTTAAAGCCGTATTTTATAATATCTAATCGCAGCATCATTACAAATGTGTAATTGCAAAATTACATGCATAACTTACACTTACACTTCATAAATGCTTGTCAGCACATTCAGCAGTAAATTTTAACCATATAGACGTAATTATGAAATTACATATAAATATGCACTTAAAGGATTAGTTCACTTCAAAATGAAAATTTCCTGATCATTTACTCACCCCCATCTCATCCAGTATGTTCATGTCTTTCTTCAATGGAAATGTTTTTGGATTTTGTCAGGATTTTTCTCCACATAATGGACTTCAATGGAAACCAACGGCTGAAGGTCCAAATCAATGCAATTTCAGAGGAAGGGCTTCAGAGGCTCTGCACGATCCCAGACGAGGAATAGGGTCGTATCTAGCCAAACCATCGGCCATTTTGTATAAAAAAATAAAAATGTATATACTTTTTAACCTAAATTGCTCATCTTACGCTGCTCTGCGACTCACCACAGATTGCATAATCACGTCGGAAAGACGTCGTGAAGCTAGACGTAGGCGGAAGTACCGCTCCCGTGTTTATAAAGTGCTTGTGCGAAGATTAATACAAACATCCTTTAGCAAAAACCAGTCAAACAACGATGTCGGACAATTTTGAAGTTGGAGATGGAGTTTTTTTTGGTAAAGGGCATTTGTATTGGTCTTCGCTCGTTCACTTGGGGCGGTACTTCCGCGTGATTGCGCAATCCATGGCACATCGCAGAGCAGCGCAAGATGAGCAATTAAGGTTAAAATATATATTTTTTTTTTTTTTTTAGAAAATGACCAATGGTTTGTCTAGATAAGACCCTATTCCTGGTCTGGGATCGTGCAGAGCCTCTGAAGCCCTTCCTCTGAAACTGCATTGATTTGGACCTTCAGCCGTTGGTTGCCATTGAAGTCCATTATGTGGAGAAAAATCTTGGAATGTTTTCCTCAACACTTAATTCCTTTTCGACTGGAGAAAGAAAGACATGAACATCTTGGATGAGATGAGGGTGAGTAAATTAACTAATCCTTTAAGTCCTACTCTAAAGTTCAACTAACTGCATATTCTTTATATAAAAATTATATAATTTCCTTAAGTTCTCTTTTCAAAAGAAGGTCACACTTTATTTTAAGGTGTCTTTGTTACAGTGTAATTATACATTTACTGTAAGTGCTGAGTAATATTAATGAAGTACATGTATTATAGGGTTAGGGTTTGATTTAGGGTTAGTTGCATGTAATTATGTGTAATTTGTAGTTATTACTGTAGTAACTACGTGTAACAATCACGCTGTAAAACAAAGTGTTACCTACATTTATTAACCACCAGGCCTAAACTAGAAGTCAGTTCTATTACACTTCTAGTAAATCTGTATGCATTTCTGTTTTAGCACGAGCTGATCTACCACACGTTTGGCCGGCATCATTTCAAGAAGACCACGGCAAATCTGGATCTGTTCCTGCGGCGGTTTAATGAGGTGCAGCTGTGGGTGGTCACAGAGGTTTGTCTGAGTCCCACGCTCAGTAAACGCGTCCAACTGCTCAAGAAGTTCATCAAGATCGCAGCGCAGTGAGTCTCTGATGTCTTCACTAACATGTAACGTTAATGTGTGTGATGGATCATTTTGATAACGATATTAATGCGGTGTTTTCCGACAATTAGTTGCAATGTTAACTGATGTATTATAGTTAAAAATGTATATTAATTTAAGTTAGCTGAACTTAAGACTATAAACTATATACAACAAACTAAAGTATATGGTAAAATATATACTACAATAACATTTCTATTGAAACTTGTATTTAAATATATTTGTAATTACACATTTGTGATGATGAAGTTGCATTTTTTTACTTATAAAATATTAGCTTTAAATGTAATATTGAATAACAAACTACAGTTAAAATTATTATCAGGTACTTTTATATGTGCTGTAAAATATGTACATATTTTATATGTGATTTGTATGTTATTCAGCACATCAAATGAAGTGAACTTAAAGCATGACAAAAGATTAAACCTTAATGATTCAAATTAAAATTGGACATTATTACAAAGTGCGCATTTTAAAAATGTACTTAAGTGTGTAAAGAAACAGTCATGAAAATGTACTGTAAGTGGACCTTTTAATATAATATTGTATTATCTGTAACTGCAGTTTTTTTTTAAATGTACTTTTAAGGTTTGAATGAAGTGTGCATTCAATACGATTAAGCCTATTTCTTTTTCACAAGGGTGTTTGTCATGTGTAGTGTTGTTGTCACTGTAGAGAGTGTGTGATGTGTATTAATCAGTACAGGCTGCACTTCTATAAATGGTGTGTGTGTTCGCTTTTTTTAAGCTGTAAAGAGTTTAGGAATTTGAACTCATTCTTTGCCATTATCATGGGCCTGGGAAACCCTGCAGTCTGTCGACTCAGTCAGACATGGGAGGTGAGCATTCACTACACACATACACACAACTTCAGAGACATACAGACACTGTCATGTTTAACACAGAATAAGAGTTTGCTCTCTCACAGAAACTGCCCAGCAAGTTCAAGAAGTTTTATGGAGAGTTTGAAAACCTGATGGTGAGTTCAACATGGCAACCTCTTGACCCTGCTAGTAACCTAAACATTTAACATTTAAGCTGTTGTTGTTCTCATTGCAGGATCCCTCCAGAAATCACAGAGCGTATCGACTTACAGTGGCCAAGCTAGAACCTCCGATCATCCCTTTCATGCCTTTATTAATTAAAGGTGAACTTTACTCTGGAATCACAAACACCAACAAAATGTGTGACACATAATACACAGTCTTTATTAGAAGCATTTTCAACATTTTTGAATAATAGTTAAGTCAGCACAGCTATGAAATATGAAATATATTATGAAATGGAAGAAAGGGAACTTATATAATATATATTTTTACATTTTAAATTAATTATGACACATTTTTCTTATGATTATATGGTTTAGTGACATTTTCCATTTTGGAATTTAGAATTAATTCATTAATAAATGAATATGGCACACATATATATATATATATATATATATATAAATTAATATTACATTTATCTCAAATCTATAATTTAAGACCATAATAATTATCAATATAGCTGCAAGCAGCAATTAAGGGACCAAGCACAAAGAAGGCATAAGTCATGCCATTGGCTGGAAGCATCAGATCAACTGCAACAATGAGCAATTAAAGACATTTTAATATGATTTTAGTAAAAATGGCAATTTAGTAATAAGATTTAATGGTTTCTCACTTTTTACCAATAGGTGGTGCCGTGATCAAATTGATGTGGTGTAGTCAGATTGAGGTGACAATGACACATGCAAAGTTTGGTGTCAATATGTCAAAGCATTGCAGAGATACAGCCTCAAGAGTCATTTTGGCATCATACCATCAAATTTGCTGCTGTTGTATACAAAACCAGTTTTGTCTATTGACAAAAAATCCATAACTTTTTGCCAATATAGCCTGAAGATGATATGATTAGATTTTGGTGAAAATCGGACAACCTCCGTCTAGGAGTAGTTTGAAAAAACAGGTTTTTAAAGAAAATAAAAATGGTGGACAGGAAGTTCAGCCGACTATGGCAAAATCAGTATCTGTGTTCTCGGCATGACCTAAGGAATCTATTGGATCTACCATAGGTTAATTAAAAGTTATTAGCATTTTTGGAAATTTCATTATAAGTTTCGACCACAAGGTGGCGCTACCCTGAAACTTTTTCAGTTCTGTTAGGGCATGGTGCTGAAGACACATATCGAGTTTCGTAACATTACACCAATGCGTTCGTAAAATATAGGATTTTACAACAAAATTCACGACTAGTTTTGAGACCGGATATTTGGCCAAATCAGAAGTTATAAGCAAAAATAGCCAATTTTTGTATCTCCGGACCATTAGGTGGCACTGCGCCGAAACGCTGCAGGTACCCTCAGGTCATGGTTGTCATAACACACACCAAGTTTGGTCAGAATATGCTAAAACTTTGCAGAGATATAGCCTCACGTTCATTTTGGCATGGTCTTCGTCAAATTCGTTTTCACGTTACTTGAGAAAAGTAGGTTCTTTGGAAAATTCTAAATGGCGGACAATGTTTAATGACAGAAAATCGAATCAGAGGAAAAAAAATGTTCTAGTCCTTGCGGTTCAAAAGTTATTAGCACAAACGTGAGTGCAAATTTGGACAGTTGGTGGCGCTAGAGGGTTTGGGTTAGAGACTCCAAATTAGCTATGGTGACGGATCAGACTGTCCTCTATCTGTGTGCCACAACTTTCCCGCAAGAGGTTCTATGGGATTCCACAGACTTCCAGAGCGGAAGAAGAAGAATAGGAACGCCAATGGATACAATAATTGCCTACGCACTTTTGGTGCTTGGCCCCTAATAACAATAATTATTATTTTGTTATTAAAAATATTACGTATATTTACATTTGTTATTATAAAAAAATCATTCTTAATCAATGTAAAGACTATAAATGTGTTCAGACATTAAGTGTACAACAAAACTAGCCACAATAAATCTACTTTGCACTCCTGCACTTTTACCATACGGTATATTTGGATATACACTCACCTAAAGGATTATTAGGAACACAATGAGAACAATTTCTCATTAATGCAATTATCTAATCAACCAATCACATGGCAGTTGCTTCAGTGCATTTAGGGGTGTGGTCCTGGTCAAGACAATCTCCTGAACTCCAAACTGAATGTCAGAATGGGAAAGAAAGGTGATTTAAGCAATTTTGAGCGTGGCATGGTTGTTGGTGCCAGACGGGCCGGTCTGAGTATTTCACAATCTGCTCAGTTACTGGGATTTTCACGCACAACCATTTCTAGGGTTTACAAAGAATGGTGTGAAAAGGGAAAAACATCCAGTATGCGGCAGTCCTGTGGGCGAAAATGCCTTGTTGATGCTAGAGGTCAGAGGATAATGGGCCGACTGATTCAAGCTGATAGAAGAGCAACTTTGACTAAAATAACCACTCGTTACAATCGAGGTATGCAGCAAAGCATTTATGAAGCCACAACACGCACAACCTTGAGGCGGATGGGCTACAACAGCAGAAGACCCCACCGGGTACCACTCGTCTCCACTACAAATAGGAAAAAGAGGCTACAATTTGCACGAGCTGATTTGCACCAAAATTGGACAGTTGAAGACTGGAAAAATGTTGCCTGGTCTGATGAGTCTCGATTTCTGTTGAGACATTCAGATGGTAGAGTCAGAATTTGGCGTAAACAGAATGAGAACATGGATCCATCATGCCTTGTTACCACTGTGTAGGCTGGTGGTGGTGGTGTAATGGTGTGGGGGATGTTTTCTTGGCACACTTTAGGCCCCTTAGTGCCAATTGGGCATCGTTTAAATGCCACGGCCTACCTGAGCATTGTTTCTGACCATGTCCATCCCTTTATGACCACCATGTACCCATTCTCTGATGGCTACTTCCAGCAGGATAATGCACCATGTCACAAAGCTCGAATCATTTCAAATTGGTTTCTTGAACATGACAATGAGTTCACTGTACTAAAATGGCCCCCACAGTCACCAGATCTCAACCCAATAGAGCATCTTTGGGATGTGGTGGAACGGGAGCTTCGTGCCCTGGATGTGCATCCCACAAATCTCCATCAACTGCAAGATGCTACCCTATCAATATGGGCCAACATTTCTAAAGAATGCTTTCAGCACCTTGTTGAATCAATGCCACGTAGAATTAAGGCAGTTCTGAAGGCGAAAGGGGGTCAAACACAGTATTAGTATGGTGTTAATAATCCTTTAGGTGAGTGTATATTCATACATAATTCACGCAGTACATTATGATTGAGTCAAAGCAATGAGAAACTAATAACAGCCTACAGGTGTACATCAGACACAGGTGAAAAAAGCCAGGCAAAGACTGTACCACCTGCGCCAGCTGAGGAAATTCAGGGTTTCACCAGCTATCCTGAAAACTTTCTATTTAGGGGCGATAGAAAGTGTTTTAACTCAGTGCATCACAGCGTGGTATGGGAACAGCACCAGTCATGACTGCAAAGCCCTGCAAAGAGTAGTGCGCTTATCCGGCGTATCTCAGGGTCAGCTCTCCCGTCTCTGCAGGACGTCTACACCAAACGCTGCAAAGGTAGAGCTACCAAGATCATCAAGGACTCTAATCACCCTGCAAACCCTCATTTCACGCTGCTACCATCTGGTAGCGCTTCCGAAGCCTGATGGCCAAAACTGAGAGACTCAGGAGGAGCTTCTTCCCCAGGCCATCAGACTCCTGAACTCAGTCACTTAACATCACGTGACTTCACGTCAGGATAAACATCGATACACTGACATTGCACTGCACTTTCTGTTCTCGTTGTTACTGTGTAACAACCTGTTATAAACCTGTTTGCACATTATACTCTTTATACATTTGTTAACCACATATTTATAAGTCTACAGTTTACTCACTGCAAAGTCTACTTCAATTATTTATTCCACTTTATCCTTATTTGTTACCTTTTTTTTTTTCTCTTGACTTGATTATTTATAATTCTACAGATATAGACATATATATATATATATAGATAGTACTTTTTTTATATCCTATTTCTATTATAATTTCTTCCTTGTGTTTTTAACTGTGAATTTGCACTGTCCATGGAGCGGACCTGTTTACATTTCACTGCCGGTTGTATATTCTGTATATAACTGTGTATGTGACAAATAAAACTCTTGAATCTTGAATCTCTTGAATCTACAGTAACTGCAATATTCTGATGAAATCATGAGTCAAAAATTTAACAGAATGTTATGAGCTGTATAGTTTCAGTATGACCCAGAAAAGATGTTTAAATATGTTAAATGTTTAACATGTCTATTTTTGTATTTTCAGATATGACTTTCACACATGAGGGCAACAAGACATTTACTGATAGATTGGTCAACTTTGAGAAAATGGTGAGTTTATCTATCCCACCATCTCCGAGACATCTCCGACTTCCGTAATGTTTTTGTGTGTTTTTCAGAGAATGATTGCTAACACAGTCAGAATCATGAGATACTGCCGAAGTCAGCCATTCAGTAAGACATCATTATATATAATATATATATATCAAAATTGTGTTTCAGTTCAACTGATTCTGATGCATTTCTCTCTCTCTTCTGTGACTATAGGTCAAGAAACACCACAGGTGACTGGTAAAAGCCATCAGGATGTGCGGAGCTATGTGCGTCACATCTCTGTGATTGACAACCAGCGCACTCTATCACAGCTGTCCCACAGGATTGAGCCACGCCGGACCTGATCCTACAGAACTGCTGGATCTGTGCTGCTTTACCTCTGCCAGTGAATAAGCTATAGCTGTGTATGAACACATCCTTCCCCCCCTGCGGCATATACACACAGCCCAGCACAGTCAAACATGCCTTGGCACAAGGGCTTTCCATTCTTTGGCTGGATGTATGAAAGCGTGGCTTGCTTTCAGTGTACAGCTGTGGGATGTTTATGATTGGACCTCTGTTTATGACCTTTGTTATATTCTGCCACAGATAAGATGCTGCCCCTTTTTTCAGATTGTGTTTCTTAACGAGTTTGGAATCACGAGCTTATTGAAAAGGAAGTTGCTGATGGCATTTTTGAGACTCTTTTTTACGCTTTCAAAGAGATTCTGAGCATGCTGAATTTATGTTGGTCTTACACTACCATTCAAAAATTTGGGATCAGTAAGAATCTTTTTTCTTCTTTCTTTTTTTTAAAGAAATGAATGTGTTTATTCAGCAAGGATGCATTAATGTGACTGTAAAGACAGTAAATAAATAAATGTGTTCTATTCATCAAAGAATCCTGAAGAAAATGCATCACAGTTTCTCAGAAATATGACGCAGCACAACTGTTTTCAACACTGATAATAATCATAAATGTTTCTTGAGCAGCAAATCATCATATGAGAATGATTTGTGAAGGATCATGTGACACTGAAGACTGGCGTAATGATGATAAATTCAGCTCTGATCACAGGAATACATTACACTTTACAATATATTCACATAGAAAACAGTTTCTTTTTAATTGTAATAATATTTCACTGTTTTTGCTGTATTTTTGGTCCAGCAGCTTTGGTGAGTCTTCTGTAAACATTAACCCCAAACTTTTGAACGGTAGTGTATATCAATCATCACAAAGCATTTTGAATTTCATTTCTAAATGAGATTTCTTTTTTTTTATGTTGATTTATGGACGTTTTGAACTGGATGTAAAGATAAAGCTATTTGCATCAACTTAAGCATGAAGTTAAAAATGAAATGGTGAATTGAGAACATACTGTATGAGCACATTTTGACTGCAAATCTTAAACCTGTGCGTGTATTGTGTAAATAAAACTGCCATAAGATACATATTTACTGACTGATTTATTATTTAATGTCAAGCCGTTTTTCATTTAGAGTTGTGTATAGCCCTTTTCGATTGGTTTCAGTTCATGTACAGCTGAAGAAAAGATTTCCTTTAATAAGCAGGTTATAAAAACTGCTGTCACATGCTCAGAATATATGTTAAAGTATTACATCATAAAATCATACATTTTGATTGT